>OW568902.1:0-321581 GCA_938743325.2 Pycnococcus provasolii | reverse complement strand
TACCACACCCACTCCGCAACCCCGAAATCGAAACGAGGAAGGACGAACGCGGAAAACCCCAACCCTAACCCTAACCCTAACCCTAACCCTAACCCTAACCCTAACCCTAACCCTAACCCTAACCCTAACCCTAACCCTAACCCTAACCCTAACCCTAACCCTAACCCTAACCCTAACCCTAACCCTAACCCTAACCCTAACCCTAACCCTAACCCTAACCCTAACCCTAACCCTAACCCTAACCCTAACCCTAACCCTAAACCTAAACCTAACCCTAACCCTAACCCTAAACCTAACCCCTAATCGCAAACCCTAACCCTAAACCCCTAATCACAAAACCCTAATCACAAAACCCCAAACACAAAACCCCAAACACAAAACCCCTAAACCCCTAAATTCCTAACCCTAACCCTAACCAAAAAAAAAAGCCCCATACAATTTGGTCGGGCTGGACCAAAATGGTCGGTAAAAAATCAATGGCGTTTTTTTTGTATGGGTATAACCAGCCAGATGAGGGGAGGAACGCAGGCACTTTATTTTCACCATAACGCACAAAAACATTTTGTCGACCATTTTGGTCGGGCTGGACCATTTTGTTCGGGGAAAATTCAATGGCGTCCGTAAGGGCAGTCACAAAAAGGTGGGGGGGAGACCCCCCCAACCCCCCCAACGGGGGGAGACCCCCCGTACCCCCCCCCTGATTTCCTGATTTGGGGATCCACCAACTCTGCACCAAATAGGTCCACGCACCATTTTGGTCGGGAAAAATCCGATGGGGATCCACCAAATTCTGCACCAAATAGGTCCACGCCGACTTAATTGGTCACCGCATCAGCGCAGCAGGGGGATGAACCATACCCTAACCCTAACCCTAACCCTAACCCTAACCCTAACCCTAACCCTAACCCTAACCCTAACCCTAACCCTAATTGTAACCCTAATTGTAACCCTAATTGTAACCCTAATTGCCAGGCTGGCAGTTTGACCCACATGTTGAAAAAAAAATTTCGCCTCCGGTATGCGGACGACCGTCGGCCAGCGTCGTGCAGAACGAAGCCAATAACAACAGCCATTTGTTTAGCCCGCCGTTTCCGGCGATATCTTGCCATATCACCAAGTAGCGCGGTGTCACCGCGCTACTTGGTGATAGGCTTGAAATCGTCGTCATGCGCATGCGGCAGTGCGCATGACCTAGCGACTTGAATCGCAATTTGCTCGACGTACGCCTCGTTCGCGTCGGGTGGCACGATGCCACACGGCACGGTCACCCCCACCCACATGACACTTCCCGTGGTTACTACATCGTCTCGTTTGCCATGATGCGTACCGTGTGCGACGAGCGGCATCATTCGGTTTCTTTCCTCGCGCAAGTGCGCTTCAGCGCTTCCCGCACCTGCACCCGAAGCTAACATCGGGAACTTTAAGTTTTGACAAGACGCCATAGATTACGAAGACTAAGTAGTATTCCTCCTCCTCTTAACCAGATAAAGCGACCGAACCGGGATCCCAAAAAGAAAAAAAGAAAAAAAGGAAAGAAAAAGCTGGACAAGGGGAATGGTTCTACAGCGGATCCCTTCATCGTTGCGCTGCCTTCCTTGCACGCGTCCCCTCCCCTGAGCCCTCCCCTCCCCTCGCCCTTCTCTCCGGCCCCGGGGTGACTGACCGCCGGGCGTGCGGCTACCCGGAAAGGGAGCATGGCGGATGCGTGGTCAGGACCGCCAGACGACGACGTCGACGGTGGTGGTGCGAGTGATGGTCGCCTCGTGGAAAATAATCCAACTTCGGCGGCGAATGCGGATGACGATGATGATGCGGCCGCCGATCCGCCGAACGAACTCACGCCCGTTCACGCCTTAAGAGGGGTTACTTTGCACTCGCACCAGCCGAGCACTTCGCACAGCTTGTCTGGGGAAAGCACGCCGCGGCGTGAGCACACGTTCCGGTCGAGGAGCCCAAGCATACTCGAGCAGCAACTTTCGTCGTTTGTGGGCTTGCAAGTCCTCGACGACGATGAGAGCAACGGCAACAGCGCAAATGTCAGCAACAATAGCGACGGCGGCGGCCACCTGAGAAAGGCGTCGGCGTCGGCGTCGGCGTTGGCGGCGCAGCAAACGACAAGCAGAGCCGCTCTCAAGCAGCTGTCCAGCCTGCAGTCCATGGACGCCGAGTCGGCGCTCGAATTCGAGCACGCCATGGGAAACGCCGCTTCACCTGCCACGCCCACGAATACAAACACCTTCACACGTGCAATGCGACGCATCTCCGTGCCAATGACCACGTTGGGATTCCTGAATCAGTCTCGCGTCGCGAGTACGGATGCAAACGACGAGTCAGAGGCAACTGGCGGCGACGACACGCCAAGACGCAAGGAACTTCGGCAAAATCAGCAGAAGAAAATGTTAAAGCGCACGTCCACCGTCGCTATGATCAAAGCATCCGCGAGGCGCATGGGCATATCGCTTGCCGCCGTGGGCGTGACGCCGTTCGGAATCCTCGACCCAAAGAGCAAGTTCATGCGACGCTGGGATGCGACGGTGATGTGTCTTCTCATGTACACAGCCGTGATGACGCCGTATGATGTTGGATTTCGCTACGACAACAACGACCTCGACACGTCATTCTGGATGCAGCAGTGCGTCGACGTTCTCTTCTTCTTCGACATCATCGTCAACTTCTCGCTCGGGTACTACGACAACCTACACAGGCGGTGGGTGTACGATCGCTACGAAATCGCCAAGCGGTACCTGTCGTCGTGGTTCGTCGTCGACTTCGTATCCATACTCCCGTTCGACGTCATCTCCGCGGTGCTGATGACCAAGAACAACGGAACGGGCAACATTGGCAGCCTGCAAACGCTTCGCCTGATTCGTCTTCTGCGCCTTGGCAAGCTGCTGCGCGTGCTCCGAGCCGCACGCATCTTCCGACGCCTCGAGTCCAGCTTCGCGGTTGACTATACCGCACTAGAGCTTACGAAATTTGCATGCGTGACCGTTTCCATCGCGCATTGGATGGCATGTGGCTGGGGCCTCGTGGCTGAGCTCGAGCATTCGCACAATCGTGACTTCACGTGGGTGGAGAACGTCATCGCCAACAGCCAGGAAACCGATTGGACGAACATTGAGCTGTACATCGCTGCGCTGTACTGGAGCGTGATGACCATCACAACAATCGGATACGGTGACATATCCCCCGTAACGCTCGCTGAGAGGTGCTACGTCGTGGCCGCCATGCTCTTCGGCGGGATTCTGTGGGGGTACGTGATTGGTGCCATGAGTGGCGTGATTGGTGCGCGCGACGAAAAGTTGAACCGGTTCCGAAGAGATATTAAAGCCCTCAACAGCTTCATGGACGAGGCGAGCTTTCCCAAGTCACTGCGACAGAAGCTACGCGAGTACTTTCGTTACCAGGCACAGACATATTCTGTAGATCGCTACCGTCATCTGCTCAATCGCCTTAGCCCAGCCCTTCGTCGGGAGGTGGCCAATCAGAGGGACAACTCGTGGATTGAGCGTGTTCATTTCTTCAAGAACTGCCCCGAGAGCTTTCGCGTCGCCATCGCGCTCGTCATCGAGCAGAGAACCTATCCGCCTGCTGAGGTGGTTGTGAGGGAAGGTGAGCATGCCGAGTGCATGCACATCATCAGAAAAGGTGTCATTTCATCGGGAAGGCGCATCCTTACGACGGGCGACGTGTTTGGTGAAGAGATGCTTTTCCATCGCAGCTTGCCAGCAGATTTCTCGAGCTGGACGGTTACGTACTGCGACGTTTACATGCTAACGCGCACTCAGCTCACCGATACGCTTATGCACTACCCCACCGTTCGCGAGCACTTTCGCAGGAAAGCGAATAAAATCGTGTTTCGAACTGAGGTGCTCGCGTATGCGGCGGCTGTTCGTGCGCTGATTAAGTGGGTCAGGACCAACGCGGGCAAATCTCAGGAGGAGCTGAAAATTGCGGAAATGGCTGAGCATGAGAAGAAGAGTGCGGGCGAGACGTCGACGAAAAAGCTGGCGTCAGTCAGTCTCGGCACCGGCGACACGGTTGCTCACAGCGACCGCGCGCGTTTCTATCTCAACAAGCTTCGATCTCTCATTCGCCTTGACCCTGAGGAGTACGCACGTTACGTCAAATGCGTGACAACAGTGCAGGCGCACATCAGGAGATGGTTAGTATCGCGTAAGTTTAAGACGAGGCTGCAGACGAAACTGATTGACATGAGCATATCTGGCATGTCGCACGACGAGTCGTCTGACGGCGGCATGGAGACGCGGCGCGAGGCTTTCAGAAATCGGAGAACGTCGATGGTCACACCAACTGGCATGCACCCTCTTCCTATGGTGCGACCTGAAGCGGCGGAAGCCACCGTCACGATGCCGGAAATGCCACCTCAGGGTGAACAGGACGCTGGAGCAGCCAGCACGGTGACAAGCACGCAGCTGCATCACACTGAGCGCATGGTGGCCATGTTGCACAAGGACTTGTGTCTTATGAGAGAGCAGATGATGACGAATCGTGCGCGTGTAGAGAGGCGACTTGAGCGCATGGAGCAGCTGCTGCTGATGCAAGCGCGTGGTACGGATGGTTACAATGCGCCAATCTCCGAGGACCACGATTCGTGGGACAGTTCGTCGGGCGGTGGTTCGTTGCAGAGATCCATGACGATAGGGTCCGCAAATACAGTCGATCGTACAATCTCCATGAGAAGAATGCGAAGATCATCGATATCGTATCTGTCTTGAGAAAGAACAAACTTTGTACTGTACATTATATAGTTACATTTACCATGTAGTACAATCTTTTTTTATTTCCTTTCTTACATCACACACTCACAGTAGCCCTGCGGCAACCACGCCACTGGGATGGTGGCGCTGCATCTCCTCGAGTATTTCGTCCACCTCGAAGTCGCTCCAATCTTCCCCCGCGTCCTTTTCCTCGTTCTCCTCCTCTTCAGAAGCAGCGTCAACACGGCGCGGCTGGACTTGCACTTGCACAGTGAGAGGATCCGTGGCGGCGGTGAGCTTTTGGGCGAGATTTCTTGCGTCACGTTGCTTCTTTCTCTGGTGCTGCTTTCGTTGCTTGTTGCGAAGCTTATTTCTGCGCTGCCTTGCATTCAATCCATCGTCATTCGCCAACAGCGGCGGTGGCGAAACATGAGTCTCGTCGTGCGTCGTTGTCGTCGTTGTTTTCTCCATGTTTTCCTCCCATGCATCTCCAAGCATGGAAACCACCCATCTGTGGGTTTCCTCGCCTCGTGAGACGGGCGCTGTCGAAGTGTCCATCGAAAACTTCTTTGCCGTCGTCGCGCGCGTATCCGCCGACAGAGCTGCTACGGTCGCCTCCACCGTCACCTTCAGGCACGTGACATGATCCCCTGACGCCTGAAGCAGCCCAAGGTTGCAAGCGACGCGGCACACCAACTCAACCGTCGTCGCATCGCCGTCCCTCGTTTCGAGCACATGTGCAAGCAGCGGCGCATTCGTGAGGTAGTGTTGTCGGAGTAGACCAACCTTAAAGGTGATTGCGCAGAGAGCCTTGAGTGCCGGTCGCGCGTTCATGTCCTTACTTTTGGCGACGGCGTCAAGGTGCGGGTCGAGCACCGCGGAGAAGAAGCGCGAGTGCGCGAGGCTTTTCCGGAGCTGGCACGACGATTCCGTCGAGAAGAGGAGCAGGTTGTGCACAAGCCTGCAGGCATTCCGGGCCGCGGCGTGCGCCTCCTCGGCTGCGTCGCTTCGTGAAAACAACGGGTGCACAGCATTTGCAATGGATTCAAACGCGTCGAGCTCAATCACCGCCCTCAAGAGCTCGGTGTTGCGCCTCGCGAATCGCGACGTAAGCTCCTTGAGGTGTTTGTTCGTCGCCACCTCCGTCGCACCGCCGCAGTGCGCGTCAAAGGTGGTGAGGCTGAAGAGGAGTCGCGTGCCGAGCACGACGAGGTTTCGCCCATCATCTGTCAGATTCGCACCCGTTTCCATCAAGACGAGCACGGCCCAGGCGCTCCGCGCAACGTCGTCGTCGCACAGCTCGAGCACGTCCGAGCCGCTTATGTGCGCGCCAATACACCGGCACAGCACAAGCATGACAGAGAAGTGAAGCGGAGAAGGAGAAGAAGGAGAAGAAGGAGAAGAAGAAGGAGAAGAAGGCGAAGAAGCTTGGGTGTCTTCCAATACGCTGCTGCTCCCGTCGTCGTCGTCGTCGTCGTTGTTGTCGTCGTCCGACTTCTCCTCACAAGGTTTTCGAGTGTGTCGTTGTTGATGTCTCTTCCGAGAGTTTTTCTGCAAGTTGCGCGTCGCCGCTCGTTGCTTCCTCGCCGCTTCTTTCGCGTGTTCTTCAGTTCTCTTTTTGTTTTGTTTGGCCTTGACGCGTGCGTTCGTCTCCGCGAGCGCCTCGAGCTTTAGGTGCGTATCGAGTTCAGTGAGTGACATTAACGTTCGAATGACCCAAGGTGGTTCGAAGCGTGCAAGTGCCGCCAAAAGTCGAATACTCCATAGAAGTTTGTTATGAGCACTAAGAGGGTTATCCGAAGACTGTGCGTTCGACGCGCATATCAGGGCCATTGAGTTTGCGAGTTGTATGCGCGCACCTTCGTCCAATATACCAATACCCATAGAAGCAGGAGGAGACGATGACCTTATCATCTCTATTTCTTCAGTAGCTCTCATGAGCGCGACTTCTTCCATAATGTGTTGTCGTATTGCAGAAACTAACATCTGAAGAGCACCACTTGTGTGAGAGCGCACACAAGGAGGCGGCATGACTGACAACTGACGCAGGACACCCCAGGCTGCCAGGGGAACTTTGCCGGACGCAACCAGGATGGATGGGCCATCCAATCCCTCCCCGGGGGGGGCAACGAGCTTCCCCTACCCTTAAGTCCCATAGACTTCCATGGCGTATCAGATGCAACAGCTCTCGCGTTCCACCGCCCACTACAACACGCATACTGGACGACGTGTACGTGTGCGCGTGACGGCTCGTGACGTACAGAGACCGTTGCCCACTCGCCCGATGCCAGACAGAAGCCAGCTGCCTCAGGAGTACCTCCTTCACAGCAGGGAAGACGCCATCCTCGACCCGCCGGCGTTGAAGGAGGCGCACCACTTCGTCAACCTATCCAACGGCGTCGAGGCCGTACCCATACTCCGAAACCTTAACCTCAACCTTGCGGGTTTTCTGCGCATACAGTCCACCGCTTGCGAGCAGTTTCACACCAAGTACGCGCAAATACTAGACGAGTGCGACGCCTCGCTGCTCATCAGACTCGCGCTCGATGAACCGTGCTACGTCTGGGACTTTGGAAGCAGAAACCCGGAAAGCGGAGTGCCACGCGCACTCTGGTATGGGCTCGAGTGGGTGCGGTTCGCGTGCGCGAGGAGCTGGGGACTCGCGCCGAGCGAGTGCAAACACCGCGACGACGCGCTGCCGCGCGCGCTTCTCAGAGGAAAGGATGTCAGAAGCACGTTCGAGGACAGGTTCAGAGCACTGCCACAGAGAACGGCACGCAAACTCAGATATTACCGCCGATTTCGATGCGACCCCACAGTCAATCCTGACGACCCACAGCCGACGCCTCCGGGGCAGATGCGCGTTCCGCTGTACGGCGTATACGGCGCCACCGACAGAGATAACGACGCGGCATTCTTCGTCGACATTATGCGCCGATGCAGCAGCGGCACACTCGAAATGGACGACGACGACGACGACGACGACGATGCGAAGAGCGACGTCGAACGACTCAGACAACATGGACTTGCCTTATGGATGGGCGGCGTCAGCCACAGTGAGCGTGACTTAATTCTTGACTCTCAAATGTAACACAATTAGTAATATTATTACAGGATTGCACAGCACTTCATGGCGCGGGCGCACGTCCTTGTCCACGCCCACGCCCACGCCCACGTCCACGTCCTCGCCCACCACGCCCGCCACCAAATGCTGCACCGCCACCACCGGCGAGCGCAGCTTCGCCATCCTCCACCACGTCGTCCGTGGACCACGGCGCCGAACGGTCGCGCTTGCTACTGGCACGCCTTGCCGCCTTTGCAGCCTGTTCCTTCTCGTCATCTGAGTAGTACTCGTCAGCAGCAACCTCCTCGTCGTGCTCGCCGCTGGCATCGTAGCCCTTACTGTACAGATTCGCCGTCGGTCCGACGAATGTCGCGTGTTCGTCGACGGCGACGACGCGAGCACCCACGACGCACCCAGGCGGTGCTTCGACCGCACTGCCGCCCGCGTATCGCACGACGTAGAACGGGTTGCTGACTGGCCCGAACACGTCCTCCACACGTCCGAGCGGCGTTCCCTCTCGTTCGAGACACAGAATGCTCCCTTCATCCCACACCTGTCCGCTTGCGGCGACGGCTGCGTCGCCTGCGACGACTATTGTGACATCAGAGTCCGCACCCACCACCGACGCCTCTCCGGACATGACGCTTTTAACTAATCCCACAAAGCTCCTCGTCGCGTTCTCCGAGAGCGCGAGCGTCAGCGGCGTCGCTGGCTGCGGTCTCAATTCGTTGCGAGTTCGTGGAACGCCCCCCGGCCCACCTCCATCCCCGTCGTCGTCGTCGCCGTCGTCGTCAGAGTCGTCGTTACCACCACCACCAGCCATCATGCGTTGCATCTCGAGACGCAGAGACGCGGCGGATGATATCGGGGCGGCAGCGGCAGTGCCAGTAGACTGAGGAGGACTGTCAGACTCGGAGTCAGAGCCGGAGGAACTTCCCTCTGAGGAGCTTGAGGACGAGTCCGTGTCGTAGAACGCCAAAGCCTCCATGGCGAATTCGTGGGAGGTATAAAGGAGGCGAGCTCGCTTGTCAAAAGGCGGCGGAAAAAACGTCACGGGGGCCCGAGTCAATATTTGCATCTGCACGGGGATCCGTTGTCGGTATGATATTCTTCGAGGTCAATCTGCGCGTGCGGTTATTCCGCCGCGAGCTTCTGAAGCAAGACCTCGGGTGTAACACGTGCGTGATTTTAAGTACTGTAGGTGGTCAGCCGACCTTCGGCAACCTTATCCTGGCCAGATACGGTCAAGATAACGGAACATCTTGAACCGCTGCACTTCAAAAAGTTATTTCGGCTCCAAATAGTCTAGTAAAACGGACTATTTGGGGGTTACTTGGGGCAACGAAAGACGGGGTTCCCGCCCTTCCGCGCTCCCGCGTAGCACAGGGTCGGCAAGGGTTTGTCCCACCTTGCACCCGACCCCCCCTCCTCGCCCATCACTCGGAGCTGCGCGGGAACTCGGCAATGGCAACCGCCATAAGCCCGAGCAAACAGGCGCGTTTCGACGACGCTGTGACCAAGGCGGAAGCCGAGATCGACAAGATCAAAGCCGCCTTGGCCACGCGCGTCGACGCGTTCCGACAGGACGTACCGCCGGCGAGCGCGGAGACGGAGCAGGACGCCACGCTCACCCGCGCCCGAGATCTCACGGACAAAACTACCACGGCGGCCGCCGTGAAGACGAAGGCGCGCGCCTTCCTGGGTGATGTGCAGCGCTTCGACCGTGCGCTCGCGGCAGCGGAGGGCAAGCTGGAGGGTGTGCGCGCACGGCCGCCGACGCCAGCGAAGCCCCTGGCGACGACGCCGCAGCCGACGTTACCGCGGGAGATCGACTTCTACGGCGTGCGGGTGATGGTGGACACGCCGGCGCAGTCGTCGCCCGACACGCCCGCCCTGCTGCAGCGCATTCGGGCGTCGGGCAAGTCCAAGGTACTGTCCATGATGTCGGACGACGCCTTGCTTGACGAGAACACAGTGGCGGAGGCCGTCCGTGGGCTCGCTCCGGACGCGCTGCTGGCTGCTGGGCTGCGAGCGGCGGACGGCGGCAGGGGCTTTCCTCACAAGAGTGGCGACGGCAAGCGCCGTCGGGCGGCGCGTGATCTGCTGGCCAAGGACGACGGTTTCGAGGACCGTGACGGCAACGGGAACCTTCTGCAGCGGTTCAACGCAGAGGACAACGAAGAGGACAACGAAGCGGACGACCGAGTGAAATTCGTGAAGTCGGTTCGGTTCCCGGCGTTGCACCTGACGAGTCGCGTCCGCCTTGGCGCGGACCCGCCAGTGGAGGGGTTCGAATGGTCGAACGCGTTGGCGGCGACGACAGCGGGTCTCACGTTCGACGACAACCGCAACAAAGACTACAGCTTGTTGTTGGACTACGCTACGCAGCGACCGCTGGCTAACCCGTTGCACGGAGTGGCGCGAGCCATCCTGCTCCATCTGTACGAGGCGTGGGCGCTGGACAAATGCGCGCGTGGCGCAATCTGAGGCGGAGTGCATCGAGGAGCACGGAACAATGGGGCATGCGACGGATGCGCGGAGAAGGCGCAACCACAGCTCATCATCACCGCGAAGGCGGCACAGCAACACTTCTCATCGAGCGCGTTGGTGCCGAGGGGGTGTGATGGAGTGTGAGATGCCTGTGGGTGATTGGGGGATTGGGTGGAGCCCATGCCCCAATCTGTGTGTGAGGGGGGACCCCTGTCTTTGGGAATAAAGGATTTGATTGTGATTTGAATATGTGAAGGAGTAGGGTCAAGACGTTTTGTCTTCCCTATCCCAGGGTCAAGACGTGGGGCGCGACCGTGCACCACGGCTCGCACCCTGTCTTTCCCTACTTTGTGTAATCATTCTACTTCTCTTCTATGTCTTCCTAAGGTACACACACTCGTTACACTTAGGGTTGGAGACTGGGAGAGGGGTATAGAGGCTGGGCGCCATGGCGTCACACAAGGTGACGTTAAACCCACACAGGTACACCGTAGATTCCGTCAACGAGCGAGGGCCCGGCCGGCGTTACTAAAACCCTAAAAAAGAGGCCCGGTCCCAATAGACCCCTTTCTCCAAACCGATTCGGGGTTGGGGAGGGATAAGGGTCCCCCGATGGACAGATTTCCCCGTTGTGGGGAAAGGGAATACCGGGGGGGTTGCCGATGGGTTTCCCCGACCAAACTAAAAATACCGGGGTTTCTCAACGGTGATCCCCGTTATAAATTGATGGCCTTGAGGCAAACACTGTGCGTGCGTTCTATCAACGCAGTTTATGGGCCAATGAAGAGCACACATTGGGCAACCACCAGCGAGAAACCTCGTCTTTATGCGACCTGAAACGGAGAAGTTCTCGTTGATCTCCGTATAACGGGAAATTTGGTCGAGATCTGATTGGGGTTTTCTTTTCCCGACCAAATTTCCCGTTATACGGAGATCAACGAGAACTTCTCCGTTTCAGGTCGCATAAAGACGAGGTTTCTCGCTGGTGGTTGCCCAATGTGTGCTCTTCATTGGCCCATAAACTGCGTTGATAGAACGCACGCACAGTGTTTGCCTCAAGGCCATCAATTTATAACGGGGATCACCGTTGAGAAACCCCGGTATTTTTAGTTTGGTCGGGGAAACCCATCGGCAACCCCCCCGGTATTCCCTTTCCCCACAACGGGGAAATCTGTCCATCGGGGGACCCTTATCCCTCCCCAACCCCGAATCCCCTTATAAAATTTTGGAGAAAGGGGTCTATTCCCAAAGGCCCAGTCCAAGGCCCAAGGGAAGGGTTCTCGAAGACCCTTTTCAGCCGCGTTTCCGTCCCGCCTTTCCTTTCCTTTCCTTTTCATTCCATTGCTCCGCCCCCCAAACCACCACAAACAAGCTCGCTCGCGATGGACGAGAGCTACGACGTGTGCGTGTGCGGCACCGGCCTCAAGGAGTGCATACTCTCCGGACTGCTCTCCGTGGCGGGCATGAAGGTGCTGCACCTCGACCGCAACGGGTACTACGGCGGCGAGTCCGCGTCGCTCTCCCTCAGCCAGCTCTACGAGAAGTTCAGGCCCGGATCCGCGCCGTCCGAAACGTTGGGAGCCTCGCGCGACTGGAACGTCGACCTCGTGCCGAAGTTCATGATGGCGAACGGGCTGCTCGTCAAGGTGCTCGTTCACACGGAAGTCACGCGCTACCTCGAATTCAAGGCGGTGGACGGATCGTACGTCCTCCAGAAGGGGAAGGTGCACAAAGTCCCAGCCAACGACATGGAGGCGCTGCGATCAGGACTCATGGGACTCTTCGAAAAGCGACGCATGAGGAACTACCTGCTGTACGTCATGGACTACAACGAAAAGGACCCCAAAACATGGAAGGGGATGGACCTCACGCGCATGCCCATGTCAGAACTGTACAAATACTGGGGAGTCGCGGAGGACACCATCGACTTCCTCGGACACGCCGTCGCGCTGCACAGCTCGGACAACTACCTCGCGCAGCCCGCTCTTGCGACAGTCAAGAAAACCAAGCTCTACTACGAAAGCGTCGTGCGTTTCGAGGAGACGAACTCGCCGTACATATACCCGCTCTACGGACTGGGGGAACTGCCGCAGGCGTTCGCGCGACTCTCAGCCGTCTACGGAGGAACGTACATGCTCAACCAGCCGGGAATGACCGTCGCGTACGACGCAAGTGGAAAGGCGTGCGGAGTCACGTCCGAGGGGTCCACAGCCGCGTGCAAGTTCGTCGTCGGAGACCCGTCGTACTTCGCGCCGGAGAAGACACGCGTGAGCCACAAGGTTGTCAGGGCCATCTGCTTCATGAACCACCCCATCCCTAACACAGGAGACAGCCACAGCGTGCAAATCATCATGCCGCAGCGTCAAACTGGACGCAAGAGCGACATGTACGTCTTCTGCTGCTCGTACGCACATAACGTTGCCTCCAAGGGGAAGTTCATCGCTTTCGTGTGCGCCACCGTCGAGACGGACGATCCCGTCGCGGAGCTGCGACCGGCTCTCGCGCTTCTGGGACCCGTCGAGGAACAGTTCTTCGACATCTCCGAGGTGCGCGAGCCCGTGAACGATCCCTCCGCAGACGGGTGCTTCATCACCAAGGGGTACGACGCGACGACGCACTTCGAGTCGACGGTCGTCGACTGCCTCGAGCTCTACAAAAAGATCACGGGAAAAGAACTCGACCTCACGGAGAAGGAACTCACACAACAGTAGAGGCGGAAGAAAGCACACCTTGCTTGTTTGTTTTAACAAAAAATTGCTCATTCAGTAATGGAATGGAGTTTACTTCGTCCAATCACACGGGTCAGTCGGCGGCGCATTGGTACGTGGTTATCCTTGTTGTTGAAGGTCCGTTGTTGCCGTTATTTACGAAACAAAACAAAAAAGGAAAAGGAAAAGGAAAAGGAAAAAGCTTACATACACAATATTTGTTTTTTTCAACTGAAGCAAAGGTCGCGCGGATGAATCGTGTCGTCCTCCTCGCCGTCCACCAGCAACCACTCCTCGTCGTTCGACGCCATCACAGCGTGCCTCGCCGATTGCGCAAGCTCAGGCGGAGCACCCCTCGACTCAGCCTGCTCAGCAGCCACCTCGCACCACGCGCGGCGTGAAACGAGAGGAAGTTCGTGAGTCCAGAGACGAACCAGCGAACGGTACGTGAGCGTGTAAACCTCCGTCATCGCCTCCGCAACGACGCCGTGCTTTGAAATGGGTGGAGACGCGAATTCGGGGTGCCACGACGGATCACGCCGAACCCTCTGGGCAATGTACAGCACCAGTGCATCGCCCACCGTGTCGCCGACGGCGTAGCGCCTGCCCTTGCTTCCGGGGCCATCGCCGCGCAGGCCGTCCATGATCACAGATCCGACGAGAATGATGTGAAGCGCCGCTGGACGACGACCTGCAATCTGAAGAGTCTCGCCGGGCAAAAACGCTTGCCAGTCGCATGCCTGCAGCACGGCGGCGAGGTCGTGCGCCCTGAGATGCTGACCCGCGCCGTTCACAAGGCTGAGGTACCGGCACGTGCGGCAGACGTTGCGGTTCATTCGAAGCAAAATCTCCGTGCGCTGGCTCATCGGAAGGTTCCCGCGCATCCACGTCTTGTCAGCTTCGTAAGTGCGGTGAGGCAAGTCGTGCTTCAGGCGGATGTACCGAAGCGCGGGCAGCAGCACGCCCTTGCCTAGCTTGTGCCGCGCGACGATCGAACCCACGACGTCCAAGTTCAGGTCGAGGCTGGCAACGTCAGAGTCCGCCTCGTGGATGAGCTTGCACACGACCGATATGCAGTAAAGCACGAGAAACGTGCCAACGATTGCAAGGAGGAGCGTGAACACGCGCTCGGCGTCGTTCTCCGGCCGAAAGCTGTTGTCCACGGTGACCATCATGAGCATCGCGTGATACGACGCGACGAGGTACTTCGTCATCAACGTCGCGCTCGGATCCGTGCGGTACCTGTGCTTGAGATCCTGGTACCACTGGTGGCCTTGCACGCCGCCCTTGGCACCTTTGGCGATGATCCAGAACGAGCACGCGAAGAAGTGCCAGAAGCACATGATAATGAGCGCGTACTTCAGCAGCTCCATGTGGTAGTGCTTAAGCCGGAAGAAGTAGCGCAGGCGTATGCCAATGCTGTCTGCGCGTGCGAACGCGCGCAGGTAGCGGTGGATGTGCGCAAGCCGTAGCAGCGTGTTCAACCTGAGGATGTACCGTCCGAACGGGTTGTGCACCTCGTACTCGATCTTCTCCAGGCGCGTGTGATTTCCCGCGTTGGTGGTAAGCCCTTGCTGGGCCACGGCGCGGTGCAGTCTTTCCGATATGCCGCGCTCCGGTATGCTGTACAGCAGGTCGAGCGGTATGGACGCGAGCAGGTCGTACCAGAACCACGTGGATATGTACCGCCTCATGACGGCGCTGTGGTCCACCTCCTGCGCGGTGCTGTGTGTCGCCGCCGTGCTTTCCACCGCCCTTTCGAGGTCGGCGCGTTCTCGGTCGACGGTGCTTTTCGAGCTGGCCGATGCTGGTTTCGCGGCGTCGTTTGGCTGGAGCATTTCGTGCGGCACGGTGAAGAACTGCACAATGACGTCTAATAAAAAGATGGCGTCGCATATGCGGTCCACCAGCAAAGACAGCGTGAATTCGTTCGCGTGTTCACTTTCTTCTAAGGTTGACGCGAACGCCGCGTAGAAGGGCACGGACCAGCACGATCGCACTAAAAAGGCGGCGACTAGTAGATCCCACCTCCGCTTCGCGTTCGACTCGGGGTGCAGCATGGTGGCGGGCACTTTCACGGAGGATGACGCCTCTGCGGTGGGCACGGACCACAGCCTCATGTCTGGCACCACAGGGGGCGGCGGCGGCGCCTCGCGGTTCAGGCTGTTACTATCCCCCGAGCCCGAGCCCGAGGCGCCTCCCAGCAAGTGCAAGGTGGACTCGGCTGCGTCTTCTGCCGCTGCGTGCGGGGCGTGGCCGGGCCGGTGCCGCGTGTGCGTTCCCCCAGCTGCCGCGAACGACGGCGAAGTCGACGGCGCCATGTATACAGCTGTGTGCGGCAAGAATGAAACGTCCTGAGGGCGAACCAAGGCCCAAGGGTCCCAAGGGGAGGGAGGGCGAACGACTCTGGGGAGAAGGAAGCGGCGAGCATTCCACCAACCCCGAATTCCGAATTATGAATCTCCGCATACGAATCTCCGCGGGCCCTTGCAGATGCAGATGCAGCTGGACCACGGAGTTTCACGAACTTGATTGACCACCTCTAATACAGTAACTATTGGCCGTATGTAACTTTAGAACGTAACTTACCTATGGGCTATGGCCTATGCCCTTAACGTTTATGGGTATCGCATATACTCCAGGTAAGGGCAGGAGACCGGCCGGTGGTCGTGATCCTTTGGCACGTTCGAAGTTCACTTCGAAGTGGGACATTTTCTTTCTTTTTGCACGTACGTTCTCTCTCGGACGCCCTACCTTCGAGCCTCGAACGATTCGCACGAAGAATAGATAGCACTTCTTCGTCCTTCGTGACCGTCTCTCTTCATAAATAATAGTATGTACTACAGTAGTAGGTCTTGTTGATGGACGCTCTCTCTCGTCGACCTTTTCTTGCTTGTGAAACAAAACCTTCGCCCTGGGCACGGGTATGGTAACTTACCGGAAGTTCACATTTATTATAATGCTAATGTAAGTAAGTAATATTACACGCTGTTGTTGTTGTCGTCGTCATCGCCGTAGCCTATTGCCGCTAATTCGCCCTCGTCGTCTTCAGGGATCGTCCTTGGTGTCGTGTCCACCATCGAAGTCGCGTCGGAGGAAGGGAGCGTTGTCGTCGTGCGCATTGACGATTTGGTCGTCATCGAATTGTCCGTCTTGTACCTCTCGCTCCCACTCGTCTGCGAATCGGATCTGCGATGACGACCAAACACGCGCCTTAGGAGCGACACGCTTGCAAGACCCGTGATCGATGGCATGCCTCTCGTGCTCGATACGTCGTCAGGCTGGTCCGAGTCCGACTCGCTGTCAGCCGGGGAATGGGTGATCATGAGCGCACCTCCATCATTCACCAGGCGAGCAATTTCACCATTCTCCTCCGCATCAACGTCAGAAGCCGACTTCAACAAAGCCAGCCTAGCTGGTACATTGCCCACATCTGAATCCGCATCTTTTAGAGCATTCGAACGGTTGTCATGAGACTTACTGCGAGCGATCGTCATGACGGAATCGATCATACCGTCGTCCCAACGCGAGTTCTTCATCGCCGCCTTTGTCACGTAGTGGCGAAACAGCCCTTGAGCGGAAGTCCTCCTCGACGGCTCAATGAATGACTTTTGTGTTCCTGAAGACGATGGCTTTGACGGCAAATTTCGAATCCAACGGTTGACGTTATCCATCGCAGAGAGAAAGCTCACGGCAGAATGTATGTCAAGCTTGTTCACCTTCATCTTCGAGCGCTCGAGAGCAACGACGTCGGCGAGCCCATATCCTTTCAACTCGAGCTGTTGGCATCCGGTGGGCGGGAAGATGAACGATGTACGCGCAATGTCGGCGACATATTGTAACGCCTCCTCATTCAGCATGAGCAGTCGCCCAGCCTCGCTCCTGGCACACAGGCGAGCTGCGCGGTTCGCTGCAGGACCTTGGAAGTCCGCGGTGCCTGAGGACTCGAGCAGGCGCTGAATGGGTCCCACACATAGGCCAGCTCCCACGCGAAAGCCACGGAATGCCACGGTACCCGTGGGCGTTTTCAGTTCCTCAAAGCCAGGTACGTGAAGAATCTCGGACGGCCACCTCATGTGAGGCAGGCGATTGCACATCTTCTCGAAAGCGAGCATGGCTTCGCCAGCTGTGCTGAACACGGCAAAAAATCGACCATCGCGGCGAGGCACAGCATACCCGCCCTCGCTGTTCACCCACTTGCGAAGGTAGCGCTCCGCGAGCATGAGCGCAGCCTGCGCAGCCCTCGGCTCCGCCTTACGCAGTGCGAGGAAGTCAACCACACGCACGAACATCACAGCCGCGTCTTCCCCGTTTTTCCCTGGCGCATCGTAGAATCCCGGGCTTGTTTGACTGTCCGTCCCCATCTCTGGAGGCGAAGCGTCCCACATTTCATGCCTTCCCACGAGCGCCCAAGGGAGAATGCTGAAGAGCTCGCGATGACCTCTCTCGAGTGGCGCGAGGTAGCCTTGCCCTGGCGCGGCTGCACCCTTCTTGCGTGGCGCGAACTTGGACTCGTCGCAAAGTCTGTGCCAGCCGAGGCTCACCATGAACGTGTCAAATGTCTTCTGACTTTCTCCGTCGATGCCCGCACGTGACGAATTGTGGGCGCGAAAGTGTGCCGATATCGCACTGTCCACGCGTGTTTCCAGCGCTTCGTGAAGATCCTCGACCCTTGTTGACAGCGCGCTCGCGACTGAGTCGGACACGATGATCATGCCGCCCGGTCCTGCGCCACTGAGAATGTGAGTCACCGTCACGGGATCGCCGCTGTACACGTTTGGACTTCCCCACGTCGTGTACGTGGCGGACTCGCACTTGCCCATGTGGATGGCGACGCGGCTGCGGATGCCGACGAACCCCTTCAGGCCAGCCTCCGGCTTCGCTTTCGGATGCGTGTGAATCTCCGCTGGCCAGTCTGTGGTGTGCAGTGCGAGCTGGAAGTGCACGCCAAAGGCGACTGCGTCAACAACGTCGTGGAATGCAAGGAAGAGCGCATCGCCCTCTGTGGAGAATTCCCAGCCGTAGTGCAGCGGCAGCGCTTTCCTCGCAATGTGAAAGTAACGCGCGATGACGCGCCTCATCACCGTTTCCGGCAGCGTCTCCCAAAGGCTGGTCGACCCTTCGATGTCCGTCTCGAGAAGCACAACGTTGCCGCGTGGCATGTGCGTGCGTTTCGCCGCCTCCAGCTCCATCTTTCCCTGCGCGCTGTATAGCTGCTCCTCCATGCCCGCAACGCCGCCCAGTCCGAGCGAGGCGACGGCGCCAGCGAGCGTGTAGAGCATCCACAGCGTCATCATGTGGCCATTTCCGCGTCGGTCCCCGCTCGTGATGGCATCTTCGCCGCTTGCGTAGGGCACGATGACCAGGACACTCGCCATCACGCCGATGGTGGAGAGGAAAGCCGCCATCATGGCGCTCCTGTGCGGGCGCCAGAGAAGTATGCCGCAGAGGAGCAGGAGTGCGCTGGCCAGCAGTACGATTGGAACGTTCGCCTCCGCTCGCGACCGCTGGTCGACAAGTACGCACTGCTCTACGGCCGTCCTGTGCAGCGTGTCGCTTGCACATTGCAGCGCGACGATGGAGTGCCTTGTGTCTCTCAAGTTGAGAGCGGTCGTTCGTTGGTGTATCGGGCAGACGTCTACGGTAAGGTACAGTGCCGCAGCGAGCTGGTCGACGAGGTTTGTGGCGACCCATATGTTCGCCTCGTCGCCCCACGCCACGCGCCACCATCTCTTCCAGAGCACGAGCGCGACGGTTCCGTGGCTGAGAATAACCCCAACCAGCAGCCACGTGTACTCGACGTACTTCGCGCAGAGTTCCCCTCTCCTGAAGAGCGGCATGGCCATTTGCGCGAGCCATAGCAGCAGCGCGGCCGCACACATCATCGACGCCGGGTTCACCAGCCGGCCGACGACGCGCGCACGCCGCGCCTTGCGCGCGAGACGCAGCGCGATCGTGCGCTGGTTCACGACGAAAAACGCCGGTTCACGACCTGGGGGCGCCGCAGCGCCTCCTTGAACCACGGCGGGCATCATCCGTAAGTATCTGAGAAAACAAAACGTGATTCCGGCAGAGAACGAACTAACCTTAAGTTAAGTTCTTCCCAGGCTGTTTCTGCAAACCAGGTGTGTGTTTGGGGTGTGGGGTGGGGAACCGGCATTGGGGGGAACCGGCGTGGAAGTGGGGTACGAGGTCGAGGGGAGGTTGGTTCGGCCAGGGCATTGATTGGGTCCCCACGCGTTTATTTATTTGTGACGCCATGCCATGCAAATATTTGTCTCACGAGTTCCATTGACGACTGACGACTGACGAGTATGTACAGTGGTACAGTAGTACTCTATCGTAGTGACCAGTACTTGACTTAAGAGTTGACTCGAGTAGTCTCATGGAACGCGTGATTCCATGCGCGTACACACTTTTTAAGGGCAACGACGGAGATGCGGGCTCAAGTGCTCGCATTGGAACCGAGTCGTGGGACCCGCGCGTGACTAATATTGGTTTCAAAGAAACAATTGTTATGTGAGTTGCTCATGCGTACATCGCGCACTCATACATCAGCGCAATTGTACCTAGGCATAAGCACGCTGAGCACGACGCGCCAAGCACGAAGCGGAGCGCTGTGCCAATCGCCTTGCCTGCGCGGTAGTCGAACGAGTCGACAGCCCTTGGGGACAGCGCAGGCGGGTCGACCATCGACGTGTCCCATCCCTGCACGATGCGATGCGCGCGACGGCGAGGACTCTCGTTCCTTACGCCGTCGTCGGACGTCGCGCGATCCCTATTGCGGTGCTTGAATTCCGCCTCGAGCGTCGTTTTCTTCTGGTAAATGTCGCGGTACCTGCGCCTTGAGCACGAAAGCTCGTCGCGCAGCGCACGAACCTCGTCCTTTAGCTTCTGCAACTTGCCATTGCTTCGCTCGCCGTTGGCGTCGGAGGCGCTCATCGACGACGGTGCAGGCGTCGTCTGACTGATCGTGTAATCACGGCTCGTCCGGCGACTGTTCGCTCGCTGCTGAGAGTTGACGCCGAATCCTCGGTTCGCCGACACCGGCGTCGTGAGCGCCGCGTCGAGCTGGCGGCTCACGTCATAGTCGTCGTCGTCGTCGTCGTCGTCGTCATCGTCGTCGTCGCTGAACACGCTCATGGATGCCCCAGACGCAGCTGACGAGCGTGGCGCGTGCGATGCATTTCGCAGCTCCTCGCGTAGTGCCGTTAGCTCTCTGCGCAGTTGATCGTTTTCCTTCGCGGACTTGGCGGATGTCATCACCAGCGCACGCGCACGCTTTTTCAGCAGTTTCGCCGCGACTTTCGCCTCCCTGCGTTCCGCCTCCACCTGCCTCAGCTTGGCTGTGACTGCGCGCGTGTTTTCGTGCACAGCCTTGGGCGAGACGCGATCCGCCATGGGGCTGCTGCTAGGCCACATGTCCGACATGTGCGGACTTCGCCGGTGGCCCAAGCTCGTGCTGCTGTAGTTGTTGCTGTCGAGTCCCGTCGACCCTTTGGGTGTTGGCAGCTCCCACGCCCCTCTGCTGCCTGGCCCTAAGCTCGGCGTGCCTCCTCCCACAAATCGCCGTGCTGGCGACCGTCCCGCGCGCTTCTGCACAGAGACGCCGTCGACGGCATCTCCTCCGTTGGTGAACTTCATGGTGGGCTGCGGCGGGCTGTCCCCGTTGCTGTATCCGCAGCTTGCGCTGGACACCATGCCGTTCGCGTATCCGCCGGAGGAAGCACGCAGCGACAGCGCGAGCGTGTGGTGGCTGGTGTTTTCGCGTCGCAGGCTTTGGCTGAAAGCCGCCTTTTGGCCGTACGCGTTTGCCCTATCCTTGTCCTTGCTTGCGCTGTACGCCTCGCCGTAGGATGACGACGCACGCCCTGGCGTGGGCGGCGACGCACCGTTCTTGTCGCGGAATATCCCAAACCCGTTGTTGTACGAGACTTGCAGATTATAGTGTCCCCCCGAATCGCGGGGATGAACATGTGATGAGCCACCACCATGAGACGGAGATGCCGCCATTGGAGCCGCCATTGTCATTGTCGTGAGAGGCGCAGGGGCGGGATTAATCGCGGAATTAACGGGCACGACTGGCATGATTAAAATAGTAAAATAAAATACGAGCACAGCACAAGTACAGTAACCTCCAACAAGCTTGTATAAAAGTTGTTTAAGGGGACCTTGCTAACCAACAAGTTCTCTTTTGCAAGGTCTCCAAGGTCTCTTTTGCAAGCTCCCTCTAAAAAGTAGGGGAGAGCTCTTCCTCTACCCTACGATAGAAGAGAAGCGCCGAAGAGAAAAAAACAACTGACAGAGTGACAGGGGGTTTCCTGTTGGGCCTTTGGGAACCCCGCCGGGCGCACTTCACGGAACAAGCTTGTTACAAGGCGCATCTCACCTGATGGCTGATGCCTGATGCCTGAGACTTGCAGTCTTGCACAGCGCACGCTACTGTAAAGCACGCTAAAGCACGTCTACTTTTTAGTGGTACTTCCTACCCGGGTAGCTAGACGCTAGCGAGACGCATGGACATCGCATGGATTTCCCCCCCCCCCTGGCACCGGGCGGGCTGCCGGGACTTGCTTGGAGTCCTCCCCCCACCACGGCCCACCTACTGTGTGATAGACTAGCTAGGGGGAGCTTGGCAAATCGCAACGTCCTGCTCAAAGGCTGATGAGTGATGACAACTGAGAAGGACTGACTGCAACATCAACCTTCTTCTGAGGTGCCAGGTGGGGCATTGATTTGATGAAGCAACCCCTGGGGCAGGCAGGTCTACGATAGTTCTTAGTCTAAACAGGTTTGCTCGAGCTCTTCGGTTGCATTTTGCGCTCTCCCTTTATCAGGCTTTATATAGCCCTCCGTCGAACCACCCGCGGAAAAGAACGAATTGGGAAAAGCAGAGTCTGGGGTACCACAGTTGGTTGTATTTCCTGCATCCCATGCATGAAAAAGCGCACGCGCTCAAGGTGGAGGGACGTTGACCTTTTCCCCGGGAGACGTTTCCGAACACGTGTGTCACACGGGGATACGATCAGACGCACGCCTTGTCTTTTTTTTTCATCGTCGCATCATCTTGTCTTGTCTTAGACTACGATACCTACCGCCTGATTAAAGCTTGGCGTTGTCTTTGCTTGGCCTTTTCCTAATAAAGTTCTCGCTCACTGGTGGCCTTTTCACGTAAACGCATCCTCGCAGTCGCAGAGAAAAAAGCACGTCAGGTCGTGCATCGATGACGGCCGTGCACTACCCAGTCCACTCTCGGAGAGAATCGCAATGGGATGACGAAACAAGAACGCATGTAGAAGTGCTCAGAGTAGATCAAGGTCTACGCCCGGGTGAAATGCTCGCGCTAGCAGAGGCCATCAAGAGCGAGACGTGCACCTTGCATACGCTTAGCCTTGCCGACAACGGAGTGGACCGTGCTGACGGCGCACGCGCGCTCGCGGAGGCCATCATGAGCGAGACGTGCACATTGCACACGCTGCACCTTGTCGCTTACGGAGTGGGTGCTGACGGCGCACGCGCGCTCGCGGAGGCGCTGAAGAGCGAGAAGTGCACCTTGCACACATTGATCCTTGCCGTTAATGGAGTGGGTGCTGAGGGCGCACGCGCGCTCGCGGAGGCGCTGAAGAGCGAGAAGTGCACCTTGCACACGCTGCACCTTAGGAGCAACAGAGTTGGTGATGACGGCGCACGCACGCTCGCGGAGGCCATCAAGAGCGAGAAGTGCACCTTGCACACGCTTAGCCTTGCCGGCAACGGAGTGGGTGCTGACGGCGCACGCGCGCTCGCGGAGGCCATCAAGAGTGAGCCATGTACCTTGCACACGTTGAACCTTGCCGTTAACGGAGTGGGTGCTGAGGGCGCGCGCGCGCTCGCGGAGGCCATCATGAGCGAGACGTGCACATTGCACACGCTTTACCTTTGGAGCAACAGAGTGGGTGATGACGGCGCACGCGCGCTCTCGGAGGCCATCAAGAGCGAGAAGTGCACCTTGCACACGCTTAACCTTGCCGAAAACGGAGTGTGTGATGATGGCGCACGCGCGCTCGCGGAGGCCATCAAGAGCGAGACGTGCACCTTGCACACGCTGCACCTTTTCAACAACAGAGTCGGTGCTGACGGCGCACACGCGCTCGCGGAGGCTTTGAGGAGCGGGACGTGCACCTTGCACACGCTGGACAGCCACAACGGATTTGGTGATGAGAGAGCACGAGATATTGACGAAGCACAAGCTCTTTCCCGTACACGTCGTCGCTGTCGTCATCGTGGTTTGATGCGCGCCATCGTGAGGCTCGCCATTTTGCGTAAGCGTGCCAGTGAGGTTGTGTTCCACCCCAAGCGCCTGCATCGTGAGGGCGTGTTCGACGCGTGGGCGCAGGAGGGTTGAGTTGGCGTACACCATCTCGATTCTCGTGAAGTTGCACGGGCTGTCACCGTGGAGGGGATAGTACTGTATTTGAAATTACTTAAAAATTCTGAAACACAACAAAAGCAAGCAAATCAAATCAAATCATCACGTAAGTTACGTTCGCGGCGCGACGCTGATGCCGACGTAGAAGCCGTTCGACGAGCGGCGCGCGCTCGGCTCCCAGTTTCTCACAAACTTGCGAATCTCGACGATGCTCACAGACGACGGATCGCGGTACCGCCCCGCGGACGCGCGAAACGCGCGCTCAACCTCCGACTCGTGACACCGGCCTTTGCGCTCGAGTCCCTCATCCGCGAACTGCACGAAGTCGGCCCACTTCCTGTCCAAAGCCTCTCTCTCCTCCTCACTCAGCCGACGCGGACGACCCAGCTCGTACATACCCGCCCCGGCGAGGGCGCCCATACTGCTTGCGACGCCCCACGTGGTATCGCCGCACGCCGCGTCCACGCTCCGCGCAATCGCCGTTCCGACCGCGAAGCACACGAGCATAGTTGTGGGCACGCTGACGACGGGCACTTCGGGCAGCCTTTTCAAGATCCAGTCACTTGGCCTTTCCGTGTCGATTTTGCCGAAGAAGAGAAACAGGAGCTGGAGCGGCGACGCGTACCACAGCGAGACTGCCCACAGCACGCAAGCGAGCGCTTCTCCAACTTCGGGCAAGTTCGCGACGATTCCCTTCCCTTCCTCGGTCGTGAGGAACTGGAATCCCATGATAACGAACGACGTGAGGACGAGCGCGGTGACGACGATGAGGTCCGTGTCGACGAGTGAGCGCGCCGCCGCACCCTTGCCCGGCTCCTGGATGCGAGGGCGCATGTCGCAGTACAGTTTGAATTTGTGTGAACGTCGGGATGAAGAGTGTCCCCTCCCAAATCCTTTGAGAGAACATCTTCTTCGAGTTCGAAAGCGAAAGTTCTTGCCCGTCATCGTGCATCCCGAAATCGACGCAAGTGTTGAAGTGCTGTGTACTCCATGAGAGCATGAGCGAGAGTGATGAGCATGAAAGCACGAAGAATGCGAATATATGCGAGAGACAGATGGAGCCGCCGACATCAATGCCGACGCACGAGGTCTAAAAAGCGCGCGACCAGAGACACGTGCGGACATGATTATTTACTACGATACGCAAACGAAATAAATACTGTAAGTACTAAGTGCGAGTATCTTACTGGTGTGATCGCAAGAATCTTGAGAGAGAGAGAGAGCACTTGTGTGTGGCTGCAGTGAAGAGTGCCAGGGACGAAGTTCGCAAACAAACCCCGAACTGAACTCAACAGGAAACATGCAAGAACAAGCAACCAAGGAACTAACCTTAACCCCGATTATTATTATTATTATTATTATTCGGGGTTAGGAGAGCAGAAGCTCAGAAGGGGAGGAGGGTAGGGTTCTAAGGGAGGTTAGGGTAGGGCTCTATCGTAAGGACCTGCTCTAAGGTAGGTTAGGGTTCTAAGGGATGTTAGGGTTAGGGTTAGGGTTAGGGTTAGGGTTAGGGTTCGTCTATTCGACCTTCCTATTCCTCCCCTCGGGCTCTGAATCTCACCACTTTTTTTTTTCCGATTCTTCGTCGCCGACACCAATCTCGCGTATCTATCCAGATTAATCATCGCGATTTCACATCCATCCCCATCTATCTATCTGCCTCTGCCTGTTTGTACTTCACTCCCTTCCACCATGAGACGCGCCTTGATGACGCGTTGTCGTTTTGCTGCCGCACTTCTAGTAGCGATGATGGCCTTGACAATGTGGCCTGAGCTCATAAAGGCTGAAACCACCGTCGACGTTGCGACGTTCGCGCAGCTTAAGGCGGCCGTGCACGATAAGACGAGTGGGCCGAGCACCTTGCGACTCACAAACGAAATCGACTACCCGACGGAAGGGGAAGAAGAAGAAGAACCTGCTGCCGCAACATCAGTTGATGCTGCTGCTGCTGATCCTGTTGCACCCGCGTCTCTCAAAGCAGCGGCCGCTGCACCTCCTCCGACAGCAGCAACAGCAAGAGCAACAGCAACAGAAACAGCGACAGAAACAAGCATGCTCGTAGGAGGGAACGCCAGCGGCGGAGATGGGACGTCGTGCCCGTGCCAGAACGGACTGTTCGGTACGAAGTGTGAACTCGACTACACAACGACGGGCGTGTACATACCACCGGCGAACTCCGTCAAGAGCAAGTGCCATGGATTTGCAACTGCAGCACACCGCATACACTCGAAACAGCTCGGCAGCAAGTGCAACCCCAGAATCGTCAGCTCGTTCGAGTTTCCCAGAACGGGATTTGGCGCAATCATCAACTACGCCGTGTACGAGCTTCTCCATGCCGTGCAGAGCAACCGCGTCTTCGAGTTCCCGAACGGGTCCGTCAAGGCGTTCGCGTCGAAGGCATGCGGCGCGAGCTTTCGGTGCTACGTCGCACCGCTTAGCAGCTGTGGAATGCTCATTGGCAAGCACGGCATGGCGTGGAAGCCAAGCAGCCCCATCACGAAAGGATCCAAAAGCAAGCAAAAGAAGGGCGGCGGCGACGGCAAGGGTGGCAGGGTCATCCCAGGCGCGTCCGTGAAAGGTGCGCCCGTGCAAATGTGGCGTTCGAAAAGCCAACGGCCTGCCATCAACCCCGCGGCTTTTGGACCATACGGGCTTGACATCTTCACCGTCCACGCCGTCGCCTCTGGCTTCATGTGGCGCCCGAATAAGAATGTTGCGAAGCTTGTGGATGCGCTCACGGGTCCATTTCTCGATCCAACGCATGCCGTGAGCGTTCACGTACGGCACGGAGACAGCTGCACGGACACAGGGCACTACCGCAAATGCCACAGCACGGCGGTGTACCTGAGCCACGTCGCGAAGATGAGGGAAACGTACGGCACGATCGACACCATCTTGTTGGCGACGGATGACCAGAAGGTTGTGAACGAGGTCCAGGCGGCTGTGAAGAAACCGCCTTTCAAGGGAATGAAGGTTGTCGTGAGCAAGGTGGATCGCAGCTGGTACGATCCCTCAACTTGGAAGAAGAAGATGGGAAAGTACAAAAAGAACACGGTAGCCGCACGCAAGGGATTGCCGCAAAATCAAAATTTCAAAGACGGCCTGATTGAGCAACGTCTCAAGGTTGGCGACGGTGACCCAGGACGCATTGGCAACGAAGCGGCGATGGATATCGAGCTGCTTAGCCGCGGCGGGTACTTCGTCGGCACCATGAGCAGCAATCTCGGGCGTTTCGCCTTCGAGGTGATGGCTTCGCGTCTCGAGCGCATGCCGCCGTTCGCTAGCCTCGATAGGGGATGGTACTACGGCCAGAGTGGGGCACCCAAGGCGTGCAAAAGTGCACCGAAACCACCTACGCCACACGGGTGCCACTCGTGGGGTGTGTGATTGTGATTTTTGTGTATATATAGTAACAACAAAATGTCTGTTTGTTTTCTTGACGATTCTTGATTCAAAACAAAGTTGTCAGTTATTTATCTCATAGCTTGCTTACAAGGGTTAAAAACATCATCATGGAAAAAGAAAAACACTATTCATTTTATTCCCTCATACCCTTCCCTTCGTTCGATAGATTTCCCTCGAGAAGATTCGTCCTGTCCTTTTATTTTCACGCGGCGGCACGAGGCCTTGGAGTCGCCACCACGTGCTGCGCCGCAGGCTGAAAGCTGAGAGCTTCGGCAGCGAACGCAAGGCTCTCCGTAGACGTTCTCCAGTTCTCCGAGGAGACAACGATGAGAATGGCGGGGTCCGAGTCGGACTGAGGGGGTCCTGCGCGCGCTATCACGCGGCAAGCCCTCAGGCCGGGCCATCTGAGGCGAATGGTTGAGCAGAGAGCAAGGCCCTGCTCGGCAGCCATGTGAGCGTGCGCCGGCGTCACACCGGGGCCTCCCGCGCCGCTCGAAAGCAGCATCGTGCTTGCGCCCGGTCCACCAGCTCGCTCAGCTGCCGCTAGGTGCTTGGCAGCATCCGGCGCGTGAGGCTCGATCGACACCAGGTCGCCGTTCAGCTGCTGATACGCGATGGGAGCCGCGAGCTTCACGATAGGCTCTGACGCAGCCACGGCTGGCAGGTACGACATGGTTCCCACGGTGTTGGACGGGGCTGGTTTCGCGCTCGTCAACGCCGCAGTCGTGTCGTCGCCGTCGTCGTCGCCTCCGAGACTGCAGTTGGTTCCTGACGCGGAGTTTTCTTGCTCCTCCTCGTTCGTCGTCGCTCCGCTCACGTCAGGCATTTTCGTGGCGGCATACGCAGCACCGAGCTTCGCCATGCGCTTGCTCTCCGCGTCAACAACCTGTTTCGCAGCCTTGTCACCGCCCTCACTCCAGGCATCGACGTAGCGCTTGAGAAGTGAGCACGTGCCCCCTTCCCACTCGCTGCCGTTGTTGTTGTTGTTGTTGTTGTTGGCGGCGGCGGCGGCCGTGGCGGCGTTCGGCGACGTGCGCACGCGTCCCTTGCATCGCAGCGTCGCATTCCAGCGGTTCTTGATGGCGTTCTCCGTGCGGCCGGGAAGACGCTGCGCGAGAGCGGACCAGCGCGTTCCGAGCTCGAGGTGCCCCTTGGCGAGCGTGAGTTCCTCCTCCTCGCTCCATCCTCCACGCCGAATGTCCGGGCGCAGGTGGTTCAGCCAGCGTTCGCGGCACTGCTTGCCCGTGCGTCCTGGCATAGAAGCGGCGATGACGGCCCACCTCTTCTGGCCCTCGAGCTCAACGAGTGCAACGAGTCGCTCCTCCTCAGCACGACTCCACGCGACGCTCTTGCTTCCTCGCGTTGGCGAGATCATGTCGTTGTGCGTTTGCGTGCGGTTCGCCTGCTGGTTGAGGAAGAACAAGCTGCCGATTCCGTTGTTGTTGTTGTCATTGGCGTTGGCGTTCACCACGGGAGGAGGGGGGGCGCGTGGCACTCCGCGAGTCGGCGGTGGCGGCGGCGGTGGTGGTCGAAAGGACGGTGGCGGTGGCGGAACTGGCGCAGAGAATGCCGTAGGTCGCGACGTGTCGCGAACGTCGAAAGCCGGTCCACCGATTCGTACGCGTTTCGCCGAGTTGTGCTTGTGGGTAGGTGCTGCTGAATTGTGTTTCGCGGCAAGTTCCGCAAGTTCGACGAGCGCATCCGCACCTGCAAGTGCAAGGCTGGAGTTGTTGATATGGTTGTTGTTGTTGTTGTTGTTGTTGTTGTTGTTGTTGTTATGCTTGTTCGCTACTGAAGAGCGCGCACGTTTCACCGCCGGCCTGAGCGCGCCCAGAGGAAGAGGGATGGCCATGGCCGGAGGAGGTGCAGGCGGAGTGTAATTGCCGTTGCCGTTGCTGTTGCCGTTACCGTTGAGAGCAGCTTCTTGCGTCATTATCGTCGAGGTATTCATTCGCAAGATTAATCGCAAGAGGTTGATTGAGCAGTGTCCTCCTTGCTGGTTTGTTTTAGAGCCGGTTTTCCTCGGCTGGAAACGTCTCACAGCGAGAGTCTTCTTAAGAAAGGGAAGCCTTGAGAGACGAGATTGACTGTGAGCGTAAAACAACTGTAAGACGGTAAGCCTTAAGCGTAAAACGTAAGACGGTAAGCGTAAACCGTTAACCGTGAGAGCGTGAGCGTGAGAGGAGCTACTCTTAAGAAGAAGAAGAACGTCCTTAAGAGCACTTTTATAAAAAGTAAGAGCACACCTAAGAGCACACTTAAGAGCACTTCCTTAAGGCGAAACAGAATGAAACTGAACTTTGGGGAAGGCCCTGCCCTGCCCAGTAAGTGACGGCTATTGACGTCGAATAAAATAAGGGTCCCTTCCCTTCCGGCCTGAGGCTCGGAAACTGAAACTCTCCGAAACTGAAACAAACGTCAACGAACGTCCTTGGAGGAGGGAGGGAGGGGCGGCCGAGAACAAGGAGCACACGGAGCACACGCTTCCTCCGTGGGTTCTTCAGGACTGTGCTTTGCTCCTTTATTGCGTTCCCTTCACACTCTCCCAGCGTATATTGTATTCGTTCTAGCGTTATAACTTCAGGGGTCCCCTCCTCGGAACGAGGTGCCGCCTCTTAGCCTATGCTGTGTGTGATGAGTCGACTCCAAGCAACCGCCCGCTTTCTCCGCCTTCTCCGCCCAGGATTCCGCTCATGCCTCGTAAAATCCGAGGCGCGGCTTGTTGTTGAATGGAATTCCTCATAAATTTCAAGTTAGTTCGGAGAATTTCTTTGGTCCCTTTCCTTCCTTCCTAT
This sequence comes from Pycnococcus provasolii, assembly GCA_938743325.2. Lineage (NCBI taxonomy): Eukaryota > Viridiplantae > Chlorophyta > Pseudoscourfieldiophyceae > Pseudoscourfieldiales > Pycnococcaceae > Pycnococcus > Pycnococcus provasolii. Next base: position 291,990 of record OW568902.1, on the reverse strand, counting down.
CGAGGTTATTTGGTCGTGAATTTCTTTATGTTACAGTATCACCTCTTTTTACAGCCGTCCTGCTTGCTTTGTTTTCGCGTTTTCTAGGGCAGGATTCCTTTGGCTAATTTCCGGAAATTTTCCCGCGGATGCTTCAACGAAAGCCGTTTTTGCACAAAAAAAAACCGATTTAACCGATGAGAGCAGGTTTTACAGCAGGTTTTTCGGCCACCAGCTTTGGCGGCTCCTTTCCTTTCCTTTCGCGAGCAGGATCCAGGTGGGTTTGACCAAGATCCGCGGCCCCAAAACACGCAGAACAAAACAAACGCAAGGAGGCGGCCGTTCGACCCGAAAAGTCTGGAATTCTGGTTGTTTGGCGCCAAGCAAATGAGATTTCCATCGTGAAAATAGGATCAGCATGAAATCGGGTGAGCACACGTCGATAAATAGAGATAATAAAAGCAAAGCCGAACTACACATCATTCATCGCAAAGGAACGAGATGACGGCAACGTTGACAGGGAAGCGCGTCAGGGTTAGGGCTAGGGTTAACCTCGCGTCCAGACGCGCGACGCGCTCGCCCCGCCTACGAAAAAACGCTTCCAACGGATTTTGTCGACAGCGTGAGGAGGTACCTGTACGGCGGCAGCCTCCTTCCCTTCCCTCCGAGTCTCTCTCTCTCTCTCTGCCGCCATTTACGACGAGATACCGGTTTGGGACTCGAGTCCCTGAAAAATAGGTTTGGGAAATTTGCATAGATGGAAATACACTCTACGAGGGATCCCCACAAAGCCTCTCAATTACAGGGTGTTTACCCACGCAACAACACCGGCGTCTCGTCTGCGTCGACGGTCCACATGCCTCCCTCCTCGCCGCCGTCGTCGAACTGCACTGCACTGCCAGACTGCACTGCACTGCCGTCCGTCGTCGTCGTGCGCACGACGCCTCCACCACCACAGGCCGAGGGTGGCCTAGTGGTGGCATCGTCACTTTCCACCACCACTTTCCTCCACAAACCACTCACCAGGTCAGCACATCATCATGAGCGCGCCGAGCAGCTCACTCAGCACCGCGCTCGCGAACGTCCAGAAACTCCAGCCCCACAGCTGAGTCACGTTCTGGTCAGGAGCACTCGTCACGATGACGTCGTTTCCCTGCTCGCCCGTAAAGACGACGACCGGACCTTGCGGCGCACTCGCGACGACATCCGAGTAGATGGTCGCATACACGCTCACGACGGCGATGCCGCAGGCCACTTGCACGAGCGCGACGCCAAAAGGCGGCCAGTCGTTCATACCAGGCCGGTTGACGACGTACATCAGCACCAGTTTGAGAAGACCCAGCAGCACAAATGCCGGTGCGAGCACCTGCACCGCCTGCACGCGCGGCCAGTAGTTTTCGCCGTAGACGTTCGAGTAGAAGTGCGTCTTCACGGCGACTGTGCACCTCTCGTAAGCGCCAGGAACGTCGCCAAATTCGCCCGACCGTCCTGGCGTGAGCGCGAGGAACCCTTCGCGGAAATCGCGCCACGCGGCGTCGAGCGGACCTGCGATGGTGACGTTCGTCGTCACGTCATTCTGGTCCGCTAAGTTTTTGGGATAGCAGACGCGGTAAAGTCCTGCGTGCACGACCCCCACGGACTGTCCTGGCGCACCGAGCGAGACGGTAGGCGGGTCAATCCAGAACGACTGCATTTGTGTATGTGTGTGTGCATAGGAATGATTCGCGTGAGTGAGATTCTACCTAATTGTTGAAATCATTGTTGAAATCAATCAAATCATCCAATTGTAAGTTGACGAATCCATCCCGAACTGAACGCACCGTCATCGTCCCAAAGAGCGCGACGAGAAGCACGATGACTTGCATGATGGTCATTAAAATCAGTGAGCACACACCACGTCGTCCACGGCACGTGCAGCACCTCCCCTTATTATTCCCACCACCATTCCCATATTGTCGTCGCTGATTCTGATGATTACCCTTCATCATCATCGACGACGACGACTGTGACTGTGCAGGCGCGACATCCAAGGACACGTCCGCCATGATATCAAATTATGATAATGCAAAGGGACACGTGTGGAAGACAAAATTACAAAAAATTACAAAAGTTCAACGGCTCTCTTATTATGTATAATCTCCCAGCAGGTGACTCCCAGAAGATTTTTACCGTTATTAAATATTTTCAAACCCAACGAACGTTCGGGCGCGTTTGGGTGCAAAATCTGAACAAAAGATTTAAGATTTCAGATTTCAGACTCAACAACCAACGGGCACCTGCCAAGAACAAGAACAACTCATCTCACAACAATGAACAATCCCCGAAACCAATCCCCCAAACCAATCCCCCTGTGAGGGGATCCCTGTAGGGGATTCCTACCGGTGATTTGAATGATTAGCCCGCGGCGTAACAAGTCTAGAACCTGATGTGAAAACGTCTTGAGTTACGACGCGGAGGCGCGATGCAGCACGCATGTAAGGCACGCGCTCTTGTAACAATCATTCTCGAGTAAACATTACATGGAACCTGACAGGTCTTAGAACAGGACTTGCTAACCCGGTACTCGCGAGCCGTAAGCAGCAGTAGTCCGTAGACACGCTAGCGCACGGTGCGCACTTCGCGCCACAAGCAACGCTCAACTCGAGAACGGCAGACACGACGCACAGTCGGTCGACCGGAGTGACGTTTGCAGCGCGAAATAAACAAAAAATCATCCCCCCCCCCACCCTAACGTCCAAATGGTGAACACACGCTCAGGCGACACCCATCAAGCTGAGACCAACGCGACATCAGCAGCCGCAGCAGGAGCAGCAGCAGCAGCACGCAATGATGACGACTTCGTCGACGCTGATGACAACCACCAAGATTCCGCGCAGCCAGAACAAGCAGCAACGGACCAAGGGACGAGAGCAGCACCATCACGAAGAGCAGCATCACCACGACCTGCTGGACGTGGCAACCGCGGACGCTCACAACGTCGCGGTGGATCAGCACCTCCATCCCGAAATCAGTCGCCGCAGCACCAGCAGCCGCCGAGGCAGAACCCAACCAGCAACACCAGATACGACATCACCAACCACGAGCGTGGTGAAGTCAGGGCACCGAACACCCATGCGATGACGACGTTGCAATCGTGCAGGCGGTCGCAGGGTCGCTGCAATACCTACGACGACCAGACATAGCATTCGCGCTTAGGCAAGTCTGCTGGCTCATGTCCAAAGCATCACCGAGCGTCGTCCAAGCAGCAGCACGTGTCCTCCAGTACGTTCGTGATACAGGCGAATACGTCAACCGCTTTCACGAAGACGAGGCTGATGGGATCCTTCGAGTATACGTGGATACCAGCCACGGCGAACGCACCGTCTCCAGCATGCTGTCCTTCTTCAACGGGGGAGTCATCGACTATGACGTCGCGCGTATCAAGCAATGCGACAGCAGCTCGACTGGAGAGCTGGGAGGGCTTGTCAAGCACCTCAAGCGCATCGAGTGCACGCGAAACTTCCTCAGCGAGATTCGCCATCCGCAGCCTGGGCCCACGCCAGTCTACCTAGACTCGCAGGCACTCATACAAGCCATCACGAGGGACGGACCTCACGGCTTGATGAAGCACGAGGCGAAGTGGATCGTTCGCGCTCGCGAATCCGTCACGCGCGGCATCATCGAGCCGCAGCTGATACCACGCCACGAGAATCTCGCGGACCCGGGCACAGCGACACGAGGACCCACGGACTTCATCCCGATGCGAGACGCGACACTGTCCTCTCATCAGCACGCGCTAACCACGCAGGAAATCGCGCACAGGGAAGCGTACCCGCACGTCCGCGAAGCCCGCGCGAACATCGCATCTCGACGCGTCGCAGCAGCCGCAACCCAACACCGGCAGCAGCAGCAACAGCAACAGCAGCAGCGAGGCACGACAATCCCATCGCCAGAGTGGAAAACACGACCCGACCCAGGTACGAGCGACACGTCCGAATCGAACAAAACGCGATGGGACGTTCCGGAATACACCCCGCCGACAGCAGATTTTTCCCCGGCACGAGGCATACTGCAAAACCACAATTCGGGGTTACCACCATCTCGCCGCGACGACGCAACAGCTCGCCCCCCCACCGCGGCGCAAACAGCCACGCAACAAGCGACGCGTGAGAGGGCTCAGCAGCCCGCTGGACTCTAGCCACGTGAACGTGGCAGGCGTGGCAGGGCCGACGCCGACCCGAGCACTGCGCTCGGCAAGACAGAGAGAGAGTGAACGCGACGCGCGCAACAGCACGCGGCGCGGTTCAGGGGGGGGTGTGAGGGGATCCCTGTAGGGGATTCCTACCGGTGATTTGAATGATTAGCCCGCGGCGTAACAAGTCTAGAACCTGATGTGAAAACGTCTTGAGTTACGACGCGGAGGCGCGATGCAGCACGCATGTAAGGCACGCGCTCTTGTAACAATCATTCTCGAGTAAACATTACACCCCCAACCAATCCCCCAATCCAATCCCCCAATCCAAACCCCCAATCCAAACCCCCAAACCAATCCCCCAAACCCCAATCCAATCCAAACCCCGAACGATTTCCCCGCTTTCCCTAAGGTGAGATGTTCTTCTCCCTTGGCCATACAGTATGAAGTTTCAGCCTCACGTTGGTTTTCTTTGTATACAACATCCCAGCCCAAAGACGCCTCTTTCTCCCCTCCATCAAATCAAACTGATCAGATGTCCATCGTCGAAGGTCTTCGTGGTCTGTACGCTGACGTGCGTCACCAGCCGTCTTTCTCGAAAAAGTGCCAGAGGTCACTCCACCTCTCGTGGACTGCATGCACAGAAATAGTCAGAATCACCGCCGCAATTCCGTACGCTTGGCGTGCCGCGAGAATTCACAAACAACACAGCAGGAAGAAATCATCCTCTCATTATGATGATGACAACAACAACAGCATCGATGACGATGATGTCCTCCTACTACCAGCCGTGCCGTACGGTTCCCATAAAAGACAAGTCGCGGATATATGGCTGCCGCCTCGCTCTCTCTCTGAATCTAACGAGGATGCAAACAACGAAGGTGGTGCAGGAAAGAACAGGCCAATGTGCCTCTTCATACACGGCGGCGTGTGGAGCAGTGGGGAAGCGTGGCACTACGCGCCCATGGCTAGGTGTCTTGCCCAACACGGCATCATCACCGCAGTCATGACCTACCGGTTGTTTCCTGAAACGGGCGCGAAAGGGCAAGCGGCGGACGTGTGCGCCGCACTCGCGTGGTGCGCGTCACAAGTCGCACAAACTCACAAAGGCGACGCGGAGAATATCGCGCTTGTCGGGCACAGCGCCGGTGCTCACCTCTGCGCTCTTGCACTTTGCGCCAAGGCGGCATCCTTGTCCAACCTCGTCGACGACGACTCCATTCTTAAAAAAACTAGCCGTGTGCAACCACGGCGATTCGTCTCGCTCAATGGCGTGTTCGATATTCCATCTCACTACGAATATGAACGAAGAAGAGGCGTTGAGTCTCTGTCGACGATGAAACGCGCAATGGGAGATAGCCACGAGGCGATGGCTGCACTCTCGCCGTCGCTCATTCTGCGAGGTGAAAGTAAGTGCGCAGACGCGGACTCCCTTTCAGGACGCCGTACGACGCGCCTTTTTTCCCGAGCTCTGAATAAGGACAAGAAGGACAAAGACAAAGACAAGGACACAATGGCGCCATCTTCCATCGCCGCCCGCTTTCCTGAGGAGACATATTTCTTAACGGCATTAGGCGACACAACCGTGCCCTTCGTAGAGAGCGTGCAAATGCACGGCGCCCTGCAGGAGGCTGGCGCCCCGCACAGCGAACTGCTCCTTTATCCTGCGCCGAATGACCATGGCAGCTTGGTGCTTGCGTGGCCTGGTGGCGCAAAGCACAGATTCGGCGACAACAACGACCTCGCGCCATGGAGCCGAGACCTGCTTGACATTATAAGGCACAAGTGATATGCCCATCTAAGGTTTTGCTCATTCAGTAATGAAATGTACTTCATTCAATGTTTTTTTGCCGAACGCCGGTACGAGCGAGCGCAAGTACAAGGATGAGGAGGAGCCGGACGGGAGGGGGGCGGACATGATTCGCAGCGAACTGACAGGTGGGGGGGAGCATGGGAGAGGAGAGGGGCCGCAAACCAGCAAACCCCTATTTTTCATGCTCATATTCATAACCCCAGGGAGGGGGGCATATGGGTTAGGGTTTTAAAAGGGCGAAAATGGTCCTGTGAGGGTAGATCAAGACTCCCCCGCAGCCCATTCTTGCCCTCTTATGGCGGTTGTGGCTGCAGAACAACGTTTTCGGCTTGTTGAGCTGACAGGCGTTTCTTGGGACTTGACTGGCACATTCTGAAGGTTACAGCCTCACATGTCCAGCCTTCTTCATGCTCAAACTCATCCCTTCGTCTTTCTATGTGTTGCTGCAGTACTTTTTGTGAAACATACGCACTGTCATGTCCGAGCCACGAGCAGCTTGGCGTGCACCTCGTTTCCGATGCTGAAACTGCATGAACGAAGGACGCTCGTGCTGTGAGATGTTCAGCGTATCGGCAGTTCCACCGTGAATCCATCAGCGTGCGTGTAGGCGAATGCCGCCACCGTCGTTCCACTGGGTGACGCGACACTGCGTCCTCGAGTCGACGTCGTAATTGCGACTATGCGCACGAACCTGTCCACCAAGACGTTCCACAGCATCTGCGCGTTCGCACGCCGACGCGACTAGCTGAGAACTGCCTCTGTGGTTCGTATGGTTTGGGATCCTTGCAAAAGAACGCTCTTGACTGTCTTGCGACCCCACCTGGCGCTCGTGGCGTGACTTTATGCTTTTATGATTTGTACTTCGGTTCGATTCGTGACGATCCCAACGACCGCAATCGTCGTGATGAGGAGGTGTGGCGCATGGCACATATTTCTCAATTCTCAGGAAAGGTGTGTTAGTCACGTTACACGATGTCGCGCCATTCTTCCCCTGGTAAGAGTGGCGGCTCTTTCGGCTCTCCCCATTGGAATTCGTACCCACCTGTCTGCTTCCTTCTACCATGAACGCAATCGCAGATGAGTTCTCGTTGCAGCCCGAGCTTTCGTGCAGCATCTTTTGCGCAATCGTAGGACGTCCACTGTCGTCCTGCGATGGGACGGCCTAACACCGGTTTCCGCTGTAAAGAACACGCTCGGTTCGTGTTCTTGTTGTGCGCCTGCTCCTGCATCGTCGCAAACCGCAGATTATCGACGCAATTGTTCGACGGATTGCGATCCTTGTGATCGACCGTGTTTTGACCTGTGCGTCTCGGCAAGTCAAACGCCTCAGCCACCAACCAGGATACATACCGAAACTTGCCGTCGAGTTGGACTCTGGCACGCCCGTCTGCCTGCACAGTTGGCGTGGTGACGACGCCGTGCCGATTGCGAACCCTGCCGTAAGAAGAGACCGCCGCACCTGACTTTGTGCCCTCGACGTCCTTCCACACTTCCCCTCGATGTACCGGCGGTTCATTGGGCGTATCGAATTCGAAGACAAACGCACCACACCTTTTGCGCTCGCCGCGGCAGCACTTGCGGATGCTCGTCGCGTCCAATCCCAGCTTCCGCCCTGCGTCATGGGCGCTCTCGTACCGCGTCCACTGCGCCCGCGTTGTACGGCCTTTCGCGAAGCGCCGCCCGCGGATGGGTATCGCTTGCTTTTTTCCGTTCGTCGCTCGGTTCGTGTTGAGAGCGTACGAATACTGCATCTGCTCCGTCATCGTCGCATAGCGCAGATTAATGACGCAATCGTTCGACTTATTGCGATCCTTGTGGTCGACCGTGTTTTGACCTGTGCGTTTGGGTAAACCGAACGCTTCAGCCACGACACGGGACCTCCTGCGCACCTTGCCGTGGACTTTGATGTAGACGTACCCATTAGCGGACGGCTTGTTGCATTTTATGACGCCCATGCAATCTTTGTATCGCCCATATGATGAGATCTGTGGCTTCACCATCTTCTTGTTGTTGTTGTTGTTGTTGTTGTTGCTATTGTTTTTGATGTTGCTGTTGTTTTTTGATTTGAATTTGAATTTTGAGATTTTTAGTCGTGTAGCAAGCGTGTAGCGGGCTTCTGGGTTGTCAAACCCCGAACTGAGGCTAACCCAAACCCTAAACCCCCACGGTAGGGGTCTATGGTAGTGTAAGGTGTCTGCTCCGTGCGCGCGGCCCAAGGCTCCATACCGGGGCGCGCAAGGCGCGCGCCCCGGTGTTCCCGCCTTGTGCCGTGCTCCTCCGCAGACACCTTACACTACCATAGCCAAAACGGAGCCATAAACCGGAGAACAGCCACTCCTAGAACTTCCTCCCTTCCTCCCTTCCTCCCTTCCTCCCTCCCTTCCTTCCTCCCTTCCTTCCTTCCTTCCTTCCTTCCTTCCTTCCTTCCTTCCGGTCAGTTCTGGATAAGGTTCGGGTAATTGTGGATAAGGTTCAAAAACAAATTTTCCTGCGGAGCTTGACCAGACCATAGAGACCACACGCCGGCGCAGCACGGCGTGTGGTACCCACCCACCCACCCACTCCGCAAGACCCACCCACCCAGGCACCCACCCACCCAGGTCGAAGTGAAATGGCGATAAGTCGCCTTCTTGTTAAGATAAAAATAATGTTTTTGAGTGAACGCTAAATCTTACTGTGTGTATGTTGTCACGCTGCCCTGGGCACGGCACTGTGCCACCTGCATTACTTACTTCTAAAACCTCGCCACGGCACCACGCCACCTCCACCACCGCACCTCAACTCGCCTTAGATCTCCTTTGTTTTCTCCGTCAGCCACACCACAACTTAAGGCACCACCTGTACCACGTGTGTGTTCACCAAGCCAAGTAGAGTCAAGAAGTTCTGTAACAAGTAAACACCAACACCACACCACACCTTGTCGTCAGCGTACGCCACAGACGTCTCTTCTCCTCACCTCAACACCGCCACGCCACCCACCATCATGCGCCACGACAATGTAAATATGAACATAGTAATCAATTCGGTTCCTGTACATCCCTTGTCAGCCATCCTTGTGAGCGCGATCGCTCGCCCATACCATACCATATACAATAAAAATAAAAATAAAAATAAAAATAAAAATAAAAATAAAAATAAAAATAAAAATAAAAATAAAAATAAAAATAAAAATAAAAAATATCAATATCCAGGCCGCACCGTCGCGTGCGCACCTGAGGCACCTCCACCCGCAACGTCCCACCGGCCCACGTGCCCAGCTGTCACTCCGCGTTCATGTCAACGACGGCGTCGATGTCAACGACGCACATCGACGCGACGGACGGCGGCACAGAGTCTCTGCCATCGTCCTCGATGTCACTGTCCATCTCCTCGTCGCACATCAAGCTGCCGTCAAGCACCGAACGTGGGCTCGAGTACGCGCCGCCTTTGTCGGTGGTGCCCGCGTGCATGCCCGTGTGTCGACAGCGCTCCCAAACGGCGCGTGCTCGGTCCACACAGTCCTGCATTTGCTCGACGGTGTGGCCCGTGAGCTTGACCATTTCGCCGTCCCACACTACTCTCTGGCGGTACAAAAGCGAAGCTGCGAGCGTGACGGGCGAGTGCTGCAGGAACCACGCGTCTTTGACGCACTCGTCAAGCACTTTTGCCATATGCAAGGAAAGTGTTGGCGTGTTCGCGTCCGCCATCCCCCACGCCATCTTTGGCTTCGACTCTTGCATGCATGAAGTAGTACAGGAAGTGGTACGCCGAGGCACTCGCAATCCTCTTGTATCCTGCGCCGAATGACCATGGCAGCTTGGTGCTTGCGTGGCCTGGTGGCGCAAAGCACAGATTCGGCGACGACAACGACCTCGCTCCATGGAGCCGAGATCTGCTTGACATTATAAGGCACAAGTGATATGCCCATCTAAATGTTTGCTCATTCAGTAATGAAATGTGTACTTCATTCAATGTTGTTTCCCCAAAAAATTAAAACATGAAAAGAAAACACCACTTTCATTTAGTATTACATTTAAGGAGAGTCGCCGATCTATATACAAATAGAAGTCTACTGCGACATTAGAGCGTTTGTCAAGATTCCACTTCCAATTTCTCCTCTTCGAAGCACTTCTTCTTCCGCCCAGAAAGCCACTCACTTATGGCAGTTCTTCCCCGTTGCGAAACAGAAATCCTTCAATATACTGCCTTCCCGTAGGCGAGAGAAACGAAGTCGTTCGGGATATAACCTCCCCCGAGCTCGTTCCATTTGTATTTCCACTGTCCTCGTGTCGAATGTCCAAAGAAACTTCACTCGGCTCTGCCTCCATGGCCCCCCCTCTCTCATCATATGTTCGGAATGATTCAGAGGAAAGAGCTGGTGTGGGGTGACTCACTAAGTTCTGAGACATCTGACGCATTCGTCCAGGCGACAGAGGCTCTTTCCTAGGAGGCTCTTTCAGGGGAATCGAAGTCGTGCCAACGTCAAGATCGCGCGTTTCAGAGCGATGTTTCTGACGGGTCATAAGCGACGCCAATTTTGCACCGCGCCCAACGAATTGTTTCGCTTTCTTTCCCTTGTTTTTCATGGCATCGTCGAAGATGTCGTGCGTACGAATGGATGTGCGCTTATCCATCACACTCGCGAGAGAAGAATCGTCACTCGTCGCACTCATATCCTTCTTGGACGCCATATTCCCAAGGAAGGTCTTTGTGAAGTTACGCGCCACCTTGAGACCATACGCAGCGCTCTTATTGTACGTCACATCTAGCACCTCACTTCCAAGAGGAAGAATCGTGTTCATGATGCGCGCACTGTACAACTTCACACTGTTCCAGAACGTCTGAGTGCCCGTTTGACGAGGTCGTTCCCCGCCTTCGATCAGGTACCTTGCTTCCTCCTCGCCGTACACATGCGAAAAAGCAGTGCCGAGCATGGACACGATGAACTGTCGATCATCGCTATCCGCGACCGCAAGGAGCTGCGCAAGCGCCGCTCTATCCTGAGGAACAACCACCTTCCACAGCATGCTTGGCATGTTACTTGAATGCCCGGAATAGAACGTCATGAACATCTCGTTGGCGAACTTCAAGAAATGCTCGCGGCTCTCGTCGCTTGCGGCAATCAAGTAGTCAAGAATTTCGGGGAAGGCATCGCACAACGTGCGCCAGAACAACGCCACCTCGGTCAGTGAAAGGTACGACGTGTCGTTATTGTCAGCGAGGAACGGGCCGAACTTCTCCGAAAGCACGTCGAACTCAATCAGCTCCTCCTCCGATGCCCTCGAGATCCACTGCCAGAGGAAGTTCAAATTGAACGTGTTGTAAAGTTCCTCCTGAATCTTCACGTCGAGGTAGTGCAGCGTCTCATCCTCGTCCAGCAGCGCCCTTACGCTCTCCGCGTCCTGATTGCGCGGTGATGGTGATTGCGCGAGCGTGCCATTTTGCTTGCTGTTCGTGCGCGTGATGACACCTTCCGGTGTCATGGAATCTAGCTTCGTTTTTCTTAGCCGCTTTGCCACATCGTACACAATCTTTCGGTGCTTTCGCTGCGCGAGGCTTCTCCCGGCGTTGTCGAGAGCCTCCATGCAGACCACTACAAACACAACCATGACAAAAATGATTAGGTAGCCGTAGACGACGTTCTCGAGCGTCGATCGATAGCTCGCTATGTCGACGTCGAGCCCGCTACCTTCATTCATTTCTTCCGACAAGTTCAAGAACAGGATGCCGGCAATGTTGAAGAGGAGCAGGGCAACGAGGAGGAACACGTGCATGATCTGAAGCGGTGCAGACAGATACGGCCGGGCATACACCACGGTAACGAGCAGGCCGAGCACGATACACATCAGAAGGGCACTGGCAACCACAGGCGTCTTGTTGTTTCCGACGTAGATGACCACGAAAATAAAGCGGCGCAGGTGACCGATGACCGAGTACCACCAGTACCTGATCTTAAAGCGAGCGTACATCCAGCCATGCAAGCGAAGAGATCGGGTATCGTTGAACTTCTTGTTACGACGAAGGTAGATGAGGGTGACCACCATGTACGCGAGAGGTCCAACGCCAAGAAAGAAGATGCCAAAAATGGCGTAAGCCTGCATGCGCCTATACTTTGGCCCATGGCATTCGATGCTAGGCTGCGCACTTAGCACCATGGCGCCACCCATATCCTCGCAGTAGAACACATTGAGGCAGTAACGCGTCACTGTCAGGTAGGTAATGCCGGTGAACCCGATCCAACCCGAGATGCAGCTATCAAACACCTCGAGAAGCTCGTCGTCTGTCGTGGGAACACCGTATCTGCGCTTCAGGAATCGATACAGCGAGGGGAAAGACATGTTCTTTGATTTGTAATCGCTGCTGCGGTACACCTCGCGAAGGAACCACGAGAAACAATACACGATACCATACAGACCCATGATGGCTACTGGCAGCATGCACTGCACAACGAGATTGTTCTCGTAATCCCAGTTTTCATAACCGCAGGTAGGCTCAACGATGTCGACATCGAAATCGAGGACTTTCGTGCCGGTAAATATCTGCTCGAGTGTCGTGGGCCAATTCAGCGACAGCATCCCAATGACGTTTGCAAGCTGCGCCCATGCAAGGAATGTGTCAATAGAATCAAAGCTGTCAGCGACAACTTTGTTAATCACAATCCATACCACGCCAATGCCGAAGATTTGCACGAACATGTACCATACCTCTGGGCACTCTATGCAGTAGTCGAAAACGCGGTAGTGCTTGTCGGCGCACATCGCACACGTGCGTGACGCATAGCCATCCGTGCACGTGTAATTCACGTTGTTTTCGATTTCGCAAACTCGAGATGGGCTGCACGAGTAGAAGCGGCGTTTCTCGTCATCCACATCGCCCCAGAATCCAGTTTTAGGGTAGGGTCGAGTGCGGTTGCCAGGGCAAATGCCAAACTTGTGGCATGGCTCGCAAGCGACACCACTTTCCAATTTCTGGTTAAAGTAGTTCACCTTGCACTCGCACTGCAGAATATCCGTCGCACCTTTGAACTCCGCGATTGTTCCCTCGGGGCACGGGTAACATTGGGTGGAACCCGTGCGATTCTCGTACTCCGTCTTCAGGCACGAATCGCATTGCGGCGAATCTGAGCGAGAGGACGAGTAACCTGGCTTGCACGGGATGCAAGCATCAAAGTCGTTTGGCCCGACGTGTGTACCCGGCGGGCAGACTTTGTCCGCAAACGGATTTACCGCGGGAAGCTTGATGCGTTCCAGAGTTTGCGCCATCGGGAAAATGATCTTCGGCTCGTAAACTGCATCATCGTCTCTTCTCTCCTTGCATCCTCCCTTGGGACAGATTTGAAGTACGACGGGTACCTTCGCCTGATTTTGCTGTATCTTGTCAAACTCGATGTTGCCGAAGAAAGTTCTCTCGACGCTGCTGGCCATGATCTGTGACACCTGCTTCACCGCATAACTCGGCTGATTGTTGCACACCACCTGCTCGCGGAAGAGCATGCTTGGCTCGTAGGATGACATAATATCACATGTCAAGAACGCATGTTGGATTGCACGGCTAAGCACGTAGGCGGCAGCTGCCGCACTCGCAACATTACCTGTCAGCTCGACAGGTTCGGGAAGCATGTCAGGATCGATGCCCATATTTTTCAATCCCTCCTCATTCTCTTTTGTGAAGGTGGATTCAAAATCCTGCTGGAAATCAAGTCCGCTTCCGAATACGTCGTCTCTATCCTTCGCCTGGGTGGAGGGTGCCCACTGGCTTGAGGTCATGAGATACGAGCTGCGATTGCCAAGTGCATCGACGTAGCTTTGGCGATCAGGACCTGATGACAGGTAGGTGGCACGAAGCGGGTACTGCATGTCGTACAAGAAGTTCACCAGCATCTTCCCGTCCGCCACGTCCGTGCACGCAAAGAGCGCATCAGCTCCCTCTTCTTTCACACTTCTTGCGATTTTAAGGAGCGTATGATCAGGATTGCCCTCGATCGGCTCGTCGAATACCGACGATGTGTAGTTGGCCTCAAGCACAGTGCGAATCTGAAGACCCGCGCCATTGTTTGCAAGGTCTTTAATTTCCTGCATAGCCGCTTGGCAAATCGTGTTCTGCACAGTGCTGTCGTTGCGATAGACGACGGCGATCTTGTCGACGGAATTGAACGCTAGCTGCTGTAGCACAAGTACTGGATATAAGCTGTATGGCGCCTGCACGCCGAAGTGGTACCTGTCCGTCGTGCCCTCCGGCACTCCACCTATGAAGAACTCCCTCAAACCCATGCAGCAATGCATGTTAATGAAGCCCTTTTCTGCACTAATGTCTCTCTCGGATTCCGCGTATTCCTCCAAACTGCCGAGAACGAAGTGAACGCCGTAACCGCCCTCACTCTCCGCCTTTAAGAGCTTCTTAAGCTGATCCTTGTGCTTCTCAGGATCGCTCTCGTCGTCCACGTGCACGAGCTCAAGCCTGTAGTAATATAATTTATTCGCCGAATCTTTCACCTCGATACCTCTTCCATTGTTCTGCGTGTTGATTTTCTGGATGAACATGCTGTAGCCCATCAAAAGTTCAATCGCCTTGGATGAAGTTGCACCCGTCTCGCTCAGAACGGCGCCAAGTTTTATCGTCTCCTCCGCGTCATATTCCGACTGTTCTGGAACGAACTTGACATCCAAAATGTGAGATGCGATGATAACGCAAGTAGTCACGTCGTACTCCTTTTCGCATACTTGATTGCTCACCAAAGCCTTGCGGCGCTCGACCGCCTCGCTGGAACCCTTTCCGCGCGCCCACGAGTAGTCTATCCAGTCGCCACCGGACTGCGCCACGGACCTCATTCGATTGTGCAGACTATCTTCGACGCGAGCATTTTCCAGAATGGCGATTTCAAGCATCGTCAGACCAACTGTCAAATCCACACCCGCATTCGACGATGCGCATCCGACGGATCCGCATCGGCCTTCCTCGCAATCTTCGTAGTTGTGCGCATCCATCGAGTAGCATCTCCATGGCAAGCACCTTCCACCCGCGGCATTCTTGTTCACCTGGCCATTTGCGTCAGTGCTGGCTGGCAATGAGCTGCTCCTGACACGACCAGTCACCGCGTCTAAGATCGTGACGTAGTACGACCCTGCAGTGTCAGGAAGATCGCTGTTGGGAATTGCGCCCGCCACATTCACAGATTCCACCACCTTCCTGAACTCTGCTTCTCGAATTTCCGCCTTCCTACTTGCTGCCACGTTTAGTTCCACCTGCGTTTCACCCAATTCGCTCAGCACGACAGTCCGCGAACAGTCGGTGTTGTAATTAGCTGATTCCGCTCCACCAGGACAATCGTCGGAATGCGGTAGCGGCACGGTGTTGTATCCGCATCCGATGTAAAGGTCCAGGCCCGTGTTATCGTCGTGGTGTTTGTTGATGTAGGCAATCTTGAGGAACGTGTCACCCGAGGTTGTGTTCACCCAGTCGTACGAGACGTACGCTCCGCCAACATCCGCGGCGGCTATGAAGGAGTTGTGCAGTTCGTCGCCGTCAAGTGCCTTCGAGAGCACCGGGTGGTTGTTAATCACGTCCGGCAGTCTCTTGCCAACATTACCTGGGCTCGCTCCGTGCGCGATGAACGTCCCGTTGTAGTCAATCATAAATATGTAGAACTTCTCGCTGCCCTCGGAGATGAAGAACTCTTCTCCCAATTCAGGGTACTCCTTCGGGTGCGTGATCTGGTCCGCTACCGTGTACACTCCGTCCAGGAGCATGGCGCTGGAGGTGTACCCAATCAAAAGACGTGCGGCAAAATCAGCACACGGTGTTGCAAACCCTGCTCTGCACGGCTCCTTTTCCCCCTCGGTGAGCGTGTCGAGGGGGAGCGGAGTGAGTCGCACGTGGTTGTATCCCACTCCAATGTACGCATCTACTCCGAAGCGCTTAAACGACGAGACGTACGAAACCTTCTTCAGTGGCGGGCATTCCACGACGCCGCTGCTATCGTCACCCTTCTGGCAGCCGGACGCGGGCCAGAGGTAGCTCACATAATCGGCGCCAATGGGCGATCTCGAAGCCTCAAGAAGTCTGGAGTGAAGTTCGGCGCCCGAGATGGGACCACCAGGCTTCACAATCTCCGCGAGCGTGTCGCCGATGCGCGTTTCAAGCACGCCGTGCGCAATCATCGGCCCGTCCGCGTGAATGAAAAAAACGTAGAAGCTGTTCGCGGACGTCTCGCTCAGCAGGTACTCGTTCCCGAACGTGATTTCGGACGCGATGTGCAGCATGAGATCCAAGCCGTCCGCCGTCTCGAGCGCGAGCTTCACCTTGCCCAGGAGCGCCTTGACGTTGTGCAGCGCGCACAGCGACGCGTACCCCGAGTCGCACGGCTCGCGCGGGTTGACGGTCGTCTCCAGAAAGCCGCTCATGAGGTACATCCCCTTCGGACTTCCCTGAGGCGGCCACTTGAACGCCGGGTTGGGCGCGACGGGCGTGACGTACATCATCGCGCGCACGAGCACGCCGTGCTTCGACTCCTGCGTGTCCGTCCGGCACGTCTCGAGCTGCGCGCCGCCGCCGGGTATGCGGTCGCACGTGATGTACGGAATGCGCACCCACCTCCCTCCGAGCGTTGCCGCGTCTGTGGCGGTGCTGTGAATCTGCTCGCTCAGCACCTTGTACGCGTTGTCGCCGATGTACCCAGCCGCGTTCGTGGAGACGACGATACGCGGCATGTACGCTTCGACGTGCTCCGACCACGTCGTTCCCTGTCCGCTGAAGTCGCTCGAGCTTTCGGGCTCGTTGTCGTACCCCGACCCGCTCACGAGGCACGACGCCGTCTCCACGTCGCACAGCTTGACGTAGAAGTAGCTGCTCAGGGTCATCTCCCCTCGCTTGCCGCTGTCGACCATGAACGCGCCCGAGCTCGTCTTCTGCGGCACGCTGTCCGTCCACTCCTGCTTGAACGTGGCAAATTCTTCGCTCGTCTTCATGTCTGTGAGCTTCCTGTACACGCGTCCAGCAAGCCACTCGCTGTTAATCCAGCTGCACACCTTGCCAATGGAGGACGTGCACTGCGCGGGACTTCGCGCGTCGTTCAACCTTGCTGCCCACTGGTCTGCCGTCTCGTACGACTCTTTCGTCAGTATGTTTGATATTTGGTTGCTCCCTGTGTTCACTGATCCCGTACTCAACGCCGAATCCTGCACCTGCGCGTTTGACACGTCGCAGTTGAGGAGCAGGCCGACGAGGATGGAAAAGGTGCAGATGACGAGAAAGCGCGACTGAGGAGCACCCCATGGCCATGGCTGTGCTCCTCCTCCTCCTCCTCCTCCTCCTCTTCGTGCTTGTGCTTTTCGTGCTCGTGCAAGCGCAAGTGCTCGTGCGGCTGCTGTTCTTGCAGAAGAAGGTGAAGATGAAGATGCTGGTTCTGAACTTGTTGTCGCTCTTTGTGTTGTTCTTCTTACAAGGCTGCTGCTGCTGCTAACAAGAGCAAGGCTGGGCTCCATCTCCATGCTGTGGCCTCCTGAACTCCTCCGGCTCCTCCTCCTGAACTCCTTTTCATGAACGGCGTTTTTCATCTTCCTGAAGTGAAGTGAAGTCGAGTTGGAACCGAGACACAGCACACAGATACAGTGGAATCCAAAATCCGCAGAATCCTCACGCGCAGAACATAACTTTCAAGTAATACCTGCTAAATAAAGAGCTTTGTTCAAACAGAAACTCTGTGTTTTCAAACAAATCTCAAAAACTCTCAAACTCTCTCTGAATGAACTCTCTTGTGGGACCCCACGACAACTTGTATTTAACAAACACTTACTTGTACTTGTGTTCGAACACACACTTGAAAACAAAAAACCTTCGAAGAGTAATAGAAGGCCAGCCACTCACTCTATTGATACGAGTGTAAGCCTACTGTAAGTACTACAGTCTTGATAAGGTCTTAGAGTTAAGCGCCGACACCACACCAGGTTGGTTACCAGCGCTAGCTAGGGACGAGCGACAAAGCCAGGACTGCCTTTTAGAAAACGTCGACCGGGGGGATAATATGGCGCCTCCTCTCCTCTCAGAGCTCTCGCAGAGCTTTTCCGCCAACTTCCACTTCCACTTCCCTTTCCACGCTCCTGTTGCTTTGGTTCTATTCTGGTTGCGAAAAAGCCTCCCCTCTTGAAAAAACAATACCTCTTCCCTAGGCCGTCTAGGGTACACCACCTAGGCCTCTCTCGCTCGCAAAACCTCACTACTGTAAAGGCAACACACCCTCGAGGCTCTTTGGAATGAGGTCTCGAGGAGTCGAGGACACGTCGAAGTCGGCTGTGTTTTCATTCAGTCTGTCTGTGTTGTCTGTCGTACCCTTCCTTTCCAAGGGACCCAACTCGTTGCCTCGTGAAGTCGGCTGTGTTCTCATCCAACCCCTGCGAAAAGGTGGGGCGGCGTCTCATGCCTCATATGCACGAAAAAAAAAAAAAAACGCGAAAATATGTATTCGGAAAACAAAAAAGGAAACAGCAAAGCTTGAGCGAGTCGTTGTGCCGAACGAGGTGGGACTTGCTGTACCCTTACTCATGAAGCATGGCGCTGTGCAGTGTGCACGCTGCTGGGCGCCTCTTCCCATAATTATGGTTCAGGACGACATTTCAAAGTTCAAACGAAACGATGCATGCCCCAAGGCCGGGCAGGGCAAGGGCATATTAATCCGGATTAATATGCCCTTGGGCAGGGACCCACTCGATGCGAGTGAGCCAAACCTCACAGGCCCAGGAAACCAGCAGGCTCACCAACGGATACTTGGAAGTTGGATCCACCTGAGGGCTGCTGAGAGCCTCGAGGCATGGCCGCATGGGAGGACTGGGGAGGCGGCGAGAGGAGTCCAGCCCAATGAGCCCTGAGCCTGGAGCCGGCAGTCCCTGGGAGGTAACCCCAGACCTCTGGAACAGGAACAGGGCTCTGAAGTCGGAGAAGGCACACCACACCCCCCTCTAAAAACTAAAAAGTAAAGGACAGAGAAGAGAAGAGAAGAGAGGCTGCGGAGAACGAAACCAGAACTCCTAACCCTATCGTAGTACTCCTCTTAAAACCCTAAGGGCCCCGAATCATACAGTACATAGCCCTATCCTACCCGTCTCACCCTAACCCTAACCCTAACCCTAACCCTAACCCTAACCCGACCCGTTGTTACCCCTCCCGGCTGCCCGGTTCCGAGTTCCCTTCCGGTTCGTTTCCGCCCCTTCATTCCCTCCCCTGGTTGGTTTGGGTACACTCGTGTACACGTGCTGTGCGTGGCGTGCTTGCTTGCGTGTGCTTTCTTGTATCGGGCGAGCAACGTTGCAGCCACCTTTGTGCTTGTCTTGTATAAATTACACTCGGGCGAGCAACGGCTGCAGCCACCTTTGTGCTTGTCTTGTAGAAATTACACTCGGGCGAGCAACGGCTTAAGCATCCGGGCGAGTCTTGTTGGGATTAAGTATATTCGAGACACACTCAGCTCGTGTATCAGAACTGGGCGTGTGTATCTAAGCGAGCGAGACTCTCGAGCGCAATCATCTATTGATGTCAACACCACCAGGTCCACCTGCTTTGGTCCCTGCTGGAGACGGCGCACTACTACCTCAAGGTCAGTCTCCAGCTTCGCCCACGGGGGCTCATGGGGGTGGCTTAGCAGTTGCTGATCAACGTTTCCGCCCTCAACGCAAAAGCAGATTCAAAGGGTCGTTTGCCATCACGGACTCGTGGGATACGCGCGGTTCTGCGTTCTCAACAAATGTCAGTGACACCGACAGAGTGCTTCTGGCTTTTTACATGATGGACTATGCACCAATGGCGTTTGGACAGTTATGCCATGTCTGTCAATTCGACAGCAACAATGGCGAGCAGCGACGACTGTCCTGGGCTGGAGCAGCAGCAGCGGCAACGTCGCATGCGGCACAAAATCAGCTTCCCCTCGTGAACTTCAACGACTGGCAAGAGCACGAATTGAGAGGATGGCAGCCACTCACGCCCGTATCGACACAATCGCTCAAGCTTATACTCAAAGACGAGGAGAGCCTCTTTCAACAGCACCAGGCGTCGAAATTGTACGAACTCACGCCAAAGGGGAAAAAAAACATACAAGACAGCCTCAAGCCGTGGCCAGAGGCGAGTGAACAAGACGAATCCGCACGAAAACGAAAACGAGAGCGACGGCTGCGTCCGCTCTTTTCCTTCACGGGTGTGACGGGTGACAATGCCAAGTCACCCGTCACACCCGCGAAGCAGCACTCTACGAACCCGCCGCCACCACGCGACGACTCACTTCACACGCAAGTGTGGGTTGACCTCAACGACGAGGAGGAGTTGACACCAAGGGGAGAGGGGGGTGACGACGCTGCTTTTGAGGTGGTGCCAAGCAACAACGTCACACAAACGTCGTCACCGCCAGCAGAACCACAACAACCACAACCACCACCACTCGTACAGCCTGCAGTGCAACAAGAACAGCCACAACAACCTGTGGTCAACGACGCGCCTCTACAGCAATCGTCATCGTCGCACATACAAATGATCGCTCAGCGCCTTCACAGCATCGAGAACTCGACAGCACAATTCTTCAAATCCTTCGAAGAGAGGTTCAAATCATTCGAAGAAAGGACGTCGGAGAAGCTCAACGAACTCGACATAAGAACGAAGGATATGCAGAGGCGTCAAATTGATTGCCTCACAGAATTGCGTGAAGCGAAGAATCAAGGAATGTAAATAAAAAATGGACTTGTTACTTTTACCTACAAAGTCAAAGTCTCTGTGACTCTGACCACCAAGAGCACGAGCACTAACACCATGCTTACGAAGGCCACACACGTGTATGCAAACATGATGGCACATGCGAACGCTTGGGTGGCGCCAGCGCCAGCGCCAGCGAGAGAGCATCGAGGTCGCGTGCGAACGTGATATTTTTTGGATAGGATGGGCTCCAGTGGGGCCGGGGGAGGGGGTTGAGAATTCGCTCCGAGAAAAAGAAATTATAAAAATATCCCAGACTTTTGATTTCACGATCACGCGAAATATCCTCGGACAGCATGTTGTGCCGCAATCGCCGACCACCACACCCGGCACACCGTGTAGGCACGATCACTTCACTTTTTTAGCAGGACGATGATGTCGAAGCTGCTCTTGTTTCTCGTCGTGGCGATCTCTAGCATGTGTCTCTTTGCTCTTACAAGCGTGCACGCTGATGACTCGAACACGAACTCGACGGAATCGGACGCGAAGAAGGAGATGAGGATGATGATGAAGGAGATGATTATGCCCGAGAAATGCCAGGGGAAACATCTCAACTACGCCGGAACGTACCGCGTCATCAATAATAGGCATATGTCGTATGATACGACCACCTCGACGCTCAAAGGTACCAAGGACCAAACGTTTGAATTAGTGATTACGCCTGGAAGCGCTGGCAAGACGTCGTGGATCATGAACTGGTTCACCGATCCAGCGACGAGGAACGTGACCAATCCGTCGATCGCTCAAGCTGAAGCTGGAGCCGGTGTCGAGGTGGATGCTCTGTGCTTTGCGCCACCACCCAAGTGGGGAGGCAAGGGCATGATGAGCTGCGTCGAAACGCTGGATTCCGGTCACACAACCATCATCCCTGACGAGGTGAACGACGACTGCGAAGTCGTCACGGCCTCGTATATATACACGGAGGCAGCGACGGTGGGCTGCACGGAAAGGATGTGCATGCCCACTATTGCTCACGGGGAGATGACACGCGTCACAGAGGAGTAAGTAGTGCATGAAAAGAAGGCACTACTACAAGCTAGAGTGTTGTGATACCACCAAATAAAGCGCGTCCGAGTGAGTGAGTGATAGTTGCAAATTTCTGAGAATGCTCATTAAGTAAAGTTGTGCAGTATTCTACAAAAAATTGTGTGTGTGTGTCACTGCGCCATCATCATCGCATAATCCATCGCTTTCGTCTCCAACCGCGATACCATCGCAAGCCAAGATGCGACGATGCGTTTCTGACGAGCGCGGTACGTCAGCGCGTGACGCGCCTTGTCGTCCTCAGATAAACCTGCTGCGCGTGCAATGTCCTCGCGCGCAGATGCACGTAGACGTGCAATCAGCCCGGCGTCGTCACCTCCCTCGACGACGACGTTGCCCTCGTCCACGGCAACCCCCAGCAGAGACCGCGCGCGCAATCCCAGCAGCGCACGTAGCAGTGCCAAGCCATCTGCGCGAGCATAGGCATCGGCGCAGATGGCTCGACTCACGACAGCCAAGTCGCCCTCCTCCGCCTCGCCAGCGAGCATTCGTTCCCATGCAGGGTGTTCGAGCACCTCCGCGAGACGACGGCCGTGCACCGCGGCGACGCTCAAGCGTGCCAAGTCTTCGACACTCCAACCGAGCCGGCGTTCCAGCGCCTCCTCGAACGCCGCCCCGTTCGCCGTGGCAATCGTGTCGTCGTCGACGACGACGCTTCCCTCGATCAAGTCAGCACGGCAAATCAGACGCGGCGGCCCGAAGCATGCAAGCATGCGTGCACGCACCGTCGCAACCCTCTCCGCAAGTTCCTGCTGATCGCCTGCGTCGGTTTGGATCGTCGACAGCACGAGCACGGCGGCGTCGTTCGCGGTGGGCTTTGCCGCCTTGTCTAATTTAGCCGTACTGGGCCCAAGCAGGCCATACCACGTTCGTTTCGAAGGCCAGCCGTCTTCCGGCGCATCGACGAATCCGTGGTGGAAGAGCAGTTCCTCGCTTGTTTTCGTGCCGTAGTCGACGAACAGCTCCGTGTCAGCGTCGGGCGGTAATTTCTTTGCCATTTCGCGGTTCACGAGCAGGCACACGTGCGCGTCCTGATCACCGCTGCTGCCTTTGCACACCTCCCACCTCGCGTTGGGTGGAATGCGGTGGTTCGCGCAGTCGACGCCTGGCACGACGCTTTCCACCGCCGTGGTGGATCCCCACGGCAATGCCATGGCGCGTCCCCAGAAGTTTGCCTTGGCCCACGCCCAGTCGTCGACCGTGAGAGTGTGTGCATGCTGCGCGGTTTCCGGCTCTCCGCACGCCTCGGCGGCACGCACGATGACGGCGTGCATGCGTGCCCACTCGTGCTTCCTGTTGTTTCGCTCAGCCTTGGCGGCTGCGTCGAGCGTGGTTCCTTTGATGATTGTGGATGCGTTGGAGTTTTCGTCCCAGCCAGGTGCGCCTTGCTTGTGTGCGTTCGTGGGAAGTGCGTCTAGGTACGAGTTCCACGGACTCTGTTCGCCTCGGCACTTCTCGAGTAAGATGAAGCTGACGGTGACGTCTCTTTCCGACGCTTCTTGGTCTAAAAATGCCTTTCTGAATATGGTTTTGACTTTTTCGTTTGGGTGGTGGAACGCGGCGTGCGAGTTCAGGCAGTGTTTGAGCGGAAAGCAGAGAGCGCGCACTTCTTCTTCGGTTGCTGTCGTGGGGCTGATGGCGTTGTTATTATTGTTGTTGCTGGAGGAAAGCGACCTCCACGACTTGGTCTTCATGAGATGGTTCGGTCGAAACGTGATTGACTTATCCCCTGTCGTTGGGTGTTGTCTGATATTGACTGAGGCTGCGAATCGCGCACCGTTTAGCAGCAACCACCGATTGAGCAAAGCTGTAAACGACCCTCCATATTCACTAAGAATAATAGAAGGATCCACACGACAAGGTGGCGCCGACGGAAAAACGGCACCTGAGGAATCTGAACAATCCAGAGCCCCAGCGGACCAAGGACCAACTTCATTGAGTGCACCATCTTTCTTCTTTTTCAGGACACGGACGACTTCGTTTAGGGCCAGTGCACATACGGATCCAAATAGCACAGAACGCAAGTACGTGCCTGATGATGATGATGATGACGAAGGACCACTCCAACCACGAGGAAACCAAGAACCACTGGAACCACCACCACCACCACCACCACCACCCCCGGACGACGACGACGACGACGACGTTGACGACGACGCCATGCTCAAAACAAAACAGTGACGATGAGCTGAGAGGATTTGATCGCGCGACAGATCTAAAGCCACAGGCGAGTTGTCGGAATGAGTGGGAAATGGGACGCAAATGGCAAACCCCGAAGTCCGAACCACCCCTCCCTGCCTCCCCCCCTAGCGTGAGGACGACGGGATGGGCTTTGGTTTATAGTCTATATACAGATCTCGTGGTAAGGACTTTGCGCGCGCGAGCGAACTGAGGAGGCGGGGCGTGCACGGAGTGTGCGAACCGACGCCCAGTTCACAACGCGAATCGGTAGTGTTACAACAAGCCCCGAGGGCGCCGGGCGTCTAAGACGGGAGGCGCCGAGGCGGCGCCAGCGCCCAGCAGGGATGTAACCCGATGGTGATCCTCTCTTAGGCGTGAGAGGATGGGCTCTCAGGGCGAGAGGAGAAAGAAGAAGGGCGGGAGAGAAAACTCCGCGAAGCGCGCGCCCAGCTCGAGGAGCGGCCCGTACGAGTCCACGGGGGCGAAAACGCGAGGGCGCGAAGGCGCGTCAGCAATATTCGCGTCCGACGGGAGTACGTACGGGACGTAAGAGATGAACACGTCGACGCCGGCTTTTCGGATGAGAAGCCAAAAGAAACTAAGAAAGGCAGCTGCGAGCGCATTGAGCGTGGGATCGTGTGATGACCCCTTGATGAGGGCACCGATGGCGGTCGTGTTGTCGCAGAACAGCCACAAATCGTCAGTGTCGCGAAGGTCGAACATCGCAATGGATAGAACGACAATCGCACACTCGGTGGTGTTAAGGACTTAAGGTGATATCTGCTCATCTCCCGTTGTTTGGTCCCGTTATATGAACATTTAGGGTTACGGCTAGGGTTACGGCTAGGGTTACGCTAGGGTGAGGGGTCTTCTTTAAAAATCTCACTACGGTAGACTCCCTCACGAGGTTTCCCCTCGTCGAGTCTCGGAACCTCAAGAGACCCGTCATTACCCTATTATTCTCCCGTCATTTTATTCATTCTCGCTCTTCGCCATCCATCCTCCGGCTCACTTTTGCCTTCATGGAGCACCTTCAGAGAAGCACGTATCCTCCCGTCCCTTCGTACTTTCGAGAAATCTTCAGAGAAGGAGGAGGTGGCTTGAAGGGTTTGACTCCTCCTGCTCCTGCTGGCCTTGGGGTTGGTAGTGATGATAATGGTGATGCGGGTGATGCGGGTCCTTTGTCTTTGCGTGTGTTTGGTCGTGCGTGGGAACCTTCGTCTGCTCTTGTCTCCCAGGTTCTTGGGGAAGATGTGAGTGGACAACAAAACGGACATATGGTTGAGATGTTCGCGCGGGAGAGAGATGATGATGATGAGAAGAATAAGTCGGAAGGAGAGATCAAACACGCGGAAGAACTCAGAAAACTGAACCAGGTGTTTTTAAAGCACTTCATCGACCTCGTCGACCAACTCATTGACAGACCGGCGGAGTACGCACGCAAGGTGGAGGATATGGGAAACCTAGTCAGGAACATGCACTGGCTTTTGAACGACTTGAGGCGCTACCAGGGCCGAATCACGCTAGCGAGCATGCTTCGTACGCAGAACGAAAGGCGCAGGCAAGCACTCGCTCATCTCAAACTGGCGAAAAACCAAGCACAAAATCTGTAACTATTCATTGTACATAACTATTCGTACCCAGTAAGTCTTACTAAAGAATTATTTATTCATGTGCTCACCTCATAAAAAGCACACAACAACAAGCTTTGCGTTTGCGCCAACAACAACACGGACATGGACATGGACATGGACATGGTTAGGGTTATGGGTAGGTTGGTAAGCGGAACCCCGAACTTTCCCAAACTTTCCCGAGCCCAAACCCCTAAACGGCTTGCCCCCTTTCCAGCTTTCGGGTTTCCCCTTTCCACCTCAGCACAGCCTTTCCACCCTCCTCGAAAAGGGGCGGCTCCTTTTTCATTCCCAACACGTCAGTTCTCATTCTTCCCAACAAACATGCGCGCAACAACAACTTCAACGGCTTCCCCATGTCGCTCTCATAGGCTGCAATCAACAACAACGACTGGTGTTTCTTTGATGACTGATCATGATCGTGCTCGTGCTCGTGGTGTTCGTACGCTTGGTGGTGCTTATCGTGCTCGTAGTGGTGCTCGTAGTGGTGCTTATCGTACGCTTGGTGCTCGTGGTAATGCTTCTTCTTCTAGGTTGGTAGGGTTAGGTAGGGTGTGTTGTTCTTCTACGTCGTCATCCATGTCGTCGTATGAATACGGGGGCCACCGTTTTTCTTACCTCCCTGGAAGTCATAATCATAATCATGAAGAAGAAGAGTTGGTGCGACATAGTCTACGCTCAGCTGAAGAAGTTTGCCCGTTGCTGGGGGACGTCGAACCGGTGCGGTCGCCGTACGCACACCTGGCTTGCACGTCGTCAGTCATCCCGTTCTTGCGCATTCCACAAGAATGTTCCAACCTGCAACCCATCGACGCCGCGAACCTCATGCTCGCAGCCTTATTAGCAGGTTGCAGGTCCGTGGAAATCGCAATCGCGACGTACCCGCAAGCGCCGCAGGCTATCGCCATTTTGGCGCAAATGCTCAAGGATGAGTACCCGGAACTGCACACGCAAAACGACCAAGTCGTGCTGTGCGCAGGAGGAATCTTCACGAGAACCGCGGCGTCGGAGTGCGTACACGCAGGAGCGTCCGTACTCATGTCGCCCATATGCGACACAAACCTCGTGCGGTGGGCAACGGACGAGTTTGGACTAAGGGTGGACATACTGCCAGGCGCAGCGACACCCACGGAGGTGCACAACGCGTACGCAGCGGGAGCTTGCGCGGCAAAACTCTTCCCGTGCGCCGACCCGACAGGAAACGGAGGGTGGTCGCCCAAAGCGGTCGTCGCCATGAAACGTGCCATGCCCGGAGTACGCGTCGTCGCGAGCGGCGGAATCGCCACACCCAAGGATGCAAAGGCATTCCTGGACGCGGGATGCGACGCCGCCGTCGTTGGGGCGATTTTCGATTACGACGCCGTCAAGCACGCCGACGCCGCGCGCGTCGGCGAACAAGCAAAAAAGTTCGTTTTGGAATGTCTGTAAATCGAAGGTTTTATTTGTGCACGAGATGAAAGAGTTACCATCTCCTCGTTGGCCTCATCGACGGCGGCAAGTCCATGCCAAACGACATCATGCCACCGCCGCGCTCCAATCTGATGTGCTTGAGCGCCTTCGCCTTCGCCAACTTCTCCTCACGCGCGCGGTTGAAGTCGTGCAGCCTGTCCGACGCGATGCTGTTGACGTACCTCGTCACGTCGCGCGCGTACTGCTCCTCCACCATGCGCCGCGCCTCGTACGAAAGCAGCGCGTCGTCGAGCTCCTCCCTTTTGCTTTGACGCCACGCGCGAAGGCGCGCCTCCGCCTCCGCCTCTCGTCTCGCCTGTGCGCGTTCCTGCTCTTCGCTCATCATCCGACGTTCCGTCAGCGCGCCTCCTGCGGCGGTATTCCAGTCGTGGAAACTGCCCGTCGCTTCCACGCTCGCCGCGACGACGCGCGGGCGGTACCGCGGCGATGCCAGGACGTCCGTTCGGTACGGGTTCGACGTCGGCGGCGGCGTAATTCTGGCCTGGACGCGTTGGTCACGTGCGAGTGCGTCGCGGATGTCGGACGCGACTGTGCCTCGCATCGAGTGCCAAGCTGGGCGGTTTCGCGTGTACCAGAGCGCCTGCCTTTCCGCGTGCGAGAGTCCAAGGTTTCGTATAGACGCCGCGGCGGCAGCCATCTCCGCCTCGACGGTGCTGTACGCGGCACCCGTGCGTCCGCTGAGCACGTGTTTCGCGGCGTCCGTCTCGTCGTCGACAACCTGCTCGTGCTCCTCTTCAGATTCCGAATCCTCCGGCGTCTCTCCTCCGGGCATGCCGAGTCGCTTCCGCCGTTCTCTTTCGAGCAGTTCCTCCCACGGATACCTCGGCGGTGGTGCGAGCATGTTGTTGTGGTCGTCGTCGTCTTCCTCATCGTGTGCCGTCGTCGGCGCGGCTGCGGGTGCGGCTGCGGGTGCGGGTGCGGGTGCGGGTGCGATCGAAGAGGTTGTGGAGATGGTCGTGTCAACGGATACGCGTGCGGATGGCGGTGCGACGAAGTGTGCAGGCATTGGTGCACGAGCAGCTCGTCCTCCCGTTCTCGGCGTGACGTGTCCCTTGGAACTTGCGCGCGGCTGCTTGAGGTCGAATCCCTCGAGAGCCTGCGGCAGAGGCAGGCGCGGCACGGCTGCGTGTCCCTTCTTGGCGCGCGTGATGAGCGACGGCGACGCGCCGTGCCGCGTGAGCGCATCCGCGAGCATGAGCAGCTCGTGATTAGAAGTAGAGGAAACGGCGTCCGCTGCTGCTCCTGTGGTGCTGCTGCTGTTGTTGTCTGAAGAATGAACGCCTGACTGCGTCATGACAAACACTGAATAATAAATATGTGGTTGTTATTATTAGACTATGCTATCACGAGCGAGCGAGACCAGGAGCTTCCGAAGCAGAATTCTAAGAGCCGTTCCAGGAGACTGACGAGTGCTACTGTGAGTTGCTACCTTTCAAGTGAAATGTTGCAACGTTGACCAGTATTACTGGTAGTGCAAGATAGATGGCTCCAGGGATCCCAAAGTTTGCAAAGTAGTCTAGGAACACCAAGCAAGAGCAGTACTTACCCGTACGATACGAACACACACAAACAGTCAAAACTCAACTCAACTCAACTCAGGTACACAGATGTCAGGAGTGAGAAAAGAAGACGGCCGCGAGAAGAGAACGGCCGCTTATGTAATGAGAACGGCCGCGAGAACGAGAACGAGAACAACAGGGCCGCTTATGTAAGTATTGAGAACGGACACAACAAGGCCTTAAGCTGCTTACTTAGACTACTTACCAACCACACCAACCCTTAAGGCCACTTAAGGCCCCTTCCCTTAAGCCTTAAGGTCAGACAAACGCTAGGAAAAAAGGCTATTATTCAGGTAGGGAAGGGGGACTTGGATTTTAATAACAACAGGTACATAGGGTAGGAACCTAGGGGGATCTGACAGGTAAACCTTTTAGGTAGGTGCACCCCACCTACCTTTACCGTTTGGTTTGGGAGGGAAGCTTGGAAGGGGTCCCACCACCTGCGAGTGACCTGGGGTGTTGTAGTCAAAACCCGCCGTTCCCGGGGGGTTCACAACCAACCTTATTATTGCAACAACCCTGCGGACCTTTATGTAGTCTAACAAATGACAGGTCTACTGTACTGTAATATTAGAGTGGGATTCTTACCGGTGGGCTCAGGGTTACCGTAGGGTTGTTATGGCCAATACTGCTTGGTATCCCACCGATCGCTACCGTAAGTAGTGTTTTTTTTTCAAAGAGACTGTTACTGTACCTTGGTTTTATTATATCTTGAGTAGTGTGCGTCCGTCATGCCACTCTCGAGGAAATCGAGAAGGAGAAAAACAAGCAACAGAAATCAACGAACAACAAGCCATCGATGCCCGGGCAAGACCTGCTCGAAGACGATGAGTAAGCACGCGGAAATCTCGCACCGTGGTTGGTGCATCGCCGACCTTGGCGCGACTGACCACATCTTTTATATTTCGGCGGAGAGGGAGTATGAGGCTCGAGCTCCAAGGGGACTCACAGGTCGAGGAATAAATAGAGAAATACCTGGACCTAATTGGTCTGCCGACCAAATAAGTCCATGTCGGGTTACGAGGCCGCGGGTGCAGGAGGGCGTTGGGGTTTTGGTTGTCCCCCTTCTTGCATGGTGAGGTGAGTGGGTGTTTTGATTGGTGTTGGTTGGTGAGCGAGAAGGTTGAGGTGTGGGATACCTCTTATGTGGAGGTGAGGATTCGGTTGGATAAGTGTCGGTGACGGCCCGACGCACGCATTATTCCAACGTCAGAATCTGCAAAAGATCCGCCAAGATCTTTCTCAGTATGTAGACTACTACAGTACGTTGGTATCCTTTTTGTGAGGTGAACCCCTATGTCACAGCTGCATACCTACATGCCGATCTTGAGGAACCACTAGACATGGAACCACCGTATGGAACTGACGAGTCAGCGACCACGGTCTGGACTCTAATAATGAAGTCTTTATATGGTCTCAAACAGGCAGGGCATAACTGGATGAAGGAAATGTTCGCATTCCTAAAGGACTTCGGATTCAAACAATCACTGTCCGACACCAGCTTATGGCAGCTCAACGACGACAACGGCGACGTGGACATGATATGTTGTAGGTAGAAGACCTTAAGGTAGAGAAAGTGCTTAAGGTAAAAAGGTTTGTTACTAGAATGAAAGTAAAAGGCAGAGGTAGGGAAGAGGAGAAGGCCTAGGAGGCCTCCAAGAAGACTAGGGAGCAAAGCATGAGGGTCCATGCTTTGAACCATGAGCCATTCAAAAGAGTGGAGATAAGGAACGGAAAGAATGTCGACATGCATGTGCAATCCATGCTTTGCAACTTATAACCATAAAATATAACCATGAAGAAAGTCACGTGATCTAGGAGACGATCACGTGATGTGCCAAAACAAAATATAACGAGACCAAATAACCAAACCAAAAGATATCATCCAAGAACCTTATCAACAAAGATATCAACAAAGGTCTTGTCCAAATATAAAACCAAACCATGTATGGCCCAATCTCAGGACGGTAGAGACACCGTTCAAGAGTGGGTCCATAAATAAAAAGAAAGAAACCAAGAAAAGAAAAGGAAAGAAAACCCAAAGAAACCAAAGAAAAGAGTTAGGGTTAGGGTTAACCGTAACATACTCCCCATCCGCCTAGGCCGAATCAGCAACTGAGACAGGTGTAGGAGGCAAGAGAATTTCCACAACTTCAGAAAGAGTAAGGGTAGATGTAGTACCATATAGGATCTGGTGTTATCCGTAATACTTTGTCGTCCATTGGAGAGAGGGTGATAGTCTCCTTCTCGTAATCCTCCACAGCGCGCAGCCTTTTCATAAGGTTTCGGCCGATTAGTACGTCATAGAGGTTGCAGAGATCAGTTAATAGCAGAGAATGTTTGACGGTGATGTATTTGTTCTTAGCATTGATCTTTAGCAGGGGTCGAATTTGACCTGCAGTGAGTTGAGGGCGTTCTTCGCTCTCAGCTGAATAGCCAGCCAGTAACTTCAGCGTAGGTTCAATGTACTTAGAGAAGTGTGTATTTGCCACCGAAGTTTGGATGAGAGAATCTGTAGCACCTCCATCCCATAGTGCTCTGAGCTGTAGATTAGTATTGCCCAAGATCACTGTGATGATACTTTTCATACACACTGACGACGGGAAAGTCGGCTACAAAGACGAGGCGCGATATAACAACTTTCTCGACGCTCTCAAGTCTAAGTTCAAAATTGGATCTGCGAAAATCGGAATCGATCGCATTTTCAACATCAAAGTTGAACACCGACGTCAGATGATCCGACTGAGCCAGCAGAAGTACATTCAGGACCTCATTACGCAGTACAATGTCGTCGAGGATCCAAAGGTCACCGCACCAATGTCCACTTCATATCAACTGGTTCAGCGCACAGATCAACTTTCTGAAAAGGAGATGGAACTCATGCGGGGAGGTATCACGTGATTCATCAGCCCCCCTTATAACGGGCAGTGCCCACTATGAGGAGGTTATCACGTGATCCCCCTCTCTCGAGGGACCTCCCTTAGTATCCTCCGTGTAACTCAACCACTCTTAACTTTTACTTAAGGTGTGTCTACCGTAGGCTTGGCGGTCTTACGTGTAGTGAAAGAGGACGGCTTGAGCTCGCCGCCACACTTTTGATGACGCCTACTGTACAGTACCTGACTGGACAAATACAGTATGTCCATAATAAACGCCCGTTCTTATTATTTTTTCTAAATACATAGAACTATTTTCTTCCCCAACTTACTTACTTGCGTTGAGAGCAGTTGAGGGCGATACCTTCTAAAGGTAAAGGTAGGAAGGCTGTCGTCGCTACCATAAACTCATAAGGGTAAGAAGACTGTGCGAGTTCGTGCTTGTTGACCACCTCCATGACCGATGGCCGATGGGAGGCATCCATTCAACCACCTCTCTTCTCATAGAATAGAGTAGAACTACGAAGACTGTGCGAGTACGTGCTTCTTTGATTGACCACCTCGACGAGCGTGCATTTCCACCCATGAGAGCATCGATGAGAGGCTTGAGAGGCTTGATAGGGAGGAGCCTTTTTTCAATCAACGCCGCGTCCTCCTCCGAAGTCCTCCGAAGAAGTCCGAAGAAGCTCCGAATTCAGGTTTGACCTTTTGCCTTCGCTGGGCGGCATTGTCATGGCGCCACCTCCTCCGCCTTCATCCGTGTTCAAGAAGCACAACGCGGGCACTCACCTTGAGCGTCGGCCTTTGTCTTTGGTGCACCACATTGCCGTGGTGGAAGATAAGCCGTTCGTTCACCACAAGTTTGCAGTGGCGGTAGTATCTAAGGGTGTATCTGGTGGGGAAGAAGAAGAAGTACCCGTACTGGCACACGCGAAGCAAACGACGGACTACGAGAAACTTGCGCCTACGTGGAATCTGCACAAACAAACTGGAAGTAAGCCGCCGCTCAGACATCAAAGGAGAGGGGGTGTGGGTGCGGCGTCGGTCGTGAACGCGCAAGGAAGGATTCCGCAAACGCAACTTCAACACGACGAGAATCTCGTCGACCCCAGGCGCGAAGGAAGACAAAGGGAACACTTCGATAACTTCCAAGACAGACGCGCGCACGCACTCGCAAAAGATAACGCGAGAAAGGCGGCGCTCGACCTGCGCGAGGCACTCAACAAGGGAAACGCCGCAATCGCTGCCGCGAAAAAGAGACAGGCGCGCGACGCGTGCCTCGCCAAACTCAACGAACCGCCGCCGGCGCGTACCGTGCTGAACGGAATCTCCGAAAGAGACGCACTAGGCACGGAGCCGCCGACGGCGCCGGCGAGGAGGCGGCCAACAACGGCACCCGCCGTGCCTTTCGCACGCCCTCTCGTCGACCAGCCGATCGCGGTGCGCACGCCAGCAGACGAACGGAACCGACGCGCGCGCCAGGAGAGGTGGAGTGCAAAACAGGACCACGCGAGGCGCAGCAAGGCGCCTGGCATCGGCCGGTCGCCGGGCATCGAGCCGTTCGCCGACGGCGGGCTTCAGGACGAACACGCGAAAGGACGACCTGTTGGCCACCGTCCAACGGGCGTGCGTGCTGACCCGGTGCGCGACCGCACGTCGGAGGCGTTCGTGCGCCGCATGCGCGCCGCGAGGAGTAAGCACGACGATTTGCAGAAGAAAATCGGCATACAGCGCACGCCAGGATTGGAGTAGTGTACAATCGTGTATCCCAAAAATGAAAAGTCGTTTTTTTCTGAGATGTGTGTGTGTGTTGTATAATTACTGACGGAGGTTGGCAATGTACACGAGCGTCATTGTCACCCACCTTCTCCTTGTAGTGGTGACGGGCGAGTACTTCACTGTGGTGGTATTTTTTTGTGTGGCTACATCGTACACACTCACAGTTCATCGAATAATGTGTTTAACTACTACGTTTGTGTAGTACCTATTTACATGTCGTTTGTTTACGACGATATACACAACCTTAAAACACCCGATATATACACCCAATGTACTGTTATTAACAACGACGACGACGACGACGACGACAACGATGATAGCAACCACCACCACAGGTTCCAAACACGCACTCAAGCTGCGGCCGCAACTCCGTTCTTAACAACAGTCGGCTTCATGCGCAACTTGCGCACTTCGTTATACTCCCAGGTATAGTTTTGGAGAAGCGCTAAGAAGCGCGCCTCGTGGTGGGAAGACGAAGTGGAATATCGAAAGTGCTGCACGATATCGTCCGTGTCATCGCCGTCACATCCCATGCTGACGACGTTCCCGCCACAGGCTTCGCATTCGTTCCCCTTCACCCGCGAGAACTTTTCTTCTTCTCCACAGGGAAAGAGTCGTTTCTTTGACCTAGACGCGTGCTCGTAGAGCTCAGTCAGCTCACCACCACCACTCCCTGTATGCTCAAGCTTGTGCTGGTGGTGCTGCTCCGAGTAGTTTCTGCTGCCGAGAGGCAAGGAGTCGTTGACATTCACGTGAAGATCAAGCTCCACCACAACCCAAGAAGGGGCCGACGAGTCGGAGTCCGACGACAAGGAGGAGGAGGAGGCAACCACCACCTGTTGTTGTGTGCTGCTAATCGGCGACGACATGGAAGAGCACATTAAGGACTCAGGTGAAAGAATACAACAATGAGCGAACCAATCGTAGTAAGTTAAGTTTGATTATTCTTCTTCGGACGGAGAGAGAAGAGAGGCAGGCTGGTTGAGGCGCCCCCTTATTCACATAGGGTGACTAGACTGGCAGCAGATATTAATACTCCCAATATTCGGTGACGCTTACAATAGTCGAGCTAATAGAGGGGGAACGCTGACCGAATATTGGCCGAATATTCTGTATGTACAGACTGTACAATGTACCGTACAATAAAAGGCTTTTTTTGGCTTTTGTTTTACGGAGAAAAGAATGTGGTGCGACCAAATACTGTGCTATACTGTGCTATGCTATGCTATATATGTAGGCTGTCCTGTGTGTGGTTTTTTTTTTTTGGTTTCATTGGTTGGTCCCGTAATTTCCGCATCCTGGATTTATTATGGAGTACCCGGTAGTCTGGGGAAGAAGGCTGGATTTCCGTTTTTTTTGCAACTTTTGGGGATGGATTTCCTGCTTGTTGGGAGGGATGACAGGCTTGGGGAAGATTGCAGGCTGGATTTGCTGATCCATGCGAGATTTTGTCCAGGTTTCGCATGGTGTGTGTGCCTGGTTTCGTGGGTGCCTGGCGTATCCTACAGTATCTGGACAAACAAACGATAGATGTCGAGTGTCGACATGTCGTTGTTGGTTCGAGAGGGCACCTGGTGACTTGGTGAAATGGTGAGACTCATTTCTTTCTGAGCAACTTCTTGACCACCCTCCACCCCGATGTATGTGAGTGTGGTGGTGGTCAGGACTCACTCAGGATGTGGGCGGGACCCATTATTTGTTTGACCCACTCATCTAGGCTCAAAACAAATTTAAGTGGTCGAGGTCCCCATGATCCAATATTATCTACAAAAAAAATCAAAAGTAAAATTGCAAAACCCACCGCTAGACGCCAGTCAACACTTTTCGCAGCACAAACGCAGCCGCGAATCCCACCGCGGTGGCAATGCCAATCACGCGCGCACCCTTCTTGTTCTTCTTCTTCTTTGGCAACTTTTGCGCCTCCTCCACAGCCTCCTCCACAGCCTCCCTTGCTCTGTCACTCTCCAAGGCGGCGCCATGAACTTCTTGCTGACGCCTCGTACGAATCCACTCTAAAGCTGCCACGTCAGCCTCCGCCTTCGCGAGCTCCTCCTTAGCCTCGTCAACCTTTTCCGCGGCGGCGGCAACGTCCCTCGTCGCCTCACTCACAGCCTTGCTAGCTGCCACAGCCACCTGCGTCTTCGCGAGCGCCTCCTCATTCGCCCGGGCGGCTTCTGCCTCAGCGTTCGTGAGGAACTGGTTGACAGTCTTGTCCAACGCAGAAGAGGCTGCCGACTCGGCTGCCCACTCCTCCATCCTTGCGTGTGCCAGTGAAGCCTCCGCGGACGCGAGATGCGCGGCCATGGTGACCACCTTCAGCTCGAGCATTCGCGCCTCGTCAATGCGACGTGCGATGACCTCAGATAATCTCGTCACGTCAGCTTGCGCAAGTGCCTCAAAATCTGGCCTCATCCTTGCGGCAACT
The DNA here is from genome assembly GCA_938743325.2 of Pycnococcus provasolii. NCBI lineage: Eukaryota > Viridiplantae > Chlorophyta > Pseudoscourfieldiophyceae > Pseudoscourfieldiales > Pycnococcaceae > Pycnococcus > Pycnococcus provasolii. The sequence goes on along the minus strand of OW568902.1, from coordinate 256,356 downwards.
TCCACCTCATACTGATTCGCTTTGGTAGCTGCATCTGTTGCCTGCGAATTCGCCAGTGAAATCGCCTCGGCAGCGGCAGCCGCAGCCATCTCCGCCTCAGCCCTTGCGGCAGCGGCAGCATGCTCCTGCGCGTGTGCAATTTCTGCGGCGGCTTCCGCAGCCTTCCTTTCCGCCTCCGCCTTAGCAGCCGCAGCATTCGCAGCGTGCTGCTTGTGCATCTTTGCCTCTGCTGCTGCGGCGGCAGCCCCCTGCTCCGCCCAGATTTTCTCCTGGTCTCGCGCTTCGATTTCTTGTCGAAGCTTCGCCTTCGCCTCAGCCACAGCCTGTTCTCTCGCGTCAAGTTTCTCATGTGCAATGGAGAAAGGGTCCGTGGAGGCAGGCTTATCATCCCGCAATGGTTTCACGTCCTGTTCTATGGGGTGCGACACAGGTGGCTCAAGCTTTGCTCGTTGATATGCCTCAGCACGCTCCTTAGCCTCCTGTTGTCGCCTAGAATCCAGCTCAGCTCGAGCCTTCTCATCCTTTGCAATCTGCTCTTCCAGTAACGCCCTTTGTCGAGCAATTTCCAAGGACGACGGCTCTTGTGGCGTTTGAGTAACTGGCGGTGTTTTAGGAGTCTGCGGCGACGGCGGCTTAGTCGGTGGGGTGGGAGGCACATCCTTCGCCTCCGCGAACGCCTTTGCCCGAGCATCAGCCTCCCTCTGCCGTTTCAGCATGAGCTCGGCACGAGCCTTCACATCCGCGGGAGGTGGTGCCTTTGCAGGTGGCACGGGTGGCGCAGGTGCGGAAGGAGCCTCCGCCTTAGCAGATGCATAAGCCCGTGCTCGTTCCTCAGCCTCCTTCGCCCGCCTCATATTCAAATGCTCGCGAATCTTAGCATCAGCAGCAGCCTTCGTACGCGCCTCCTCATCCGCCTCCATACGCGCCTGATGAGATGGCGGCGGCGAGGACACAGAAGCTGTTGAGGCGGGCTCTGAAGGTGGTTCGGACTTGGCCTGCGCGTACGCCTTCGCACGTTCCTCCGCCTGCTTCTTACGCTGCATGTCGATCTGCTCGCGCGCTTTCGCATCCGCAAGTGCTTTCGCCTCCGCCTCGCGTCGCGCCTGGTCATCCTGCTGCGGACGCATGCGAGGAACGGGCGCCGGCGGTGATGCAGGCACACGGGCGGGCGTGGCAGTCGCCTTCGCCGCCGCGAATGCCTTTGCACGCTCTTCGGCTTGCTTCGCCGCCTCGGCGCGTCTTGCCTGTTCGTCGGTTTGCTGCGGCACATGTGCAGGCACCGCTGGTGCAGGTGGAGCGACAGGCGTGGGTGCCTCGGACTTGGCCTGCGCGTACGCCTTCGCACGTTCCTCCGCCTGCTTCTTACGCTGCATGTCGAGCTGCTCGCGCGCTTTCGCATCCGCAAGTGCTTTCGCCTCCGCCTCGCGTCGCGCCTGGTCATCCTGCTGCGGACGCATGCGAGGAACGGGCGCCGGCGGTGATGCAGGCACACGGGCGGGCGTGGCAGTCGCCTTCGCCGCCGCGAATGCCTTTGCACGCTCTTCGGCTTGCTTCGTCGCCTCGGCGCGTCTTGCCTGTTCGTCGGTTTGCTGCGGCACATGTGCAGGCGCCGCTGGTGCAGGTGGAGCGACAGGCGTGGGTGCCTCGGACTTGGCCTGCGCGTACGCCTTCGCACGTTCCTCCGCCTGCTTCTTACGCTGCATGTCGAGCTGCTCGCGCGCTTTCGCATCCGCAAGTGCTTTCGCCTCCGCCTCGCGTCGCGCCTGGTCATCCTGCTGCGGACGCATGCGAGGAGCGGGCGCCGGCGGTGATGCAGGCACACGGGCGGGCGTGGCAGTCGCCTTCGCCGCCGCGAATGCCTTTGCACGCTCTTCGGCTTGCTTCGTCGCCTCGGCGCGTCTTGCCTGTTCGTCGGTTTGCTGCGGCACATGTGCAGGCGCCGCTGGTGCAGGCGGAGCGACAGGCGTGGGTGCCTCGGACTTGGCCTGCGCGTACGCCTTCGCACGTTCCTCCGCCTGCTTCTTACGCTGCATGTCGAGCTGCTCGCGCGCTTTCGCATCCGCAAGTGCTTTCGCCTCCGCTTCTTTTGTCTTAGCATCGGAAGCACGCGCCACCACGGGCGATGCTGGTGCAGCGGGCAGAGATGCAAACTGAGCAGCCTTCGCCGCAGCGAAAGCCTTCGCACGCGTTGAGGCCTCCTCCTGCTGCATCTTGCTACGTGCCTCGCGAAGCTTGGCATCTGCCGCAGCGGTGGCGCGCGTTTGCTCGAGCTTCTGCTCTCGTGTCGGCTGTGGTCGCGCCTGAGGCGTTGGCGCCGCCGGCGGAATGACAGGCGCAGGTATGGGCGTCGCTGCCTTGAAGTCTGCGAATGCCATTGCGCGCGCTTCGGCTTCCTTCTTGCGAATGGCCTGCAGCTCTTCTCGCGCCTTCGCGTCCGCGGCGGCGCGAGCCCGTGCCTGCTCGTCGGACACCTGCTTGGCCTGTTGTCGCAGCTGAGGCGACGGTGCGGCTTGGGGGACAGACGCGGGTGCAGCGGGTGCAGCGGATGCGGCTTGCGGCGCTGGCGTCGCTGCCTTCGCCTCGGCGAATGCCCGTGCTCGTTCCTCAGCCTCCTTCTGTCGTCGATCGTTAAGATGATCGCGGACCTTCGCGTCTGCTGCGGATTTTGCCATCGCTTCTGCCTCAGCTTGCTGACGCTTCGCAGTCATGCGTTCCTCAGTCTGTTTCTGTCGTGACCAGAGTCTCAGAGTCAACTCTGCCAGCTCTTGTCGTTCTTTGTTGAGCATATCTTGAGCCGGCGACGTGGCACGTGGCGACAGGGGTGGTGATACGGACGGCGATGCTGACGGCGACACCTGTTTCGCAGCAGCGTACGCCTTCGCACGTTCCTCCGCCTGCTTCTTACGCTGCATGTCGATCTGCTCGCGCGCTTTCGTATCCGCAAGTGCTTTCGCCTCCGCCTCGCGTCGCGCCTGGTCATCCTGCTGCGGACGCATGCGAGGAGCGGGCGCCGGCGGTGATGCGGGCACACGGGCGGGCGTGGCAGTCGCCTTCGCCGCCGCGAATGCCTTTGCACGCTCTTCGGCTTGCTTCGCCGCCTCGGCGCGTCTTGCCTGTTCGTCGGTTTGCTGCGGCACATGTGCAGGCACCGCTGGTGCAAGCGGAGCGACAGGCGTGGGTGCCTCGGACTTGGCCTGCGCGTACGCCTTCGCACGTTCCTCCGCCTGCTTCTTACGCTGCATGTCGATCTGCTCGCGCGCTTTCGCATCCGCAAGTGCTTTCGCCTCCGCCTCGCGTCGCGCCTGGTCATCCTGCTGCGGACGCATGCGAGGAGCGGGCGCCGGCGGTGATGCAGGCACACGGGCGGGCGTGGCAGTCGCCTTCGCCGCCGCGAATGCCTTTGCACGCTCTTCGGCTTGCTTCGCCGCCTCGGCGCGTCTTGCCTGTTCGTCGGTTTGCTGCGGCACATGTGCAGGCACCGCTGGTGCAGGTGGAGCGACAGGCGTGGGTGCCTCGGACTTGGCCTGCGCGTACGCCTTCGCACGTTCCTCCGCCTGCTTCTTACGCTGCATGTCGATCTGCTCGCGCGCTTTCGCATCCGCAAGTGCTTTCGCCTCCGCCTCGCGTCGCGCCTGGTCATCCTGCTGCGGACGCATGCGAGGAACGGGCGCCGGCGGTGATGCGGGCACACGGGCGGGCGTGGCAGTCGCCTTCGCCGCCGCGAATGCCTTTGCACGCTCTTCGGCTTGCTTCGCCGCCTCGGCGCGTCTTGCCTGTTCGTCGGTTTGCTGCGGCACATGTGCAGGCGCCGCTGGTGCAGGTGGAGCGACAGGCGTGGGTGCCTCGGACTTGGCCTGCGCGTACGCCTTCGCACGTTCCTCCGCCTGCTTCTTACGCTGCATGTCGATCTGCTCGCGCGCTTTCGCATCCGCAAGTGCTTTCGCCTCCGCCTCGCGTCGCGCCTGGTCATCCTGCTGCGGACGCATGCGAGGAGCGGGCGCCGGCGGTGATGCGGGCACACGGGCGGGCGTGGCAGTCGCCTTCGCCGCCGCGAATGCCTTTGCACGCTCTTCGGCTTGCTTCGCCGCCTCGGCGCGTCTTGCCTGTTCGTCGGTTTGCTGCGGCACATGTGCAGGCACCGCTGGTGCAGGCGGAGCGACAGGCGTGGGTGCCTCGGACTTGGCCTGCGCGTACGCCTTCGCACGTTCCTCCGCCTGCTTCTTACGCTGCATGTCGATCTGCTCGCGCGCTTTCGCATCCGCAAGTGCTTTCGCCTCCGCTTCTTTTGTCTTAGCATCGGAAGCACGCGCCGCCACGGGTGATGCTGGTGCAGCGGGCAGAGATGCAAACTGAGCAGCCTTCGCCGCAGCGAAAGCCTTTGCACGCGTTGAGGCCTCCTCCTGCTGCATCTTGCTACGTGCCTCGCGAAGCTTGGCATCTGCCGCAGCGGTGGCGCGCGTTTGCTCGAGCTTCTGCTCTCGTGTCGGCTGTGGTCGCGCCTGAGGCGTTGGCGCCGCCGGCGGAATGACAGGCGCAGGTATGGGCGTCGCTGCCTTGAAGTCTGCGAATGCCATTGCGCGCGCTTCGGCTTCCTTCTTGCGAATGGCCTGCAGCTCTTCTCGCGCCTTCGCGTCCGCGGCGGCGCGAGCCCGTGCCTGCTCGTCGGACACCTGCTTGGCCTGTTGTCGCAGCTGAGGCGACGGTGCGGCTTGGGGGACAGACGCGGGTGCAGCGGGTGCAGCGGATGCGGCTTGCGGCGCTGGCGTCGCTGCCTTCGCCTCGGCGAATGCCCGTGCTCGTTCCTCAGCCTCCTTCTGTCGTCGATCGTTAAGATGATCGCGGACCTTCGCGTCTGCTGCGGATTTTGCCATCGCTTCTGCCTCAGCTTGCTGACGCTTCGCAGTCATGCGTTCCTCAGTCTGTTTCTGTCGTGACCAGAGTCTCAGAGTCGACTCTGCCAGCTCTTGTCGTTCTTTGTTGAGCATATCTTGAGCCGGCGACGTGGCACGTGGCGACAGGGGTGGTGATACGGACGGCGATGCTGACGGCGACACCTGTTTCGCAGCAGCGTACGCCTTCGCACGTTCCTCCGCCTGCTTCTTACGCTGCATGTCGAGCTGCTCGCGCGCCTTCAAGTCCGCGGCAGCTTGCGCTTTGGCCTGGTCATCCTGCTTCTGTCGCACCTGCGCTTGTTGCGAGGCGTTTGCTGATACCGCAGTCGGGATGGCACGTGCAGGCGTGGATGTTGCGGCCTTCGCATCGGCGAATGCCTTTGCGCGTTCGTCAGCTTTGGATTTGCGTTGCGCGTTGAGCTGTGCACGAGCGTGTGCATCCGCAGCTGCCTTAATGTGTAACTGCTCTTCTGCGTGTTGTTGTGTCATGTTTGTGGTTGGTGCCTCGACAGCATATTCACGTGCCGCCGCAATTTTCTCACGCATGGCCTTCAACTCATCCCGCGCATTTGATGCCCATGCAGCAATTCCTTTCGCTTCTTCTTCGCCCACCGGCTCATCGTTCCTTTTACTCTTACTCGAAGGTTGCATGGTTTCGTCTTGCGACCAGGGTGCTGAAGGCGCAAAGGATGCCTCCTTGGCCTCCAAAAACGCCTTCGCTCGGTCCTCCGCCTGCTTTTGACGTTGTGCGTTCAACGCCTCTCGTGCTTGCGCGTCAGCCTTCGCCTTCGCCTGCGCTTCGGCCTGAGCTTGCTGCTGTGTCTGCGCGCGCGATGGCGGCGCTGGCGTACGAGCCGGCATCGCCGGAGCCGCCGCTGCCGCGGCGACTGCGCGTGGCGAGGATGGTGGAGAAGAGGATGGCGACGACTCCTTCGCAGCCGCGAACAAGCGAGCTCGATTCTCCGCCTGCTTTTGACGTTGTGCGTTCAACGCCTCTCGTGCCTGCGCGTCAGCCTTCGCCTGCGCCTGCGCTTCGGCCTGAGCTTGCTGCTGTGTCTGCGCGCGCGATGGCGGCGCTGGCGTACGAGCCGGCATCGCCGGAGCCGCCGCTGCCGCGGCGACTGCGCGTGGCGAGGATGGTGGAGAAGAGGATGGCGACGACTCCTTCGCAGCCGCGAACAAGCGAGCTCGATCCTCCGCCTGCTTTTGACGTTGTGCGTTCAACGCCTCTCGTGCCTGCGCGTCAGCCTTCGCCTTCGCCTGCGCTTCGGCCTGAGCTTGCTGCTGTGTCTGCGCGCGCGATGGCAGCGCTGGCGTACGAGCCGGCATCGCCGGTGCCGCCGCTGCCGCGGCGACTGCGCGTGGCGAGGATGGTGGAGAAGAGGATGGCGACGACTCCTTCGCAGCCGCGAACAAGCGAGCTCGATCCTCCGCCTGCTTTTGACGTTGTGCGTCCAACGCCTCTCGTGCCTGCGCGTCAGCCTTCGCCTTCGCCTGCGCCTCAATCTTCTTTTGATCTGTGTGCGATTGAGCAAACGCGGCACGGGCAGCGACGGGAATCGGTGCAGCTGGTGCAGACGTTGATTCAAACTGAGCAGCCTTCGCCTCCGCAAACGCCTTAGCGCGGGATGCCGCCTCCTGCTGTTGCATTTGGTTTCGTGCCCCGCGAAGCTTCGCATCGGCAGCAGCCTTAATGCGGGCTTGCTCCTGTTTCTGCTCTCGCGTCGGCTGGGGTGGCGCCTGCGGAACGACTGGTGCCGTCTGCGGAATGACCGGCGCCGGCGCCGGCGTCGAGGCTTTGTAATCCGCATATGCTTTCGCGCGCGCTTCTGCGTCCTTATTCCGACGGTTCTGCAGCTCCTCTCGAGCCTTGGCAGCAGCTGCCGCATTTTCCCTTGCCTTGTCATCCGCTTGCTGCTTTGCCTCTTGTCGCAGCTGAGGCGACGGCACCGCTGGCGAAACAGAAGCGGGTGACGTGTAGGCGGCTTGAGGCGGTGGAGTCGTGGCCTTCGCCTCAGCGAATGCCCTTGCTCGAAGTTCCGCCTCCTTCTGTCGACGATCATTGAGATGACTGCGAATCTTTGCGTCGGCTGCAAGTTTCGCAGCAGAATCTGCCTCAGCTTGCTGAAGCATCGCCGTCATGCGCTCCTCGGTCTGTTTCTGTCGTGACCAGATACGCAACGCCGCCTCCGCCTGCTCTTGTCGTTCTTTGTTGAGCACATCTTGAGCCGGCGACGTCGCGCGAGGTGATAAGGGTGGTGACGATGTCGGGGAAATTGGTGGAGATGATGACGGCGACGCCTGCTTCGCCGCAGCATACGCCTGCGCGCGAGCGTCCGCCTGCTTCTGACGCTGAGCATCGCGCTGCTCGCGCGCCCTCAGGTCAGCCGCAGCTTGCGCCCTCGCTTGCTCGTCCGCCTGCTGCTTCGATTGCGCCTGCGCTTGCGGCGAGGGAACTGCCGGCGCCGGTGCAGATGACGGCATCGCACGGGGCGACGGCAGCGGCGACGCCTGCTTCGCCGCAGCATACGCCTGCGCGCGAGCGTCCGCCTGCTTCTGACGCTGAGCATCGCGCTGCTCGCGCGCCCTCAAATCAGCCGCAGCTTGTGCCCTCGCCTGCTCGTCCGCCTGCTGCTTCGATTTCGTCGCCCGTGGTGACGAGGGCGGCGATGTAGACGGCGGTGAAGATGGCGACGGCGACTGCGACTGCTTGGCAGCTAAGAAGGCTTTTGCGCGCTCCTCAGCCTGCTTCTGACGCTGAGCATCGCGCTGCTCGCGCGCCCTCAAGTCAGCCGCAGCTTGTGCTCTCGCCTGCTCGTCCGCCTGCTGCTTCGATTGCGCCTGCGCTTGCGGCGAGGGAACTGCCGGCGCCGGAGCAGATGACGGCATCGCACGGGGCGACGGCGGCGGCGACGTCTGCTTCGCCGCAGCATACGCCTGCGCGCGAGCGTCCGCCTGCTTCTGACGCTGAGCATCGAGCTGCTCGCGCGCCCTCAAGTCAGCCGCAGCTTGCGCCCTCGCCTGCTCGTCCGCCTGCTGCTTCGATTGCGCCTGCGCTTGCGGCGAGGGAACTGCCGGCGCCGGTGCAGATGACGGCATCGCACGGGGCGACGGCGGCGGCGACATCTGCTTCGCCGCAGCATACGCCTGCGCGCGAGCGTCCGCCTGCTTCTGACGCTGAGCATCGAGCTGCTCGCGCGCCCTCAGGTCAGCCGCAGCTTGTGCCCTCGCCTGCTCGTCCGCCTGCTGCTTCGATTGCGCCTGCGCTTGCGGCGAGGGAACTGCCGGCACTGGAGCAGATGACGGCATCGCACGGGGCGACGGCGGCGGCGACGTCTGCTTCGCCGCAGCATACGCCTGCGCGCGAGCGTCCGCCTGCTTCTGACGCTGAGCATCGAGCTGCTCGCGCGCCCTCAGGTCAGCCGCAGCTTGTGCCCTCGCCTGCTCGTCCGCCTGCTGCTTCGATTGCGCCTGCGCTTGCGGCGAGGGAACTGCCGGCACTGGAGCAGATGACGGCATCGCACGGGGCGACGGCGGCGGCGACGTCTGCTTCGCCGCAGCATACGCCTGCGCGCGAGCGTCCGCCTGCTTCTGACGCTGAGCATCGCGCTGCTCGCGCGCCCTCAAGTCAGCCGCAGCTTGTGCCCTCGCCTGCTCGTCCGCCTGCTGCTTCGATTGCGCCTGCGCTTGCGGCGAGGGAACTGCCGGCGCCGGTGCAGATGACGGCATCGCACGGGGCGACGGCGGCGGCGACGCCTGCTTCGCCGCAGCATACGCCTGCGCGCGAGCGTCCGCCTGCTTCTGACGCTGAGCATCGCGCTGCTCGCGCGCCCTCAAGTCAGCCGCAGCTTGTGCCCTCGCCTGCTCGTCCGCCTGCTGCTTCGATTGCGCCTGCGCTTGCGGCGAGGGAACTGCCGGCACTGGAGCAGATGACGGCATCGCACGGGGCGACGGCGGCGGCGACATCTGCTTCGCCGCAGCATACGCCTGCGCGCGAGCGTCCGCCTGCTTCTGACGCTGAGCATCGAGCTGCTCGCGCGCCCTCAAGTCAGCCGCAGCTTGTGCCCTCGCCTGCTCGTCCGCCTGCTGCTTCGATTGCGCCTGCGCTTGCGGCGAGGGAACTGCCGGCGCCGGTGCAGATGACGGCATCGCACGGGGCGACGGCGGCGGCGACATCTGCTTCGCCGCAGCATACGCCTGCGCGCGAGCGTCCGCCTGCTTCTGAAGCTGAGCATCGAGCTGCTCGCGCGCCCTCAGGTCAGCCGCAGCTTGTGCCCTCGCCTGCTCGTCCGCCTGCTGCTTCGATTGCGCCTGCGCTTGCGGCGAGGGAACTGCCGGCACTGGAGCAGATGACGGCATCGCACGGGGCGACGGCGGCGGCGACATCTGCTTCGCCGCAGCATACGCCTGCGCGCGAGCGTCCGCCTGCTTCTGACGCTGAGCATCGAGCTGCTCGCGCGCCCTCAGGTCAGCCGCAGCTTGTGCCCTCGCCTGCTCGTCCGCCTGCTGCTTCGATTGCGCCTGCGCTTGCGGCGAGGGAACTGCCGGCACTGGAGCAGATGACGGCATCGCACGGGGCGACGGCGGCGGCGACGTCTGCTTCGCCGCAGCATACGCCTGCGCGCGAGCGTCCGCCTGCTTCTGACGCTGAGCATCGAGCTGCTCGCGCGCCCTCAAGTCAGTCGCAGCTTGTGCCCTCGCCTGCTCGTCCGCCTGCTGCTTCGATTGCGCCTGCGCTTGCGGCGAGGGAACTGCCGGCGCCGGTGCAGATGACGGCATCGCACGGGGCGACGGCGGCGGCGACGTCTGCTTCGCCGCAGCATACGCCTGCGCGCGAGCGTCCGCCTGCTTCTGAAGCTGAGCATCGAGCTGCTCGCGCGCCCTCAGGTCAGCCGCAGCTTGTGCCCTCGCCTGCTCGTCCGCCTGCTGCTTCGATTGCGCCTGCGCTTGCGGCGAGGGAACTGCCGGCACTGGAGCAGATGACGGCATCGCACGGGGCGACGGCGGCGGCGACATCTGCTTCGCCGCAGCATACGCCTGCGCGCGAGCGTCCGCCTGCTTCTGACGCTGAGCATCGAGCTGCTCGCGCGCCCTCAGGTCAGCCGCAGCTTGTGCCCTCGCCTGCTCGTCCGCCTGCTGCTTCGATTGCGCCTGCGCTTGCGGCGAGGGAACTGCCGGCACTGGAGCAGATGACGGCATCGCACGGGGCGACGGCGGCGGCGACGTCTGCTTCGCCGCAGCATACGCCTGCGCGCGAGCGTCCGCCTGCTTCTGACGCTGAGCATCGAGCTGCTCGCGCGCCCTCAAGTCAGTCGCAGCTTGTGCCCTCGCCTGCTCGTCCGCCTGCTGCTTCGATTGCGCCTGCGCTTGCGGCGAGGGAACTGCCGGCACTGGAGCAGATGACGGCATCGCACGGGGCGACGGCGGCGGCGACGTCTGCTTCGCCGCAGCATACGCCTGCGCGCGAGCGTCCGCCTGCTTCTGACGCTGAGCATCGAGCTGCTCGCGCGCCCTCAGGTCAGCCGCAGCTTGTGCTCTCGCCTGCACGTCCGCCTGCTGCTTCGATTGCGCCTGCGCTTGCGGCGAGGGAACTGCCGGCACTGGAGCAGATGACGGCATCGCACGGGGCGACGGCGGCGGCGACATCTGCTTCGCCGCAGCATACGCCTGCGCGCGAGCGTCCGCCTGCTTCTGACGCTGAGCATCGCGCTGCTCGCGCGCCCTCAAATCAGCCGCAGCTTGTGCCCTCGCCTGCTCGCCCGCCTGCTGCTTCGATTTCGCCGCCCGTGGTGACGAGGGCGGCGATGTAGACGGCGGTGAAGATGGCGACGGCGACTGCGACTGCTTGGCAGCTAAGAAGGCTTTTGCGCGCTCCTCAGCCTGCTTCTGACGCTGAGCATCGCGCTGCTCGCGCGCCTTCGCATCGGCAGCCGCTCGCGCCTTCGCCTGCTCGTCAGCTTGATGCTGTGTCTGCGCCTGGATTTGAGCATGTGGTTTTTGTGACGACCTTTTGTCACCTTCTGTGCGTCGGATGCGCTGATTCGGACCGGGTTCCCATGCGATACTTCCGTCGCGCCGTTTCACCATTACTTTGAACTCGCACGTGTCGATCTCCGTGTTGTTGATTGGCACATCGGCAGACCACACGTCACTGGCTGTCCATTTCAGCGGCAATGCTTTCTGCGGGTCCCAGTTGCCGAGATCCGTGACAGACCCGGAGACGAATACGCTGTCACCAAATTCGGAGGCGAGATGCACGCGGAGGTGCACCAGCTTCTTCGTGTTGTCCACGTTTTGAAGATTCGCTGGTGCTGCTGGGATTTGTCCTGCAGAAGAGTGCTGCTCAGCCTTAGCCTTCGCGAACGCCTGAGCGCGAGATTCCGCCTCTCTTTGCCGTAGACCATGTAGTTGCTGCCGCGCCTTTTCGTTTTCTTGAGCCAGCGCTTCGACTTGTTGCCTGAGCTTCTCTCTCGCCTGAGCCTGAGTCACAGCAGGATACGACGTCGTTGGTGGCGGTGGTGGTGGAGTTGTGGTCTCCTCGTTCGCGTCGTCTCGGTCCTCGTCTCTTCGTATGCGTTGGTTGGGTCCAGATTCCCAGCTGATGGACCCGTCGCTCCGCTTGACCATCACCTTGAACTCGCAGGCGTCGATGAGGTCTTCGTCGATGGGAATGTCAGCGGCCCAGACGTCGCTGTCTGTCCACGTGAGTGGAATCGCCTTTTCGGGATCCCAGTTCCCGAGCCGGTCGACGCTTCCGCATACGAGCACGCTGGCCCCATGCTCGCACGGGTAGTAGACGCGGAAGTGCACAACTTTCGCCTTTTTGGTATTGATTGACGTCGCACCGGTATTCTCGGCAAGTTGCATCGCTTTCGCCTCTGCGAACTGCCTCGCTCTTTCTTGAGCTTTTTCGAGTTTCTCCGATTCCAGAGAACGACGTCGTAAGGATTCCTCGTCTGAGATTCCCACGGACGAAGCGCCAGCACCATCGTGTTTGATTTGGATTGCCGCCGAAATCCAGCGAGGTCGAATACGAGGTCCAGCATGCGTACGGCTGGAGACGAACGCCACTGCGCGCCCAGCGCCATGGCGCTGGCCCGGCGCGTGCACGAGCATGGCTTTTTGGGACAGAAATGAAGTGGCGAAAAGCAGATAGGAGGGTACAACTGCCTCAACTGAAAAGAACAAGAAGAGCAAACACGGATGTCGAGGGCGAGAACTGCGCCCTTCGAGCCCCCTTCAGAGCAGATTTATACCACTGTTAGGGGAGTGTCTTTGGTCGGGCGTTTAAGTCCACGATTTCCAATTAACCCGCCCTTATCCGTTTCTGCCGCTCACTTTACCCCTTTTTCCTGAAACAGCCTTTTTCCGCTTTTTCGCCATTTTTCCTTGCTTTTTCGTCCTTTTTGCTTCCCGGAAACTTTTCCTCCCTTTTTTTTCCCTTCCTTTTTCCTTTCTTTTTCCATCGCAACCGCATTCGCCAAGCGCCCATTCATCCTTGGCAATCCCATCAACATGGTCGTGTCATTAAGCCTTGCTAACTTTATGGACAACCAGGAGCTGAATGCCTAAAATCAACGGAGATTTCCCTCCATGCAGCTCGTGGCTTGCATTTCTTGCTCAAAACACGGAAATCAAGGCAAAATCAACTTCGCCGCTCTCTTTTCCACTTTATTATCCACTTGCGGAAAGCATCGACATCTCCTTCGGTGTCCATTTCAAACAACCACGCCAACAAGTCCGCGGGAGGATTTACGTAGGTCGATTGCAAGGGATCCCATAGCCATCTGGCACAACTATTTAAAAACTCAACTCTACGAGGTGTTTGAACCACAACAGGAGAAAAGGAGTGGTTCGGAGAAGATTAGCCTACGACGGTTCCCCAGCTACCAGCTACCACTCCTGACCGAATAGAGACTACCTCTAAGTTACTTAAGGTTTTTTTGTTGATTAAAAAAGTAAAGAGTAAAAAGTAAAAGAGCCCACCTCTCTTAAGCCCTCAATTGAATTCAGTTGTTTATATGTACTCTAAACTCCAGTCAACACCTTGCGCATCACAAACACCGCACAGAGTCCAGCCGCGGTTACCAAACCCGCCCCAGTCGGGCTGGCGAACTCACGTAAAGTCTCCGCATGCTTCTCCCAGAAAGGCTTTGTTGGCTCGCTCGCCGCCTTGAGCTTAGGTGTATCGTCCATTTCAGCCCTAGCCTCCTTCACAGCCGCCTGCGCCCTCTCCTTCACGTCATCCGCATGAAGCAGATGTTCCGTCCTATTCACAGCACGCATCTTATCCTCCACATCCTGCTGTCGCCTCGCACGAATCCACTCCAAAGCTGTCACATCAGCCTCAGCCTTTGACAGTGCCTCGCCTTCCGCAGCCATCCTGGCATTTGCGGTAGCCAGCCGATCATCCGCCTGCGTCCTCGCGATGCTTGCGGCGGCAGCCCCCTGCATCTTTGCAATCGCATTGGCGTTAGACTCGGCGGCAGCCGCGGCTGTGGCGGCATCGATCGGTTTGAATTTCGGCACCTTGAGCATGTACTGCGAAACCGCTCCGCGTACCTCCGACTGCGCCTCGGCGGAGGCAGCCTTCTCGGCAGCACGGCACTGCGCTTGCCAATCCGTCGCAATCTTCAGCTCCTCTTTCGCTGCGAGGTAAGAATGCTTGCGCATCTCCACCTCCCCGTTCCGCCTCTCCCTCACATCCTCGAGATCCTTGAGGTCAGCCTGTGCTTTTGCAAGTGCCTCGGAATCTGCCCTCATCCTAGCAGCTTGCGCAGCCTCATCCTCAAACATTTTCGCCTTAGCAGCTGCGGCGGCAGCCTCCGCCTCCGCCCTCGCGATGGCTGCTCGTGCAAATGCGGCAGCCTCCTCCGCCTCCTGCCTTGCGGTGGCAGCCTTGTACGCCTCCGCGTTTGCAATCTCCGCGGCGGCATTCGCAGCTCTCTGCTCAGCCATTGCCCTGGCAGTCGCGGCATTCGCAGCCTCCTGCTTCAGCATCTTTGCCTTTGCTGACGCGGCTTCAGCCCTCTCCTCCGCCCGGATTCTCTCCCCAGCCATGACGATCGCCTCGTCCTCGGCTTTTTCCTTCGTCATAGCCGCGGAAGTCATCGACTGCTCAATCTTGATTGCCATGAACTCCCTTGCACGTTCGTCAGCATCCGCCTGCCTCTTCATCATAAGTTCGTCGCGAGCTTGCATCTGCTCCGTACTCACGGGTTGCGCTTGCGTGTTTGCCTTTGTAATCGCTGCGGCAAACGTATCCGTCTCCGAGCCAGCTCCTGCGATATGTTGTGCGGGTGGTGCGGGTGCAGCCTTCGCTTCCGCGTACGCCCTCGCACGAGCCTCCATATCCTGCTGCCGAGATGTCCGAGGAGGAGAAGGAGGAGGAGAAGGAGAAGGAGGAGGAGGAGGAGGAGGAGGAGGAGGAGGAGGAGGAGGAGGAGGGGATGCTGCTGTCTGCTGGTGTCGCTCAAAGTGAGCCTCTGCCCGTATTGCTCGCGCCTCTGCGTGCGCCTCCTCTACACTGACGACGTGACCTGACCGACTGAGCGTTCGATTTGCGCCCGTTGGTTTCGATGCAGATGGTGGGGATGGAGGAGCAGGAGATGGAGGAGACGGAGGAGGAGCGGCGGGTGTGGGTGCGTGTGCGGATGTTGCAGCTCCCTTCGCCTCGGCGTATGCCCTTGCTCGTGCCTCCGCCTCCTGTTTGCGTCGAGCCTCCAGCTCGAAACGAGCCTTTGCGTTCGCCTCCGCCCTTGCCACGGCATCGTCCGCCGTCTGTTTTGGTGGGGTTGGAGGAGGTGGTGGAGGTGGTGGTGGAGGAGGCGATGGTGGTGGAGGAGAAGAAAATGCCGTCTGCGGCATTTGGACGTGTGGTGCGTTTTGCAGACCCTTCGCCTCGGCAAACGCCCTCGCCCTTTCCTCCGCTTCTCTCTGGCGTTTCGACTGGAGTTGTTCGCGCGCCATGGCGTTTTCATATTCTCGCGCCCTCGCTTCCGCCTGTTTCGCCTCCATGGACGGCGAGACTGTTCCGTTTCGCATCTGCGTTGAAGAGTAGTCTTCAAACCCAGACTGCTGCGTGCTGCTTCGGATTGTCGTCGCACGAGCAGCGACATTTCGAGCAGAATGACTCGGATTATTTGGATGACTCGGATTCCAATGGTGAGCACCGTCATGCTGCTGATTCAGATGCATATCAGAGGTCTGTTGCTGCTGCTGGTGGTGGTTGTGGTGAGCAGACGGGGACGACGACGACGCGTGTGCCCCCAAGCGAGACAAGGACGATTCTCTTTTACGAACACGCCGCCCATTTGCATATTTTTTTCGCGAGGTGAGGAGCGAGCCAGATACCTGTGCTGATGCCATGGCTGACATTCTATTCTTCTGCCAGCTTCTGAGGTTGTTGTTGTGGATATGGCAGCTTTATAAACGTGGTTGTGCACCTCGGGGGATGGAAAAAAGCAGCACCGGAGAAAAAAGGGCAGGGACAACACTGGTTCTTTTTCTCGAACTCTGACGCGTGTCCAGTCCGTCTCGAGATATGCAGGAGTTCTCGTGGCTGGGAGAAAAAGGGATAAAATCCGGAGTAGGAGGCACCTCGGGAGTCGGGGGGGAATTATTACCCTCGCTTCACGCCTAGGAAAGGCTGGGTGTTAGGGTAGGGCTAGGGTTACTTTGGACCACTGGGGTGTGGTTTTCTTTGTTTTTCATGCAGTTTCCCCTCAGTTTCCATGCATTTCCCCCTCTCTCAACAAGAAAGGTTCCTGTAGGGAAGGTTTTCTCGGCTTTCGACGGTTCGTGTGTAGTTCTAGGGGAGCGTAGCGTGTACGCCGCCGCGCTGTATGGGCTCCCCCCCCTTCACGCACACACACACGTTTTCTTCTCTTTCTTTTCTCTGGATTTGCCTGGGAGGTACGGTAGCGCAGAAATGATGAACTTCGGCCGGCGCATGTGGACCCGGTAGAGGGAGAATATCACGCAAGCTCGGTTTGAAAAACTGGAGCAAATCTTTTTTCTCACGGAAATTCCGGAACGTCTCAATCAAATCTGAATGAAGAAACAGAATTGACCACTTCATGGGGAAAGAACGGGAGGAATGAGTTAGGGGTTTGGATTTGTTTTTCCATATATCATGAGCTTTCGGCACCCCACCAAGAAGCTAAGCTGCGCACGTAAGATACTGAAAAAGCTTTACGGTTGTCTATGATGGCAACAGTACGGTCTACCAATTGGTTATCATGATCAGTCACACGCGCACACCTGCCCGAGGCAGCTCACTTCTTCTGAGCTTCTTAAATAAAATAAAATCAAACACATTGTGAAATTCTTACAGCCACTCAAAACCTCAAGATTTGTTCTTCTTCTTCTTCCTCTTTCATAAATACTCCGCTCTTCTTTCTTCTCGCCGTCTGTCTCTCTGTCTCTCTCCCTCATAAGCAGCAGATACAAAACAAAAATCATATGGTTAGCACCAACCAACCAACCTATATCATCATCATCGTCATCATCATCATGCCGTGCACCATGCTTGCACACTCGCCACCAGGCCACTGGTGGTTCCAGGATTCGGCACCGCTAGGCTTTTCACACTCTCTCCGTATGATGAAGACGCGTAGTAGTTCTGCCCCTCCTTCCACGATTCGCCGCTGAATGAGGGCGCGGAAGACTCCATCGAGTTCGCAGCCTTCGCCTCGTCGTAAGCCTTCTGCTTGTCCGACGCCTCCTGCTGATCAACCGCTTTCGGCGGCGGCAAACTGCAAGACGGAGCTGCGGCACCAGCGCCAAATTGCCTACGAACCTCCGATGCCTTTTGCTTCGCCTCCTGGTATGCCCTCAAGCGAGCGTCCGAATCCTTCTCACGGATCGACTGAATCTCGTCGCGAGCCTTGAAGTACGCCTCCTCGTCCGCCTGCGCCTTCGCCATACCAGCAGCCGCAAACGCCTTAGGCTTCGCCTCCATTCTGCGGATGGACTGTATCTGTTCACGAGCTCGAGCGTAAGCTTTCGTGTCCGCGCGCGTCTTCGCTTCACTGGCGGCTGCATACGCCCCCTCCTTCGCCGCCAGCCACGCCTGGCGGCGTTCCTCCGCCCCTCTCTGCCTCCTCACTGCGATCTCGGCGCGTGCCTTGGCGTAATCCGCCTGCATATTTTCCGCGGATGCGGACACGGATCCTGTTCCGTGAACGGGCGCGTTGAAGTCTGGCAAGACGACTTCTGCGTGTTCCTGTTCTGGTTCAGCTTCGACTTCTGCTGTACTCCACGAATCCGTTTCGTTTGTTCTTGAAGTGCCCGCGGCCGATCCTCCTTCCTTGGCCGCCAGCCACGCGAGCCTCCTCTGCTCTTCTTGTTGACGCCTCGTCTCTCTAAGAAGCGCCCTGGCCTGTGCGACATTCGAAGGGGACACGGAGTCGCGAGATGAGGCATTCGAGGAAGATGGGGACGGTGTGGCGCACAAGGTAAGAACACGGGACGCGCAAGCAGCTGTGCAAGGGCGTGCGGTCACCTTACTAGGTGCCTGGTGACGTCGAGAGCTGAGAGAGGGGGTGCTAGGTGCCCGAGCGCGGATGCGAGCCATATGTTTCGTGCTGCTGATGGCGGCCATCCCTTCCCTCGAGTGCTGGTGTAGAATGAGAGTGCTTGCAGGTGTGATACGAAGGTCCGGTGAGGTCCCAGGTGGCAGCTTTGCCTCCCCTCCCCTTCTCTTCCCTTCTGATGCGAATCCTTTTTTCCCCACCTAGGGACGGGTAACAGGGTAGCGAAGAAGATTGGTGAAAGATTGACTGCATGGCATGATACACCTTCCTCCTGGGAGAAGATTTTGCCCTCGACTGCTCGATGTCGATGGTCGGGAAAGTCCCCCCAGGACGAAAAAACGACGCGTTGATTTCTTCTTCCGAGATCCGACGTGGAAAGAGCCTTCCTTGATTTCTGTTTCGTGATCGTGGAAGAGAAATCTTGAGAGAGAGATAATAGCGGGATTTCCTCCCACCTCGGGGCTCGGGGGTTTGATACCACCTACAGGTGAACCTTCTTATTTTAGCCTTCTTCTCACGTCTCGTCAACTGGACGACGGGTACAGTACCGCCTCCGCGGCCTCGTTCTCCTCTCTCCGCTTCTTCTTATTCTGTAGTACTCAACAGGAGAAGAAGAAATTCACGAAGAGGCGATCGCCCCAGGCAGGCTGCCAGGCGTTAATAAGAAGATTCTTCATCATCGCAATCAATCTTTGTTTCTCCTCTTTGCTTGCTCTTTGGCGAGTGGTGACATGTGGAGCGACCCTCGGGCTCAGCAAGTCACTGACTGAAGATAGACAACGGAAGTGAGGTATGACTTATGAGTTTGTAAAGGGCTAAAGGCAAAGTAGTTGAGTTATCTGTGTTGTTATCTTAACACAAGAAGATAAGCCTTATTAAGGCGACGTCGAAGACGTCGGCCGCGTCGAGCTGATCTCGCTCGAGATCAGGACGTGGCAACGAAGAAGCCTCCTTAAGGTGCCGTGCGCGGCCACCGTTCGCGCAGCCTTAAAGAAATGGCGTGTCTAATTGAAAAAAAAAACAATTAAAATTTCATCACGAAGACAGGAAGACTGACTTTACTTTCTACTACATCCATTTATCTAAATAAATAAATAAATCTATTCAAGCCGCATGCCAGGTAGTGCCCGGTAGCGACGCCCCCTGAACAAAACTCGAGAAAAGCGCCAAACTCGCTGCCGGTCGATTGAGAGGTGCGAGATGGCCGCTACCACGAATGCTTGCAAATGTCGCGTTGCCATCGAGCCATTCGATGCGATATCCTGCTTGTACAGAATTTTCGAGCGACCACGGGCGCCACACAGCAGTCTGCTTGATGCCGTTGTCATCGAACAACTTCGTGAAGTAGTCCTCGATAGGCGCCGTCTGCAGACCGCACGCGTCTGAATCGCCCTCGTAGATGAGAACTCGCAATCCAAGCGAGAGGGCTCGGAGGTAGATGTCTCCGACGCTACCTTGATCTGTGGTGTAGCTGAATCCTTCGCCGTTGTCGGTGTTGACGAATCGACTTCCCGCGATGACACCGAGGGCGGCGAGCGTCTCATCCTGCAGGAGCCAGTCAGGAAGTGCGTTGCCAAGGCACGGGCTGCCGACACCACCATCCTGATCGCCTGCACTCGGCGATCGAAGGGAGCTCGATCGACGTGCCGTTCGTCTCCTTCGCACCGCGGCGTTCGTTCCATGCTTATCCCCGGCAAAGTCGTGCGCGCTTGTGTTCCAGCGAGGCAAGCACGCGTCGTAGAGATTGTACGGGTAAAAGTACCCCACTTGTGACTGCATCTCGTCGAGGAGTGATTGACACTGCGCGGAGATGGGCGCGTCTCCCGCTTGCTCAGCACCCGTGCACGTCTGCATGAGACTGCGATACAGACTTTCGGACATCTGCGAGTGTCCGTGGAAGAACTGGATGTCGTAGAACGGCCCTGGCATTGCGTTCGGGTACTCGAACAGTCCGACGTTCTTGAAGTTGACGCAGTAATCTGCCGGCTTGCCTGCCTGAGGTTCGCAGCCTGTAAACCCGTCACCGACCATGAGTCCTCCGAACGGAACACCTTCGATGGGTCGGTCCATGATGGCCTTGGCAAATCCTGGGACGTAAATTCCCGCGTAGCTCTCTCCTGCGAGATAGAGCGTTCGTCCTTTCCACTCAGGGAACGCGTCCTTGAAGAACGTGTCGTACGCGTTTCGGTTCGCCTCAAACACGAGGCTGTCTTTCCACGCGCCGCACGACGTCGCCGGTCCCGCGGGTCCTTGTTGTGTGCAGAATCCGAGTCCTATGGGTGGCGGCGAGTCTATGGCGCACACGACAGCTTGTTGCGACCACGCGTATGCGTTTCGAACGGGCTGCATGCCGCTTGGCGTGTACGCGTCGTCCTATTTTTGTTAGTGTGTTAGGTTAGTTGTTGTTTATGTGTACCACAACTGATGAGAGTTAGACTTACGGTGAGAAGCAGCGGTCCGAATTCCTGCATGAGTCCAAAGAGCGACGACGCACCGGGCCCGCCGTTGTACCAGAACACAACAGGCTTCGACATGTCTGTCCATATCGAGGCATCCGCGGTGCATATGTAGTGCGCGTACATGTTCCCCGCCTCTCCTGAGGGCGGCGCGCCTGCGTCGAGGTACCCGGCAGCCATGGCAATCCCAACGGCGTCTAATGGTCCGACGCCGGGTAAACTTGTGACGTCGTTGCGCGCGGAAGGAGCGTCATCATGCTCGTTCAGGTTCTTCTCTGGAGCAGGGGTGATAGATCGAGCTTGTGAGCAGCCCGAGTGGCGTATGGCGCTGAGAATGAGTGAGCATGCAAGTAGACTCAGATGTGGAGTTTTGCGGACGGGCATGGCACAGCGTTGGACCAAAGAGTGAGTCTATGGCTTATGACAACGTGCGAGTGGTGACGGGCACGAACACGAACGAAAGAAGAGGCGACCGGCCGTTACCGTTAGTCCCCCGGATCTGCCAGGTGCCAGGGGCGAACCCCAACCCTAACCCTAGCCCTAATCAGGCGGAAAGCTTTCCCTGTCCTTCCCCGTCCTTCCCTCCCCTAAGGCTATTTCTTAAACTGCGAAACCCGAAAATCGGGGCGAAAAGGTTTTCGGGGGGTTTTTTCGGTCTGAAATTTCGTTTTTCGCGATGTCGCGTTATCCACCTTATATTCGCGAAAAGATTCTTGCCCGAACTTTCGGTCTTCGCGACGGTGCGACGTGCCCGAAAGTTGCGAAAACCGAAAATTTCGGGCAAGAACGGTTCGAGTTCTGGGTCCGGGGTTCCTCCACCTTTTCTGGCAAAAAGGTCACGTTTGGTCGTTCGTTCTGCGTGGGCTGAACATCCCGTGCTTTTTCCCCCGTTGCTCGCGCGTCACATTGCACGCGTACTCTCTCACCTCGCAGCTGGTGGCCCCTCTTTCCTTTCTCGCCTTTTGCACAGAGTGAACGCGTTAAGGCCAGGCCAACGAGTGGCCCGCAGAGCGCAGCACGCAACACGCAGCTTGCCGCTGTTGTCCCTTCCGCCTTGCACATCGGCCATTGCGGCCATCACTTTTACTTTCGCTCTTAAGTAAACCGGTGCTTTTTTCAGCACCTTTACACCTTCTTTCAACCTTCTTTTCTCTGTCTTCCTGTTTACTATGTCTGGTGAAGACTTTGAACCGTGGGTTCCCACGCACATCACGCCCGTCGCGCCGTACCCTGGACCGACGACGCACGCCTTCGACAATGACCCTTCGGTCTTCAACAATGATTTGGACGGGTGGAGCTTCGACATGTCCTTCGCGGACGAAGACGAGGACGCGACTCAAGCTGCTGCAGTGCCCGCGAGCACGGCCGCGGCGAACATGGCGGCGAACGTCGACGCGGCCATGGCAGCGCTCAACGAGCTCAGTTATGACAGCGCTGACAGCGACAACAGCAACGACGACCACTGGTCTATGCCTGCGGCACTGGACCCGGCGGCCATGTTCAGGGCGTCAGCGCAGCAGCCGCGCACCAGGACGCCGCGTCACGGCTACGACGGCCTTGGTCACGAATGGCAAAGTGAAGTGGCTGCAGTGAGCTCACGGTTTGCGGACAGGCCGCCATATGGTTTGGAACGACTTGATTTGAAAGGAAATCCGATGATCTGGAAGCTGAACAAGTCTCTCTATGGCCTGCGTCAAGCAGGGCACAATTGGATGCGTGATCTATTCGCATTTCTCCGTGACTATGGATTTGAGCAATCAATGTCTGACACCAGCCTATGGTTCAAATACGGAGAGAATCAGAAGGTGGACCTGATGATCTTTGTCCACACTGACGACGGAAAGGTCGCAGGTAGGACTCAAGAAATCAATGACGATTTCATGAGGGCACTGAAAAAGAAATTCAACGTCGGAACGCACAAAAAGGGAATCGACAGAATATTCAATCGTCGGGGTGCGGAGGATCTGGAGGAAGTACTCCTTCGTAGACGTCGTAGTTCAGCACTAAGCCGTTCGCGTCCAGTGCGCCATCGTCATCGTCGGCGTGTGGGTCTCCTGCTTCGTGACAAGGCGCAGTGGCCAAAGGCAAAGGAGCTGGCGGGGATGTTTCCTGAGCCGCCTGAGCCGCCTGAGCCGCCTCAGTCGCGCGCGCGACCTGTGCGAGGCGTGTCGACTCGCGTTGAGCCGCCGCCGCAGCGCGCTTCGCGTGTTGCGAGCGTTGCGATGGCGTCGCGTGCTGCGAGAGTGCTGGGTTTGACCTCGTCATGTGCAAGACAAGTGGCCGCAATGACGAGAAACAAGCGGTTAAGGCAGGCGTCGGGAGGCAGTTTGAATTTCGCCCCCCCGGGGCGAAAATCTTGGGGGCAGGGGCAAGAACCGGCCAGTTTCGCCCCCCCGCCGGGGGGGGACCGAAAAATTTGAACACTTTTCAGGAGTTTAAGGACGTCACAATTTGCAACCCCCCGAAAACAGGAACCGAAACCCTCCCCCATTTTCGGTTTTCGCCCCGAACTTCGCGAGTTTAAGAAATAGCCTAATAAATCACCTCGCCTAAGAGAGGGACCGACCTAACCTTAACTCGTCCGGAGCTCCATGTCCCTCCGAGTTGTTCATGAATACAAATAAATGGGGCGAAGTAGTAGTTGGAACAGTACGGGGGGTCCACGCGGTGATGTCCACGTCCACGTCCACGTCCACGTCCACGTCCGCGGCACGTCCACCATTAGCACTAGCATCCTGCTTCTATCACTATGTTTACTTCTATCAGTGACCCGCATTAACGCTTCTCTGGACCGGCAGCACCAACTCACTCTTTCCGAAGTCTCGCGCGGTCTCATCACGATGGGAAAACACGCCACGGAAAGGTTCGCACACAAAGTTCTGGAAAAGAAAACCTTGAAAGTGCTCGCGGTCGGCGGATCCAACACGGAAAGCTTCTTTGGATGCGCAGGACTCGGATGTGACAGCTACCTCAGAGGCGGAATGAACGAACCTGTGCACTCTCCGCCGTTCTCAGACGTCGAACCGTGGCTTGCAAAGCGTGTGGCGTTCTTCTCAGCTGTCGCAGCAGCGCACGCGCGCTTGCACAGTGAAGACTACATCTTACCCGTGTTTCTCAGAGAAGTTGCCGCTCTGCAAGGACTCAACTCAAACGCGTCGTTTGCGGGCTACCCGCATACCGCCATCAACGTCGGAGTCGGCGCAACCTCTCCACTGACGGTGTTGAACTGTCCAGGCGCCTATCTTTATCCTGACGCGGACTTAGTCATCGTCGAGTATGGCGTCAACAGCTCAGTAGAAGATGGAGTTCACCATATGCGATATCTCGTCGACACCCTGCTTCGCCTGCCAAGTCGACCGGCGGTGCTACTTTTCGACGTGAACGCGTGGTGCATCAACTCTGACCGTATACGCCATACGGAAAACAACGCGTGTCGGCGCAACCTCGAGGATGGCAATCTCGAAAATCTGAAGCGCGAAGGAGAAGTCGGCATTATGACGGAGGAGTTTAGCAAGGTTGTCGAGGCGTTGGATGGCGAGGTGGCGCACTACTCCGTCAAACGGGCGCTTATGCCCTTGATGGAACAACACGACGAGCGTGCATGGCCACTCACGTCGCTCACACAGGACGGCATTCACCCGTTTCACGTAAGCGGTAAATGCAAGCTCTGCTCGTTGTACGCCGACATGCTCGTTGGGTGGACGAAGCTGGCGATCGAGCAAGCCAGGAGCACCACGCCGCCTTCGTCAATCCCACCACCTCCGCCTGCCGCGCCACGCGACGGCGCGATCACAGTCAACTGCTTGAACTTAAGCGACAAGGAGACGATTGCGTATACGCACGATGGCTCGTATGAACAAATGGCACCTCAGTACCGTGATCAGCATCCCGCGAACTGGTTCTTCACAAAACACCCGCTTGATGGCACGGACGAGCAGAAACGTCGCACGAAGCCCGGCCTCGTCGCGGTCGCCCCAGGTGCAAAGGTGGGAATAACGCTGATCACACCACAGATGCTCGAGCACCACGGCGAGCTGATCGACGGCCTTGACGGTGCGTGGACCGTTTCGATTTCCTACTTGGCTGCGAAAGACCACGTCGGCGCTGCGCGCATCGACGGTTGCGAGGGTGTGTGTTCTTGCGATTCGATGCTGATTGATGCAAGTTTAGATCCACCCGCCACCGCTGTGGAGCGCACTCGCGAATTTTCGTTGAAGATTGGCCGGCGTCCGAGGAGCTTGCAACCTCTTCCTTGTTTGGTTGTGGTGCGTCTCGAGAGCGTCACAACCAAACAACCAAACGCTCAGAGCGCAGAGAACAAAGCAAAGACGAAATTCAAGCTGCTGGGCGTGAGCGTGAGCGTCGTGCGTAGCACTACAAACTAACTAAAGGCTGAAGAGGTGTACAAAAAATGTAAAAAATGTGAAAGTATATAAATAATGTAGTGGTACCGTACTGTACCTGCCGCACCATGTGACAACCTGCCAACTGCCAACCTCGAGGGGTCGGTCCCTCCCCAACCCCGAACTCCATCGAAAGAATAAATTAGGGGTTAAGGACCCCCACCCTCTTCGGCGCCTCCGATTCTTCCTCTCCGGATCTATCTATGGCCGCCTCTGTCGCGCGCGCGCGTGGATGTGTGCGCGCCGGCGCCGTTCGGGGTGGCGCGGTGCTTCGCTTACTCAGTCATGCTCTGCTCCTCGGCGCTTACCTCCTTGGCCTTCTTGGCCTGGCCACCTCAGCTTCTTCGTCTTCTCAGGCTTCGATGATCGACACGGCGGCGCCGTCGTACCCGTCATACAGCGGCCGGCTGGCGGACGGGGGCACGCCGCCTTCTAGGTCGCTCGCGGGTGCGAACGGCGAGCCACATGCGCGCGTTGCTTTCGTGTGTAGCGAGTTTGCGGGCATCGTTCCAAACGGAGGTATCGGGACGTTTTACACGGCGCTGGCCGAAACGCTTGCAGCAGCTGGTGCGGATGTGCACCTGCTATACACGCAAGGGGCAAGAAGCCAGCACCAGGACCCAAGCAAGGACTACGCTTACTGGAAGCGACACTACGCGCTGTCGAATATCACACTGCACGCGCTGGCGGAGCACAGGCCTAACGGGGTGGGATGGCACGCTGGAACCGCGTACGCGGCGTACGACTGGCTCAGAAACCACGAACTGAACGAAAAACCATTCGACGCCGTGCACTTCGCTGACTGGCAAGGCCACGGGTACTTCACACTTCTCGCAAAACACCAGCAGCTGGCATTTCAAACGACAGATATAGTGCTCATGATCCACGGGCCGCTGCAGTGGGCACGGCACTCGAACGGTCAGACGCTCGACAACCTGGAGGATCTCGAGGTGGACTTCCTCGAGTCGCAGAGCATACGAATCACGCCGAGGCTTAACTCGCCGTCGCGCTATCTGCTCAGCTGGGTATCAGGTAACGGCTGGGCGATGCCGCCGCACAACCGAGTGTACGTCCAGCCGTACACCATGCCGCATGCTGCACGTGAGCTGCTCAGAGAGCTTGATCGAACGAACGGCGCGGGCGTAACAGCCAATCAGCGCCATGTTGACGCAAGGCAGCTCACGTTCTTCGGACGCCTCGAGGTGCGCAAGGGAATCGAGACGTTCTGCGACGCTCTTGACCGCATCTTTGGCGAAAATGCCGCCGCCGCGCCAGTTGCGGCACGTCGGGCGGACGGAACCACGGCTATGCTCGACACCTCGAAGCTGGCAAATTTGCTGCGTGCGCGTGACTTTGCTGTAAGTTTCCTGGGCTCGGATCGCAACGACGTGCGTGGCGAAAATGGAGGGGTTTTCGCACGCAGGCGTTCCGCGGCGTGGACGGGTGTTGCGACGCAAGTTGTCACGGACAAGGATCAGCGAGGTGCGCTGACGTACTTGCGTGACGCCGATGCACGGCGCCTCGCAGTGCTGCCAAGCCTTCACGAAAATTCGCCTCTCAGCATTCTCGAGCTAATTGGCGCACGTGTGCCTTTCGTGGCTTCCGATGCGGGTGGCATTCCAGAGCTCATCCTACGTGAGGACCACGCGGATGCGGTTTTTCGCGCTGGCGACGTTGACAGCCTGCTCGACCGACTCGTGCGCGCGCTTGTGCCTAGGCGACTCTGGCCAACCATCGAGATGACGACGACAACGACGACACTGCCACGAACACCGCCGCAGTCGTCTGACGGCACGGATGATCGGAGCGCGCGCCTCGTTCGAGCGGCGCTCGACCTTGACGAGGTGGAGCGTGGGTGGATCAACTGGCATGGTGATGTAGCAGTCAAGAATGCAAAGGTGAGGCTGTCAGCCTCGACTGCTGCCAAACAACATGCAGCGGCACACATCGCGGCATGCCTTTGCATACCACGAGACTCTGCCGTGAACGACGTTCTTGCATCACTCACGTCGTTGGCGAGGTCTGATCGAGTTGGCGCCGTGATAGTCACGGCGGCGGCGCCGGAGGATGACAGTGTTGAGGCGCTTCCCAAGGCTGTTCACTTTGGCCTCGCGACTGTGTTCATGTACGACGCGTCTGGCGGCGTTGCGCAGCCACCCGCCACAGACCTTGAATCGTTTTCCCGTGATGGTATTCACGTCGTGGTCGCCGCGGCTGTATCGGACTGTGGTGCTGTGCAGCACCTGTGCGCCAAAGATGTGGCGCAGGAGCTCGACGTGCGACCACCCGCCGCGGCGAATCGCGATGACAGGTCCATGCTGCCAAGTACGCAGCACGCGCTTCTGCTGCCCGCGGGTGCGTACCTCGAGTCGCACGCCATCTCAAGTCTCGTGGCTGCCGCTCACCGTCCGATTGGCGCGAGCGGCGAGGAGCGCAGAGGATCTCAAAACGACCATGCTGGCCATGGACCGGCAGCACCTGCTTCGATGACAATCGCAACGGGTTTTGCCATGTCGTACTCGTCGAATGACCTAGGTACAGATCACGGTCTGCGACGTTGGGAATCGGTGCCTGATCGCGATCGCACATTTACGGCATTTCTCGGATCTTCCACGAGCCTGGGTGCCATACGCAATGCGATTGGTGGCCCCGTGAATCTTGTCGGCGCACCTCTCCTTGCTCTCCTTGCAACGGCGAACGTGGTTCCTGTTGACTTTTCTGGCGCCAATCAGGTTCTTGACGCTCATCGCATTTGGCGCATGCATGCCGAGGCTGCAAGCTTAGACCAGCGCGTTGATGGCGAGGACGAGAGTGACATGTTTTGGCAGAAGTCACGCAGCGAACTTGTGCCGGATACATTGTACTGGTGCCCTGCTTCGCAGCTCATTGGCACGCAGCGCACACGTCGTGCCGATCAGGGTGCTCGCTTTGCTTCTGAGCCGCTGCTCGACACGGTGAGACGTCAGGCAACTGCGCATGTGGATGCCACGGAGGTTGCCGTGGCAAAGGCTGTAGACGACGTGGCAATGGCGTATGCTGGCTCTGCGGAGATTCTTGTTTCGTCTACGAACTACGAACGCAAGAGAAGGATGGATCGGTGGGTGAGCCATCTTGCTGCAACTTCGTCGAGCTCGACGGTGGCGACGTCACGCCACGAAGACCTTTGAAACGACTACTGTACATAGCCTGTGTGTGTAAACAAGACTTTGTTTGTCTACAAGTAATAACATTCTTTTTATGTGGAAAAAGAACTGAAGACAACGACAACGACAACGACAACTGTGAGCGTGACCACTTAAGCGCGGTACGGCATGTGGGTGCGCGTGGGAGTAGGGATAGCGAGGAAGAAGTGCGTTGACCATGGTTTTGGTTTGGGGAGGAGGTCCATGGCGAATCGAATCGAACCCTAACTCGATTCGGAATCGAGTGTTTGGGAGATGGGATGCGTGTGTCCGGTTTGAGAAAAAATATAGTCTACTGCTTAAAATTACTGAAAAAAAAAAACATAAAAACACGAAGGTTGGGTTAGGACATACGCGAGCCGTTGTTTCTTGCCTGCAGGCACAGAAAGTCAGAAACAGAAACCCAGGCGTTGTTGTTCCATGCTCATTGTTGTTGACTCCTCATGGTTCTCGTGGTGAAAGCAGCGTCGTGCGAATGGCGCCGTCGAATCCTTTATATTCCGACGTCGAGGATTCTTGAACCCATGCCGGGTCGTCCAGATCAACCGCGTCACCTCTCTGCTGCAGCACGTCCATCGCCTGCGAGCTCGCGTGCAAACAACCAGGCGTGCACGCCGCCTCGAGACGCGCACAAAAATTTACGTCAGATCCAAAGAGATCGAATTGCGCGCTCGTTTGACCAATGATACATGATTCGCAGCTTCCGAAATGCACACCAACGCGTACTTGACTTCCATACTGCAAAATAACGCGTTTACCAAAGTCGAGCGCGTCGACGACTCGGCTTGTGCTGTCTCGATTTGTCCGTCTTGACGCCTTGTCGTGATGGTAGTCCTCGAAAACTCCCACGGTGGCCAAGTACCCGTCTCCAATCGTCCGAATTTTCTCCACCCTGCATTGTTTTGCGATCTGGTCAACCCTGGAGAAATAGGCTTGCATGTGCTTCACGAACTCATGGGAGCCATCCTCTACACTCGAGTGCTGAGATTTCATCTCCTCAGACAGGCGCGTTGACCCAACCTTGTCCACAAAGATGATCGCCACCGCGTCGTGGTGGAGCGGTTTCATCGACTTTCCGAAGTCGCTGCGATCGTCCAGCAGAGACAGCGTCTCTATGAGCTCGATCGGAATGCTACTCCTCAAAAGGTCAAGCAGGCGATTCGTGACGCGTGCGGTAACACGGCGTGCGGCTTCCAACGACGTCTTCGACACATCATCGAATGACCGTCGCCCGTCGCGCTTCTCATCCTGCGTGCTTGTTCCTTCTTTTGCATGGGGAGAACCGTCGAAGTCTTCGTTTAAACCACCTTCAGACCGCAGTTTCGAAAGAAAATTCTCATCCCCTTCGATTCCAAGCAGTTCTTCAATGCAAGACCGAACGTCATCCGCTGCAAGCATTCCGGGGACATCCTTGTACGCGGCACATGCCCGAACAAGCTCATGCAGGTGGAGGCTTATGCCCCACCCTCGCAACTTGTGAATGTCATGTTTCATCGCCTTTTCGTCGCACATCTGCATGGCATCCACAAGGCTACGATACCGACGAATCAAGCTTTTCGCCACAGTCTCGTCATGTAGCGTGGAACTTACGTCGTCGATGTCCCTGCTGCTTAGTGGTGTGGATGGCGGTGTCGCCGCCGCCGCCGCTGTCTCACTTTGCCCAGATTGGGTCATTTTTCTAAGCAAGCGCCTGCTCGAACTCTCGTTTGATGTTGTGGCCTGCAGCGCGAGTGCCAAGTCGTCAATCATTAACAAATTGCCTTTCGTGTACAGATCCGAGGCGCTCAGACCCGATTTCTCAGCGATGTTTTCTTTATTCTTGTCGCCAATCGAGGCGGTGACAATCTTTGTTATCGGTGGCAGCCGCTCCCACTCGCGTGCTGAATTGACCATCTGCATGCCATTCATATGTGGCAAATAAAAGTCTGTGATGAGCGCGTCGAAGCTCAGGGAAGTCATGCGCAGCAGGCCCTCCTTTCCATTCATAGCGCAGTGCACCTCAGCCTCCGGCAGCCTTGCCTCCAACCTCTTGCGAAGAACATTCATCTGCTCCGAGTCATCTTCTACAATCAAAATCCGCAATTTTGCAAGTGCATCCTCATTCATAAGTTGATCATGCGCAATCTTGGCAATCGT
Source organism: Pycnococcus provasolii (assembly GCA_938743325.2). Lineage (NCBI taxonomy): Eukaryota > Viridiplantae > Chlorophyta > Pseudoscourfieldiophyceae > Pseudoscourfieldiales > Pycnococcaceae > Pycnococcus > Pycnococcus provasolii. Next base: position 226,751 of record OW568902.1, on the reverse strand, counting down.
TGGCATACCCACACCCTTATCGTGCACTTGAAATGCGTCATTGTCGTTGGTATCCTCAACGATGTTGTGCGTGACCAGAATTGCAACGCGCGGAATGTAGCCCTCATTTTTAGCCAAGCGTAGCATCGTCATGCCATCCATGATAGGCATTACCATGTCGCTCAGCACGAGGTCGAAGAAGCGCTCTCTCATGCACTCAAGTCCTTCCAACCCATTCACAGCGAGTTCGATCATTGCGCGCGGAAACAGTTTTTTCATGCATCTATTCATCACCAGACGCTGCGGCTTGTCATCCTCCACCAACAGGATGCGCAAATGTGCATTCTCCTCGTACGATGACGGCGGCGCCTTCGTCGTAGAGGAGGAAGCTGACGACTCATTATCGTCGCGATGGTGCTTCACCTGCCTTTCTGAAGAAAGTTGCTCCGAAAGATTGAAAGAAAGGTCTTTCAATTTGATGGAAAAGCCAAGTGTGACGCCTTCGCCTGTCTGATTGCCTTTGCACCAAACTTTGCCACTTTCCGCCTCGGCGAATGCCTTGACATTAGCCAGCCCAAGCCCCAGTCCTTCCATGGCTGTCGTAGCCGAGTTGCCTCTATTGCCTCTATGCCAGATCTCGCCGCGGCTGTGAACAGGAATGCCTTTGCCCGTGTCGCATACTTCGATAATCAGCATGCCACCGCCCTCCTCGAGATGCTTCACGGATGGCATCAGCACGATGGCGCCATCCGACGGCGTGAACTTGGACGAGTTCGATAGCAGATTGGCCACCGCACGGTCGAGCATTTCCACCGGCACGCACGACGTTGCAGACTCGTCGATTTTGTTATCGAGAGTAAAACTTTGACCCAATCTTTCGAACATCGGCATGTACATGTCGGTTAGTTTTGTCAGGTGCGCGGACAAATTGATGAGGCCGTACGCCTTTGGCGCATCTTCGTACTGATTGAGCGCGAGTATTTGGTGCTTCACCTGCCGCGCCAGGTTGGTAATGACGCGCATGTCCGGCTCCGCCTGTTCGCAGGCGTGCTCGAGGGTGCGAACAGGCGGCTTGAGGTCGTGCATGATGGTTTGGATAGTTGTCTTGAATCTGTGCCCCTCCTCCTGCGTTATGCGCTTCGCCATCTCACTCATGTTTTGCTGCCCCGCGAACAACTCTCGTTTGCCCAACTCCAGCTGGTACAGCATGGCGAGAAGACCCGACTTCAACATGAAGTTTGAGACGACGGAGAATGGCGGTGCTTTGAACCAGATGCTTACGACGGCGATGGCGATGGCAACAGCAGCTCCGTGTATGAGACTAGCGACTGCGTATTCGCCCCTGAGGATGTTGAAGTGCGCCGCATACAGCAAGACGTACAGCACGGTTATCTGCGAAGAGGCGAGTTCTTCCATGCCGTGCATGCTCGCAACGACGTGCAAGGGGATGAGGTGGAGCATGAAGCCGAACACGAGAACTTGGTAAGCTCTCATTCCCATGCGCTTCGTCGTCTCAGGTAGCAAGCCGCGACACGCAGCCGCTTGTGCGAATAGTAGTAAGCTGAAGGTGGCAACCATGGACGGCCCAAGAATACGCAGTGCCTCGACACATTCTCTCGACGCGTTCGCCGTGATGAAGTCTCCCCCAAAGTTGGTGATGCCTGGCAACATCCTCCTCCAAGTGGCGAACCAAAAGACGAGTGCGTGTACGGCAGCAAGTGTAGTCGGGCAAGCCCACCCCTGAATACCGTTCCTATGTCGAAGCACATACTCGTCGCGCAAGTCCGAGTCAGCAAGAATGGCGCTCAGGCGAACTTTCGACTTGATTGCTCCGAGCCATCCCGAAGTTGCAGCAGGCTCGTCAACAACAACTTCAGCAACTTCAGCTTCAACTTGAACAGAAACATCGTCGGCCTCTCTTATCAAGGTGTCTTCTGAGGTGTCCCGACTCATCATACTCTGCTGTGACGCCGCCGCCGACTCAGTCGAGCGACCTCCCAAGGACCGTGCGGAATCACCGACTTCGCGTTCGGAATCATCCCTGGCGGCGTGGAAATCACCCTCCTCCTCCTCCACCACCACAAGCTCCACCTCCAGCTGAGGCCTTCCTCCAACCACTGCAAGCTGCTGTGAGGCCATCACTCACTGACACCACTGGCCACCGTATGGCGGCGTGTACGAGTACGTGAACGTGTACGAGCCACTCGTCGTCCCCCGGAGATAGGGCCGAGAAGAGAAGGGGGCGGGACGGGACGGGAGGGGAGGGGATCCCAGACGCTTGCTTTTCGTGGTGGGAAAGAAGCCTGGATCCAGGACCTTCCTTCGCGCGGGCCCCTCTCGCGTGGGGATTCGTAAGAACTGGCTTTTAGGGTAGTACAGTAGCCTAGGTAGTACCCTAGGGTAGGTACGAGCCGGTTCTAACGGTTCTAAAAAAAACCCGGTGCAATGGCTCTCCTTTTCGGGATTTTGGGTTTCTCAGGTTTTTACTTTTTGTGGTGTAACGTTCAGAGAAGTTCACGGACGGCGCTCGGTTGGGATGGTGGAATTTTGCGTGGGAAGTGAGCTTCGTTGGGCTTCGTTACCCATCGAACACGCCTCTCGGACGTGGATTCGGAGCGGAGCCCGGGGGGAGGGTGTGGTGCAAACCCCTAACTGGCCCTTGTGGACAATGGGGTTTCATACATTGTCAGTTCAGTATAAGAACTACGCGTACAAACCTCAATACACGTAAGTTACCACACTATTACATAGTATAAACGGACCGTACGGATACGGCCATCGAGACATCACACGACATCATGACGGCAAAGACTCCGTCCAAGAGTGGGGTGACTAATCGCTAAAGCCCCCCCTTTACGCGGCCAAAACCCTAATCGCCCGTAGCAACCAGTGTACACACCACACCGCCTGGACGAAAAAAGAGGCGGAAAAACTCGGGCGCCTGGCGCCCGAGTTTTTCCGCCTTTTTGTTTTTTCATCGGATGCGAAAATAATTTTTTCACCGTTGTAAAAAAAAGCTTGGTCGTAATTTTGGTCGGGGAGGGGTCCCCCCCCGACCTAACCCGACCTGTCTGCCCACCATGCCGGCGCCATGGCGTCGTCGCCGGCGCTAGTGGCGCGCGTAGTGGCGCGGTCTATGGCGCGCAGTGGCGTGCCTGGCTGCCTGGCTGCCTGTTCAGGTGCACGTGTGCCTCTTGTAAGACTCTTGTGTAACAACATCAACAACATCTTGCCGCATCCTTAAGGTCACCCACTCTCCCTTAAGGTCGCCTTCCCCCTCCATGTTCATGTAATGTGAAAGATGTTGTTACATGTTCTTACATGAGTGTCTCAAACGTTGTCACAGTCAGCCCGTAAGCCTGGACAACAGTCAGACGCCACAGACTGCGCCACTACGCACGCCACTAGCGCCGGCGACGACGCCATGGCGCCGGCATGGCGAGCAAACATTATTTTCCCTCCCCGACCATTTTCCCCGACTAGGGATCTTGGTTCCCTCCCCGACCATTTTCCCCGACTAGGGGGTGGTATCAGAAAATCTGTTTTTTCCCCCCAAATGGCCAAAACCGGGGTCTAAAGGGGGGGCTTTAGCGATTAGTCACCCAGTGGATCCAGAAACCAAAAGAAAAGAAACCAAGAAAAAGAAAAGAGTTAGGGTTAGGGTTAACCGTAACAGGTTTCCAACACTGAGTCACGTGATACCTCCTAAAGGGCTCACGAGAACCCTTGGAAAGAAGAGGGAGTCCGGGGAAGTCTCCCTCCCCCACCTTGTAAGGGAAGGTGGGAACGTGGTGGAAAGAACCACGTACGGAGTTTATTATTGTTGTTGTGTGTTATATTAAGTAACACAATACGACCTTAAGTTCACAAATACATACCTTACACTCCGTAGTCCTCTCCCCCGCACTCATAGGCCGGAAGGTTTCCAACAAGCCCTCTTCCCGTACTGAGTACTGACGTACTCGTAGGCCAGCGGTTCCAACAAAATGTTATGAGCCTCATACGCGTACGCATGCATACACACACACACACTGAAAGCGCCTTTCGGTATAACTCAATATGGACTAGGCAGATTATCACCTCCTAGAACTAGGTAATAATGGTCCAGGAAATCCCCCACCCAATTCGCCGCACGTGGTGACCCAGACCGATAAAAATGGTCGGTAGAGTGATATATCGCCATTAGCACGTGGCTGTCGATAGTGATAGTGGATATGATGTGCCCTACACAAAGTCGAGCCAAGTGATGATGATACCGACTCGATATGTCTTTAAAAATCTGATACTAATACCGATAATGATTATCATTGGTTTGATACCCGGGCTTATTTATTCGCACCACGCTGTTGCGCCGCCTTTTTGAAATGACAAAATTAATAATAGATAGTTACATTTGTTAAATTTAATCTTCGGACGCAAAAAAAGCATCAGCAAAGGATGTGGAAAATGGAGTCCCTGGCGATTCTGGTTGTCCATCTGTAGCCGGAGGAGGAGGAGAATTTTGTTGTTGTGGAGGGGGCGGCTGTACACCTCCTCCTGTTTTCGAACTTGCATCAGGATTCTTCTCAGGCGATGTTGCTGACGGTGTTGGCATGGCGTCAAATGATGCGAGGAAAGAACCCGCTTCTGCACCAGACGACGCACTCGCGGCGGCGGCCGCGGCCGCGGTGATGGTTTCGGGTGGAGGAATAAACGCAGCAATTGGACCACTCTCCGATGCCGGTGAATCTTGAGGACTTGATTTTTCCAAACCTCTGATTGCAATCCGCGCCTTAAACCTGCCGCCGCTTTTTCCACTCGCAGCACCTCGAAGTTTTGCCCCGAACGAAGTCGAACTAACATCGTCATCACTGCTGTCATCCGAATCGCTCGCTTGCTGACAAGTAAAGTCCTCTCGTGCTTCCCTCTGCCGTTCTTCCGCGGCACTTTGATCGGCTGCGTACGAAGTTTCGTGAATATCACCGAAGTTCGTGGAATTTAGAAAAGCGCTCGAGCCGCCGCCACCGCTGCCGGAGTCTCCTATAGTTGGAGCAAATTGACTAAAGGCTGACATGCACGAACGGTCATACGTAAGTCTGCAGTCGTCCGCGAGATCCCATTGACCATTCGTCGAATGGGATTGATCAGCTGGTAAGCTCGCCGTGATGTCATCAAGCCTCCAAGCACCGGAATCATTCTTCATAGCAGTCTTTGCAAGAATATGCGCACGATGGTGCATTTGGCGTGGACTGGGCACGTCGCCAGCCAACTCATGCACAGCTTGGTTGGCCAATACACGCGCTTCTATCGCACGTTCTTGATTCGCAGCACGGGATGCTAGGTGCAGAATGGGCTCTCGGAAGCGACCTCCGATAACATGTTGTAAGTCTTCTGTACGATGCGTATCGTGGGTAGCAATGCCAACGGTTGCCAAACTTTGCTGCAAATCAGGTGCAATGTTCTCAACAACACCCGCACAGACGTCTCGCCGTGCCATCTCGTTGAGTGTTGACGATGCTTCACAAAACCTATTCACCGAGACGAGGACATCACAACGCGACAAGGCAAGAAGAGCGCCATGTGAGCGCACAAGTGGGCCGCCTGCTCGTGAGATGGCATGCGCAACATCGCTCAGCCACGGTGCCGCAAATTTGATCTTTGGGGTAGTCAAGCAAAGCGCAAGATGGCGCAAGGCGTCCGACGATATGCGGCTTGCATCCAGACTTGCACAAAGCTTTTGAACGGTGCTCGCGTTAAGATCTGCGTCAGGTTGTTCTGAAATGCTTGCGTATGTTGCATATGCGAGAGCCAGAGGAATGGGCAGCGGTGCACGCCGAAAACCAACAGTGCACTTGTCGACTCGATTGACCAGACCCACCGCGACTGCTTCTCCATCGCCAAACAGCAGAGATACCGGCTTGGACCCCACAAACCCATCTGCTGATGCAGTGCTGCGCGTTGAGGATGCGAAAGGTAGAACGTGTCCATCCCAGAGGAGACATGAAACCCCTTGCGATCGCGGATCAATGCAAGTCAGAAGAGGGCCGATCCAAAGTGCAGAGATGACTGGCATTGCCTTGAAAACTTTCACAGGCTTGAGATTCGAGTCCAAGATAACCGTGCGCATGTTTGTGAGCAATGCGGCGTGCGTGCTTTTTTTCGCCGCGTGCATGAGTGGCATCCATCGCACGTCTAGTGGCATTTCGTTGGATCGCAACACGAACTCTGGAGACGAGGAGGCGTGGGAGTCTGCAAAGTTCAACATGCGCAGTGCAGTTCGACAGCCACCGTTCTGTGCTTGTGTCGTGACGATAATCGCATCTGTGTTCGACGATGCGAAAGTACGAGGTGTGAACGCCATGCGTGGCGAAATATTCGGTGGAATCGGCACTGAAGCGCTGTCCACTTCCTTGTGCATGCCCGATTCAGCATTGGTGGTGCGAAGCACATCGGTTCGATATCGCCTCAAGACTATCACCTCGCCTTGGCATGTGGCGGTGCAAACGAGTGCGTCGTCTATTGCACAGAAACATAAATCCGCCGCGAGCGGAAATCGTGCACATGGCCACTGATTCGCCCCAGGCCCGTGGTAGCAAAATGCACGGCTCTCCCATACCACCGGTGTTTCTGACAAATCTTTGGATTGGTTCAGGTCGGCGAGTAGCGTGAGGAGCACCATGCCGGCTGTGTATGACACGCTCACTCGGAGCACGTGTGCCTCTTCCCCACCCTTCTTGAGGTCATTCGCGACGCTCGTGAATGCAGTCGGCATGCCACCGCCAGACTTCCAGGGCGTGGTGTAGATATCAAGGCCGCGCATGAAGGCAAGCGGACTAGCGGGAGGCATCGGCGTGTAGGGGCGACTACATGGCGCGCCACTGACGCCAAATGATGCATCAAGCCTTGCAAATCCATGCGTTGGAGGGCACGGCGCGGCGAGGCACTTCACATCGCGACTTGATTCAAGACGAAAATGGCGCATGTGCATGACTCGCACATCGAGCACCTCGACGCACGCATCCCCTTCCAGGGCAACGACAAGCGCACGGTCTGGCGCGTACGGTGCAAATGCCAAGAGCGGTCTTGATATTGTCGCGACCCCACCACGCAGTGTTTCCGCGGGCACGTCGCGATGTGACATGCGGCGCATCAGCGCGGGTGCGGCGGTGGCGTCGTGGCCGAAAGCCCAAGCAATGACGGCGTCGCCTGTCGCGAAGGTGTTCGCTCTTTCACGCACAAAGTAAACTAATGGCGAGCAGGAAGTGCCATCGCCGTACAAAGTACAAGCGCGGAGCTTGCCACCGCCGAAACGGGTGCTAGCGGCATCTTGCACGCCCGTCGCATCCATGTCGCCACATCGTGCTTGGAGGCGCAGTCGCTGCCAGCCAGTGGCACGCGGAGGACTTCCATGTTTTGGGTCGGCGGGTTTTGTGCACGTCGAAAGGTCGTACGAGTGAATGTCGGCGCTGTGGCTTCCGTCAACACTCCGCGCTCCGCCTCCGTGAACAATCGCCAGAGTGCCGGGTGGTGCACCTGGCCAAGTTTCCGCGAGCACGAACATTTCCATCACTGGAGGCGGGGGAGGTGACTTTGGGGGAGATGGCGGCAGAGGCCCACCTGTACTTTGGCCTGGTGGTGCACGAGGCGGGCAGGACAAGGTGTAGAGCATAGCAACGGGCGTTTTGGCTATGGTGGTGTTCGGCGTCGCACCCGTTGCGGCGAGACCGACAAGTTTTCCATTCCCAAGCGCAAGAAAGCACCATGGGTGCGTTGGGTGACTTGCGTGCGCCGCGACAGGTGCGTCGCGTGCGTCTCCCGGAAGCCGTCCTTTCGCGCTTCCGGGTTTCCGCCTCTTAGCCGCTGCCGCTGCGGCGGCGGGAGGCTCGTCTTCGTCCAGTTGAACCTCCTCCTGCTGCTGCTGGCTCGACCAACCGCCTCCCCTCAGCTCCGTGAGCGCGACCCACAAGCTTGCTTTAGGTACCATGTTCACCGCCACAACAGCGACGCCCGAACGCGCGAGCGGCGTAGCGCGCATGCCGTTCCTCTTCGCTAAGGATGCGTGCGTCTCGAGGTTTGCGTCCATCGTGTTTCGAACTGCCGTGTTTGTGTCCACGAGGCTTACCGTTCCGTCTTCGTGCGATATGAGGAGTGCTTCTGCTTTTCTCCTGACGGCTTCGCGGTGCACGAACTCGACGCTGCAAATCGTTGCGTTCACGACGACGTCGTGTCCGACGGGTGTTGCTGCGTAGGCCCCGTCCGCCGACGCGGAGAAGGTGGTGACATGTTTCCCGAGAGCTAGTGCAGTCAGCGCCGTGTGCAGGTGCGGCCAGGGCGGGCACACCGCTGTCAAGGCACAAAGAGGTGTGTGAGTTGTCGTCTTGCACGCGAGGCGCACCGCAAGGCGCGGGACAGAGCTGTCGGACATGACTCTATCGTAGTACTAGGGAGTCCCGACAGAGGGAAGGGAAGGACAGAAAGGGAAGGAATCCCCGAACGGCTCGGGCACGCCTCCTATTCGGGGTTACAGAGCTCAAAGCGGTTTCCCGTCCCCTCTCCCTCTCGGCTCTCAGGTCTCCCTCTCCCACATGCCACATGCCACATGGCCATGGCGCGACATGAAGCGGTCACCGGAGTCTTCACAGTCGGAGTCAGCGCCTTCATAGTCGCCGCAATCGCACCGCGCCTAGTGGCTCGCGACGACGACGACGAACAAAGTGCTCCTGGGTTTCCAATCACATGTGGCGAGCTTTTGCGTGTTTTCGTACCCGTCTTCGTCGCTCGCGCTGGCGTGCAGAAAGCAACTCAGGCAGTACGTGAGGCAGCTTGGTCTAGCTTTCTACGCACAATACTAGTCGAGATGCCGGGCGTACTAGCAGGCACGATAGCAGCCGCGCTACTCTTAGGTGCACCCATCACAAGACTCTGGCACGCGACATTCGCGTGGTGCGCTTGCGTCGCAGCGCTCATCGTCTCTACCGCGCCTCCGGCTTCCATACAAACCACGTTTCCGATTGTGCGTCTCGCCGACCCGAGAATGATGCCGAGCATGGGTGCGGTAGTTGGTGCGTGGGCGGGTGCTGTCGTCATCCCGCTCGACTGGGGCGAGTCGTATCAGACGTACCCCAAGTCGCTCATTCTCGGTGCGCTTGCTGGACACGCCGCGGGTAGCGCGTGCATGCTCTTCATGCTCGCCACCCAGCGCGCTATTTTGTAGATAATTACGATTGAAAATTGAAAAATAATTTCAAATGGCATGTTTGTTTGGCCACTTCTCACTGGCGTCCGGCGTGAGAGCATTACTTGCCCTTGTTGTCGCTGTTGTCGTCGTGTAGTGATAAGTTTCTATTACGAAGAGGACTTGTCAGATAACACACATATAAATATAGTGATTACTAGTTTCTACCTATTACGATGTACACGTACACATAGAGTGTCACTCTCCTCACTCACGCCACGCCGACGGGAATGGTCTTCGTGTTCTTGAGCGCACTTAAGCACGCACGCTCGCCTTCCCAGAAGTGTCGCTTAAGCACGTTTCGGCCTTTGGAGAAGCCTTTGTTCTTCTTCTCCTTTTTGAAGTAGTGTCCGAGCGGGCTTTGCGTGAAGCCATACACGGACACTTTCGCGCACAGGTGCATGGCGAGCATGATGCCGAAGAAACCGGCGGAGAGCTTATGCGGCGGCTCCCTCGCTGGAATCCAGTTGGGCTTGACGTTGTTCGGCCGGGCGAGCATCCAGTAGCCTTGCACGTAACTCTGCAGGCGGCGCGACGGCTTGATCACCTTGCACTTGCCGCGCTTCCACCACTTGTCGAGGCACTTGTGCGTCTGGCCCGTGAGCGAGTACTGCATGCACAGCTCGCTGCCTTCGGAGAAGCCACAGTGGTCATAGTTCTGCAGGCGAAGCGTCGTCTTGCTACCCACGTGCCTCTCGAACTTCTTCGTCGGCGCCTCGTTGAAGCGAATCACCGCCGCGTGCTTGTCGATCGCCAGGCCCGCGCGCTGTTTGAGCAAGCCGCCACTGCTGCCCACCACCGCGCAACTGCTCCAGTCCGCCATCTGCCCGAGGTCGTTCTTGCCCGTGAGGATGCGGTTGCGCATGCCCATGCCCACTCCCACGGACTGCATGCGATTGAACCTATCGCCGAGCTCCGCGAGCTGCGTCAGCTTCGTGCTGTGCATGTTCATGCCGCACCACGATGGCGTCTTCTTCGGCGGCGTTGTGCACTTTTTGTCGCCGCTGAACATGATCGGGCAGCGACACACGCCCTTGCCCTTGCCGCGCTGCTGCAGCGGACGGTTGCACAACAGCCGACCTGGGCACTTGCCGTCGCACTTCTGCCCGTCAACGCCGCTCGTCGGCTGCGCGTACTTGCCCGTGAGCTTGGCGAGCGTTCCCTTGCCCTTGACGGACGACCTCGGCGCCTTCGCACGCGCCTTCGCCTGTGCCGCCTGCCTCTGCAAAATTTGCGCTCGCGCCTTCGCGGCGGCGAGCACTCCCTTGCTGATCGTGGCGTTGGCCAGCCTTGTCACCTGAAGGTCGTTTGAAGGCGTGGTCGGTTCCGACGCCTCGTCGTCAATACCAAGCGCACTCTCGTCGGGCATATTTGACAATACGTCGTCCTCGACAACCCCCCCGTCCTCCGGCGCAGTCTCGGCCGCCGCAGGTGCGTTGTTGTCGACGAGTTGAAACTCTCCCTCCTCATCTTCAGAAGCAGAGCCGTCGCCGTCTTCTTGCCGTTCCTGCGTGGCCGAGTCTTCCGACGACGCATCGGCATCTGCGCCAACTGAAGTCTTTGCGAAGAACGCTAGTGATCTTCGTCTCCGCGATGCCGCCGTTGCTGTCGCACGCCCCCGATCGTCCAGTACATGTGACGGCGCGTGCAGATCTAGCACGTCCGTTGTGAACGCCGCCTCGACGACGGCCAGGGCCACAAGCACGCCCACGAGCACGAGCACGCCGCGCGTGAAAGCCATACGCGGATCGCGAAGAAGTTTACGCACCCGGGAAGCCGCCTCGCCTCGCTCGCCCGGTTCGCCGCGCGTGACTGGTCGCCGGAGATGGCTCGTTCCCGGAACCCCCAGGGGATGTTAGCGCAAGGGCATATTAACGTATGGGCCGGTCACTCCTACCAAGGGTTGAAGCAAGGCCAGGGAACCGGGGTTTGCCCCATCTAATAAGGGTTATCGCAAGCAAGGGGAAACGCGAGCAGTTTCCTCCTATATTTTGTCCAGTTTTTGTCACGATTGCCCACTCTGGGAGCACAGCTTGTCCCAGTATGTACAAGGGTGTTGGTTGGATCTGCCAAGCTTGCGAGCTGGTACAGTTTGCCAAACCTCCGACTGGGTTATTAACATTCCTGCTCCCAAGGCGGCAATCTTGTTTTTCAGGATGCCCACCCTACGAGCACACCTTGCCAGAAAAACTACAAGGGCATGGCTTGTTTTTGCCAAGCTAGAGAAGGTGGTACATTTTACCTAACCTCCGACTGGGTTAGGGCTAGGGCTAGAGGTTTGGCTTGTGTATTTCCCCTTGTTGCAAGCACCAAACAGGTGCATCCAAACTGGTTCTGCGAGGGATCCCCTGCTACTGCCACTCAGGTCCAGGTGGACGGGTTCCCTTCGCTTTTTTGTCCGTTGTCACAGTTCCAGGTTCCAGCATGGCGTTCCAGGAGACACGCACCTTGCAGGCGCGTGTCCACCTTCCCCTCTGCAAGTTCCCTTACATCAGAAGGCCATACGTCCCATCATGGCGTACTCCAATCGTCAGAAGAAGCCGGCAATGTCACCCACGGCAAGGTCAGAGTTGGAAGGTTTCTTCGCCGGCCGGAACATGCTGCACGGGCAGAGGCCCCGAGAGGGCACTGTGCCCGAACTCGACGCCATCATGGAGAAGCACGACTTGAACGGTGATCAGGTGTCGCGTTGTCTAAGAAATTGGCGTGACGCGCGCCAGCTTGCCACATGCCCACGCGCACAAAAGCTGATAATCGATAGAGACAAACTGAGTCGCGACCTCAAGTCAACCACTGCGTGTCTTTATCAAACGGAACGGGTTAGGAAATACAGAGCTTGTGGAGACAACGCGCAATGGCCTGATACTCTATACGACGAACTGGCCAAGCACATCCGTGATCGGCTAGAACAAATCTGCGATATCACGTCGGAGTGCGCTGCAACATCTCTCCGTCAGATTAGCTCGTGTGCGCTGAGGAGAAATAAAAAAGTAGCAGATACTTTATTTCCGTTTCGTGAACTCGTTGTGGCTGCACTGGCTAAGGTTAAAGTTGCTAGGAGCGTCGCGCTTTTGATGGCCGTTCAGTTGGACCAACAGCTCAACTTTGAATGGAATAAGTTAGCGTTTCAGACAGACAATGTTGTTTACGACCTAGTCCCGGACGACTCGTTGTATCAAGAACTCCGCGCAGATAGTGTTCTATATTACATATCAGGCTGGCTTGTGTCGAAAGAACTAACACGTGCTCACAAAAACAACGATGCATTTGTGAGCGTCTGGGTTGTCCACAACACGTGCGTGCATGATGACGCGAAAGCTGCTGGCCTGCCTACGGGGGCCGTCCTCCGTCGGCAGCGCAGACACAACGCACTTATCTGCGCATCGGAACAACTTTTCGCGTTTATTCGACGCATAGAAGTCGTCGTGGAGCGGGCATTCAAAAGTTCAATCCTGGTCATAAGAACAAACGGGTTAAACGAGTTACGAGACAGCATTTTGAAGTCTACAACATTTTCTGAGTATTGGTCATCTGTGGTCAAGACTACGGTCGAGCTAGGATTAGTCGACGGGAATGTGCTATTATCGTCGCTCAGAGAGTCTGCGGTGTTAATGGAAGAGAGAATCGTTACAGCATTTCTCAAGTGTAGAGGCAATGACCTCGCGACTCAGCTTCGCGCCTTGTATAGGCGCAAAGACCAACAAGAGGCCCTGGCTACGCGTCAAAAATTGGCGGCAGCTTCCACAAAGAGTAAGCGCGTGAGTGACAGCGCCCGTTCCCTCGTCGCGTCGCCATCGAATCCCGATCACAGGCCTCGATCCGCAGCACATCGCACCCCTGCGAGAACGGATGCATCGGCGGCACCTCGCACTCTTGCGACATCTGCGGAACCAAACGCATCGGCGGCACCTCGCACTCTTGCGACATCTGCGGAACCAAACGCATCGGCGGCATCTCGCACTCTTGCGACATCTGCGGAACCAAACGCATCGGCGGCACCTCGCACTCTTGCGACATCTGCGGAACCAAACGCATCGGCGGCACCTCGCACTCTTGCGACATCTGCGGAACCAAACGCATCGGCGGCACCTCGCACTCTTGCGACATCTGCGGAACCAAACGCATCGGCGGCACCTCGCACTCTTGCGACATCTGCGGAACCAAACGCATCTGAGGAGGACGCTCTTGACGGCTTCGAGAGCACATTCGAAGACCTTCTCGACGATGTCGACGATGAGGTTGCACTTCTAGATGATGACGATGACGATGACGATGACGATGACGGTGACGATGACGATGACGAGTGACGAGTGAGACGGCTGATTGCAAGGCGCGTAGCAGATGGGCTACAAAGGTGGCGGTGGTGGTGGCAGCGGATCGACGAGCGACACCTCGCTTCGTTCACAGTTCCCACGTCGAGATGATTCTTGTGAAGCAGCTCTAATGGCATTCGCCACGACGGCTGAAGCATCCGCTTGCATCGTCGTTGGCGCGCTTCCGCCACCTGCCGACGACCCGTACCGGCAATTATTGAAATGGTTTTCAGCCACATCTTGATTGGTGATACGCCGCAGAGATATGGTTCGCCATTCATTCTCATCCAAATGCGTCAAACACATTACCACTGAACCTAGAATGAGGTATTGCATGTCAGTCCAACACTCCACTGTGAGAAATTCGACAGCCTTGGAGGTGCCCTTCCAGTTCTTGAACCACACGAGTATGCCAGCCAATTCTGATATTCTTGGATCGTACGGAGAATACATCGTTCCATATCTTGAATTGCATATGTCAACAAGACGATTCACAGTCCTAGACAGTTCTACGACACCTTGGAGACAAGCACATTCTGACTTTTGCGCGACCAAATCTGAACACATGTGAGAAACTGATTTTGATAGTACTCGCATTGCCAGATCCACACGAAGCCTTGAGCTAGGAGTTAACTCAAAGCACTCGGGACTTAACTTATTCACTCGGAGAGTTGTAACTGAGCCTCCTCCTCCGTACATCTTCCATGCAGTTTCAATCGTCTTCAAAGTGACCGGGAATCCATTGAGCTTCATAGACCACTCACTAGTATCCGCGTCTGAACGTTCCATGTTATTTCTTATTTTTTTAACCGCGTGGGGCATGTCTCCGATAAGAACTATAGGAGAATCCCATACTGGATGCCGAATGGCGACCTTCAACTTGGCGAACTGTTGGAGCTTAAGGCGGTGGACTTCTTCAGGTGTGATGCACTCGTCCACTGTCATGGTTGCGAGCGCCTCCATAGTGGCGCGGTTGTCCGCTGACCCGTCCATGCATACTGAAGCCACGACAAAGTTTCGTTCTGCCAACTTTATGATGATTTCCATGATTAAAGCGTATGTCAGATGAGCCTTGATCGACCCCCAATTGACTTTCGCGACGAGGTACTGAAGCTTTTCTCGCGCGTCAATTGTAGTGCAATATACGACGAAGTGCCTACTCGCGAGCTCCGGCTGAGTGCGATCGATAGACGGCGTGTCGTTCAATGCTGACTTGCAATGTTTTGCGAACATGCGCAACACAACGTCTGGCTCCCGGATTTCGTTGGCAAGGCCTACGAAGGCACCTGTGGATGTGAACTGAAAACTGCGTCTCGTTATCATGTCGTCGCCACACAGTGCCAAACGCCGTGTATGCCCGTTCACCTGCTTGGATCGAGTCGAATTCTCGCGGCTCGTTTGCTGTCGTGCCATCTCATCCAAAACTTCGTCAAGAACGCCTGACTTGCTTGCCTTCCCTGCGACTCGCGACTTATGACGCCGCAGCGTGCTTGGTGACGGCAATCCGGGCATCAACAACCTGACGAGGTCGTAATGCTTATCGTGCGAGAGCAAGCAGGCATACTCAAGCACCGGACGGCTGTACCGGCGAACGTTTCCGGGTACCGATGTCATCTCCATAATTTCATTCCAAATGTCCATGAAATCATGGTTGTCACTGTGCTTTTTGATGAAGACTGGGTTCGCCGCGCGAAGAACCGCGACGATATTCGCGTCGTCAGATACTTCGACTCCAGTGTCCTTTCGATGTTGTGCGATGAGCGCTCGACGGTGCTGTTGCAATAATGTTTTTCTATGAGTAGCTTGCTCGTTAAGAGCTGCTTCGGCGAGCAACGGTTCCCGTGCTATCACTTTCTTAGACGCATTACTTGGTGCACCGTTTCGCAGATGTTCTTCGCGCGAGGCGACTGCTTTCCACACCCGACTGCGATGAGCATTGCAGGCCTCACACCGCTTGGCGTTATGTTGAACAAGTCCCAGTCCGCCACACGCGTGTAAGGCTGTGACACCCGAAGCGCTTGACACGCGCATGCCAAGCGCCTCGTCGAGCACAGGCGTTTGACCACCTTCTTCGACAAAGTCTGAAATGTTCGCGCGTAAAGAATCGACAACGACGCTTCTCCATGCTCTCCTCTTTTCAGGTTGTACATCATTCTCTGTGAACCCTGAGCACGACGACTTCCTTTTTTTGCGTTGTGCCATGGATGACACCCGTGCTTCTTCTGGTAAGTGCGACGTTCTCGAAGCCTCAACTGCGGCCGCTTCCTTCCCTGTTAAGGCTGCCCTCGCTTTTGCGCAGGTATTTGCCACCCTTGTACGTTTCATGCCTTTTTTTTCCTGTGCAAATTTATGAAACGGTTGAAGTACTTTGGACGAATGTAAGGGCGATAATACATCACCGGTACGAGAGTAGAGGTGGCCTGTGGCGGGTTCGCCGCGAGCGGCAGTCTGCGAGGCCATGTCGGCGTCCTTTGAAAGGCTATTTGGCAAGTTCGATGTCTCCTTTGTGCTGACGGTTGGTACTTTTTGCTGGCCTGTGGCGGGTTCGCCGCGAGCGGCAGTCTGCGAGGCCATGTCGGCGTCCTTTGAAAGGCTATTTGGCAAGTTCGATGTCTCCTTTGTGCTAACGGTTGGTACTTTTTGCTGGCCTGTGGCGGGTTCGCCGCGAGCGGCAGTCTGCGAGGCCATGTCGGCGTCCTTTGAAAGGCTATTTGGCAAGTTCGATGTCTCCTTTGTGCTAACAGTTGGTACTTTTTGCTGGCCTGTGGCGGGTTCGCCGCGAGCGGCAGTCTGCGAGGCCATGTCAAGGTTCTATGTGTAAGTTGTCGTGTGTGGATGAGTTTATGTTAGATCAAAAAAACAAAAACTCTATCTATAAACCCTGGCCCAAACTTTGCACGCGTGTTCAACACACAGGTACGGACATTTCTGATAGAACGGAATGTGATTTTCATAGGCAGATTGTTCACAACCCTGAGAAATGTAAGAGCCACGCACCTGTTGACCCGCCATTGTCGGAGGAGAATGACGGGGCTGGCCAAACAGATTAGGGTACAAACAAAATCCGCTAACCCCGGTTCCCTGGCCTTGCTTCAACGGGGCCCAACGGGAGTGACCGGCCCATACGTTAATATGCCCTTGGTTAGCGGGGACGGGCGAGGGGCCGCAACGCTCCCGGGGCCCGACGACCTCTGCGTGACGTCACGCATGATCATTGCGCCTCGTGCACCGCCAACGTCCGCCTTGCGCCACCGGCACCACGTGGATCGTGCGCTGAGGAGGCATGCCGGCGCGCTCGCGACTGCTTGCGCAGCTGCACGCTGCGCACGCGCTCACGAACACAATAGGCGACGCCGACGACGACAACTTTGCCAGCAGCGATCACAGTTGTAACGGCGAATCGACGAACCAGCTCATATGCACGCGCAGGAACCTGACAACCTTACCTCAGGTTGCACCGCAAGTTCACACGGTGGACGTCAGCCACAACGCCATCGCCGAGCTTGACATCTTTGATGCAAACGGGCCGGTGCGCGCAGCGTGCGAGGCACTTACGTGCCTCACAGCCAACTGGAATCGCCTCCAGGAGATCACCGAAGGACACCTGATGCTCAACCAGCTACGTGAGCTGCATTGCGCTTTCAACCAGCTGAACAGCTTGCCAGAGTGCGTTTCAAGACAACCGGCACTGCGCGCGCTCGTGTGCAACGACAACACAATCACAAGCCTGCCATCTTCGCTAGGCGTGCTTGGTAAGACGTTGCAGCACCTTAACGTGCAGTACAACGCACTCACAGCTCTACCGCCCGGGTTCGGTAAGCTCACGCGCCTTGCGTCGCTGAGTGCCGCCGGTAACACGCGAATGTCGTTCCCTCCACCGGACGTGCTCCTTGAGGGCGCAAAGGGCGTGCTTCAATGGTTTCAGCGCGAGGAGAGCAAGAAGGGTGGTGCAGGTGGCGCAAACCACACGCCGATGGCAATGCGCTCGGCAAGCACGACAACTACAGCGCAGGCGACGGCCACGGTACTTGCGCACGCCACCGCGCACAGTCCAGAGCAAATGGCAGAAATGGAAGCGTACACAGCGAGACTTCTCGTAGAAGCAGGCTTCTTCGAGCGAGGCGGCAGCCTCGATCCTGACAAGGAAACGGCGCTGGAATCGCTGACTTCGTCGCCAACGCGTGCGGCGTTGCCTCCGTTGCCGGCGACGTCTGACTCCGCAGGCGCATCGCCAACTCGTCCGGACAACGGGAACCGACGGCCACCAACTCCTCGTGAAATCGGCGAGCCCATGCCGCGCCGAATTGCCATGCCACCTGCACCAGTATCGCCGGCGCGTGACACGTCGCACGCGACCATGCAGGCACCTTTCGTAGGATCCTTTGCGACCGCGGCCAGTCGTGCCGCGCGGCGGAGCTCTGCCTCAACTTCATACACAGCCCATGAATCTGCTGGAGGCAGTGGTGGTGGTCGTGGCGGCGGCAGCATAAGAGGAGCCACATCATCCACCTCTGACATTCACGGTGGTGCCTCAATGTCAGCCGCCATATCCGCCAATGCGGCGCCGCTAGCACCTGCCATTGGGGAGGATGACGCGTTTGACATCGTAGCAAGCGTTCTGGCGAGATGTGGACGCGGCGGATTGAGTGCAAGCGTTGAAGCAGCTCTGACGGATGATGTCGACGACGACGACGACGACGATGATGAGGAGGAGGACGACGACGACGACGACGAGAAAGTCGCCATAGATGTGGTACGCGACAAGGGCGATGGGGAAGCATCAGTGAGTGCAAATATCGGATGGCCAGCCAACACAGAACCACACAAGTCGTTCATATGTCCCATTACGCTTGCGGTGATGCTTGATCCGTGCGTCTGTGCAGATGGCCAAAGTTACGAACGTCGTGCAATCGAACGTTGGCTTGTGCGGCACGACACCTCGCCTTTGACTGGCGAGAAACTAGCCAGCAAGGAGCTGCGTCCTAACTTCGCACTCAAGAGTTTGATCAGTGAATTTCGCGAGGAGGCGGAGAAGCAATCCGTGCATGCATCTTGAGAGGAGACGCGCGCAATGATGCAACACAATCATTGCGTATACTACCAAATTTGTAATAATATTTTATTCAATCGATATCGACGCGTACGGTGCGACCGCTCAGCTAGCAGGCGGGTGCAGGGCTCTTGGAAAGAGAGGCGAAGACGGACGTATTTCACGCGCGTGTCATCAATGCTTGTGGTGAAGACGCCGACGAGGACTTTGTCGAACATATGTCAGAGTGGTGCGTGTTTGTGTACAGTGTATGTAAATACAATACGATTGTAAGCTTCAACTCCAAGACAGCTCCTTTCGTCACAAATTGTACTCCTTTAGATACTCTAGTGGTAGGTAGAGTAGTAAATGCGACTCTTCAGTCATCGTGTTGATGCACGGTTGGTGGCGATGGCGATGGCAACAGCGACAACAAGCGCAATGTCCCGGGGTATTACGCCAGACGCCAGTGAAAAGTGGCCTAACATACAGTCATTTGAAAATAATTTTGAATCATTATGATCTACAAAAGAAATCAAAGTAAAATTGCAAGACCTAGAATTCTGTTGCATCATGCTCCGTCGTCATTGCATCGAGACGTCTCTCGCGCTCACGCTCTTTCTGAGCCTCCTCCTCAGCCGCGATAGCTGCGGCGGCAGCATTGCGCCGTTGCTCGTCGAGCTCGCGTCGCTTCCGCTCCTGTTCCACGATCTGGCGCTTGCGCTCGAAAGGATCGCCAAACGGGTGAAAACCAAATCGATCTGGGTAGTACTCCTTTGTCACACGCACGACGTATGGCTCGCGCTCGTTGTTGTCGTCGTCATCCGTCCGCAGATCTTCACCCTCGTCGAAAGCACGCCGCCGCTCATCGTCACTGAGCAAGTCGTGCGCCTGCGATACGATCTGAAATCCGTCGTTTGAACCACCGTGCTTGTCCGGATGCATACGGAGGCCCTCTTTTCGAAATGCCACCTTGAGCTCCTTTGCCGTAAAGTCGCAGGGCAAGGAAAGGATGAGATAGTATTGCTGCTTCAACATCTTGCGAACGAGATCTACGCTTGGCGAATTTTGTCGAGCTAACGACTCGGCACGAGCCGACGAGATGCTATCTTCCATTTGTTTCGCGAATGCCACCAGTGTGTCGGCCTCCGACGTTCCTTGGAGGTGGCTCATGCGTCCTTGGAATGCGGCTGAGCACGCCTCGTCGCAACGAACTCCCATGCCTTGGCACGTCATCGGGTTTGCCTGTGGCGCCATAAGGCCACCATGGGTGCGGCACTCGCAGAAACCACTATTTCCAGCTGGAATGCGCGCGTCGCATGGCATGTCACGCTGAGGCTCACGAGGGCCATGAGGCATGCACCCACCCGTCTGCCTCCACGCGATGCAGAACGCGGTCTCTCTCTCCACCAGCGATACTGCATCACTCGCACCGCGCCGCTCTGCCTCCTCCTCAAGGCGCTTCTGGCGGTCAATTGCCGCGCGGGCGCGAACAAGCCATACGTTAAGTCCGTCGAAATTGCGGTTGATGTCCAGAACGCGTGCGAATGCCGCTAATGCCGCCTGGTAGTCACCCTGATCGTACGCGAGCTTTCCCTCCTCCACGAAACTTGCGTCGAAGCGGAAGAAGTGAAGTCGGCTTTTTTCCACGAATTTGCGGGCGAGAGTAAACTCTCGCGCTCGCCGCGCAGTCTCAGCCGCCTGTAGCCGCCTCATCGCGGCTGTCCACATCGCTGGCTCGCCGTTTGCTCCTGGCAACCTCATGCCCTCGTTTTCGAGCCTAATCGCATCTGCCTCGAGCGCGTCGATGCGTGCATTGTAGTCTTTCGCCTCCTCCGCCTCAAGCAGTGCCTCGGGTGGGTTTGGAACGCCGGAGGGCGGCGCGTGCGCGGCTCGCCCTCCAGCTGGCAGAGCGGCTCTCTGCGATTCGCCGGCATGCAGTGCGTCGCGCACTAGCCGGAGCTGATGCTGCTGGTAGTTGTACAGCTGGCGCAGCCTCTCCTCGTCCATGATGCCTACCACCTGCCACGGAAGATTGTCCATAGACTCGTCGACGTGGTGGTGCTCGAATTCCCCGGGATGGAATCGAGACGGTCTCCTGACATGCTTCCAACGATCTCCCGCACCGGGAAGGATGGTTTCCCCCTCGTGCGCGAGTCGGTCGGCTTGGCCGTCGACAAATACCCACTGTTTCGGTAGTAGTGTTGAAGGTTATGTCTCATACGTAAGTGTTTTGCGAAGTTTTTTTTATGTTCGTGTGAGCGAGTGCAAGTATGTGCAAGAACCTACCTCGGTATTCATGTTTCCCACGGTTTGGTATCGCCCGTCTTCGGGTGCAAATGCGAGGCCGAGCAACCAGTTGCTCTTCGTGCTTTTGTAGAGCAGGTGAAAATTGTGCCCGGTGGCTTTTCCCGAAGGTTCTGTTGTTGGGTCGACGCGAAAGTACACGCCATTAACGTCGTCGATGTCTGATCCTGCGACGAAGAATCCGAGCGCAGGTTCCCGCACGTACCCGAACGACCGCTGTCGTCCCGCGCCCCCTGTACGCGGCGCCATGGCCCCCGGTCCGACGAGCTGCGCGGTGGTTGTGTGCATCACGACGCAGCACGCGATGCACACGGCCACAGCCTTCCCTTGCCATCTGTGCGCCATGGGCGGCAAGCGTGGGAGAGGGGGGGGCGCAAAGGGGGGGGGGCGGTGGGGAGGAATCCACCTTTCCCGGTGGGGTCCGGCCCCTCTCCGCATTGGCCGGACCTGCACGGGATTCTCACAACCCCCCCTCGTTCCAAACTACTTTCTCGGGGTTCCGTCGCGGGGAGACCAGCTAGGGGTACACGACGTGTTGATATGTGATGGGATAGGCTCACTTGTCTTACTTCGATGGTGCGCCCGTGAGCAGCGGGTGACTCCACGGCGTCAACACCGCCGCTTTCGCCGCATCCGCCTCCGCCGTCGCCTCCTTCAACTTCGACTGCGCTTCCGTTAACGTCTGCCTCTTCATTGCCAAGTCCTCCTCCATCGCGCGCAAGCGACGCTGTTGTGTTTGTTGTTTCTCATGCAGCGTCTCCAGCGACGTGGTCGCCTTCGTGCTCTTCGTCCTTGCGTTGGTGAGCGCCTTCTCGAGCTTGCTGACGGACTCCGACGCGGTTTTTGCCTCGTCGGCGGTTTTCTTTAAGGATTCCGCCAATACCACGCTGTTCTGTGTTTCCGTTGCGATCTGCGACTTGAGCGTGGAAGCCGCGACAGCCAGTGACGTGGTTTTGGATTCGAGCGACGACCGCGACGACTCCTTGGACGCGGCGTACCCTCCCGCGACCGCTCCGTAGCCTGCGAGTGCGGAGACGACGGCGAGGGCGGGCGCGCGCATCGCGTTCGACGACATGCTAAAAAAAGGTTGTGAATCTCCAAGGCCGCTCCCTCCGGAGTAGAGCTCTACCGGGTAGCTAGAGCCCTTTGGGGGACTCAAGAGGAGAGGAATCAAACCCCCAACGGCCAACGCCCTCTAAAGGTAGACTGAGCTCACCCCAACCCCGAAAAAAAAGGAATCGTACCCTATGGACTATCGTAGAGGAGAAAGAGAAAGAACGGGGTTGGACCCATCTGTTGGAACCCCCCGAATAATCATCCTGGCCGACTGGGAAAGGGAAAAGCGGGGAGAGGAGAACGAGCCCCCGACGGACCGAGAAAGACACTCAATAGTTAGTCTAGGCACTCGGACGGACTCGAGGGAAAAGTCTGGGGAAGGGGGGAGGCGGCATCGTTATTATTAGGTCGGGGGAGGAAAGCAGTCCCCCGGGGGCCCACCATTCACCAAGCCCGGGGCACCGCGGAAAGAAAACCTCCTCTGCAGAAACCCTGCTCCCCTATCCACTCCCCCCTTCTCCATTCCACGTGTCATTCCCCCTCCCGTG
The DNA here is from genome assembly GCA_938743325.2 of Pycnococcus provasolii. Classification (NCBI taxonomy): domain Eukaryota; kingdom Viridiplantae; phylum Chlorophyta; class Pseudoscourfieldiophyceae; order Pseudoscourfieldiales; family Pycnococcaceae; genus Pycnococcus; species Pycnococcus provasolii. Next base: position 204,305 of record OW568902.1, on the reverse strand, counting down.
TTTCTTCTTCGCACGCTGTACAGCTCGCAATACACGGTTACCTTCGCCATGTTCGCAGGGGAGAAGATGACTGCTACGACTGCACGAGAGACTACTTCGCGCACGCATGCAAAGAGGGCAGCAGGCGCATCCTCTCATGCACCCAGAAGACAGCGAGGTGGTGAGTCGCACGACATCGGTCGCAACGCTTCGCTTCGCTCGCACGCTTCTGCGGCGGCAAGTTGTGCCAAACAAGTCATTGGCGAAGATGCCTCGAAGAAGCGTCCCAGAGGCACGCTCGTCATCGCCGCGGCAAAGTCAGGCGGCTCAAAATCACCCGAAGACCTGCCTGACGGATCCAAGCTATTCCACTTCAACGACGCGCCGGGCTCAAACGCCGCCAAGGCAAATAAACTCGCCAAGACGCAAGCATCCATCGACTCGCACGCGCAGAGACGCACGGACGCGGTGGCGAGGGCTCAGGAGAAACGTGCGGAAGCGGAGGCACTCGCCAAGGCGGAGGCGGATATCAAGGCGTGGGAAGAGGCGCAAGCCAAGTGGAGAAAGGATGTCAAGTCGGACGACAAAGGCAACCAAACGGACAGTAAGGACAACTCGCAGGGCAAAGGATTTGGCAACACGAGCGAACGCAGGAAAGGTAAGGTTGCAAAGCCTAGTAAAATCTCTGCAGAACTCGCCGAAATTTCGGCTGTGGCTAAAGAAGAAGAAGAGGCTGCGCACGCCGCGGCGGAGGAAAAGGCGCGAGCAGAAAGGGAAGCAAAGACAAAGGCAAGGCAGCTAGCTGCCGCCGTGGAAACAGCCAAGGAACACGGTGAGAAGCAAGCTGCCGCCGCAGCTGCGGCAAAGGCAAGGCAGGAGGAGGAGGCTGCTCACGCGGCTGCGGAAAAGGCTAAGCAGGAGGAAAAACAGGCTGCAGCAGCTGCCGCTACGACGGCGAAGGCGGCTGCGGACGCAAAGCTTCAGGAAGGCATGCAGTCCATCAGAGAAATTGAGAGAGAGGCAAAAGCACGGGCTCTTCTGAAAAGAAAGGAGGAACAGGTGGAAGCCACCAAGCGGCAGTTGAACGACGAACGCTTCAACACCGATCAGTTGAGTGGCGAACTGGAACGGCGAGAAAAAGAGATGTCCGACCTTCGTGCTCAACTTATGGAGTCGCACGATATCATGGAGAAAAAACACAGGCAGCTTGAGGCTGTGTACGAGTCGCTCTCAACGGGAGCCAAAGAGCGAGGCATACTCCGTGGCGATGTTGAAAAGCTGAATCAGCTACTCTCCTCGTCGAAGGATGAGTTCGATACGTGGGTGGATGATCTCAAGTATCTTAAGGAGGCCATTCAAGATGAGGAAGAGATATCGCGCTCACCCGAACAAACGTCCTCTCGCAGGGAAGTCGACGATGACGCGATGTCCGACGCGCCATTTACCGGCAAGGAGGCTGATGTTCTGCGAGAAGAGATTGCAAGAGAAGAAAGGTATCTCAGAGATAGGGAGGAGACTGCTCATGCCGCGGCGAGGGCGAAATTTGAACAGAACAAGGCTGCTGAGGCTGCACAAGCAGCAGAACAACAGAGAGCTGATCACATTGCTCGGGCAAGAGCTGAGCAAGAAGCAAGGGAGAGAGCGCAACAAGAAGCTGCCGCTGCCGAAGCAGCTGAGCGACAGAGAGCCCAGCAGGAAGCTGCCGCTGCTGCCGCTGCCGCTGAAGCAGCAGAGCGACAGAGAGCTCAGCAGGAAGCGGCTGCCGCTGCGGCTGCCGCCGAAGCAGCTGAGCGACAGAGAGCTCAGCAGGAAGCGGCTGCTGCCGCCGACGAAGCAGCGGCGCGCGAGAGAGCTGAGCATGAGGCTGCTGCTGCCGCCGCCGAAGCAGCGGCGCGCGAGAGAGCCGAACATGCATTTCGGGTGAAAGCTGAGCAGGAGGCTGCCGCTGCCGCAGCCGCCGAAGCAGAGCGGCAGAGAGCTGAGCAGGAGGCGCGGGCGAGAGCTGAGCAGGAGGCTCTAGCTGCCGCAGAGGCGGAGGAGAGGGAAGCAGCTATGCGTGCAGAATTCCAACGACAGGAAGCCGAAGCTAAGGCTAAGGCTGATGAGGAGGCAAGACGCATAGCCCATGAGCAGGAAATGAGACGGCAAGAGGAGGAGACCCGAGCGAGAGCGTTCGAGGAGGAAAAACGGCAACAAGAGCAGCTTGCTGCTGCCAAAGCCGCCGCTGATGAGCAACAGAGGGTACATGCTGCGGCTGCAATGGCGGCTGCCCGGGAAAAGGCTGAGCAGGAGGCTCGAGAGATGGAGGCTGCCGCGGCAGCGACAAATGCGAAATTGCTATCTGAGCAGGAGGCCAAACAAAAGGCTGAAATGTTTCTGCGCGAACAGGCAGAAGCAAAGGCTAAGGCGGAAGCAGAGGCAAGGCAACGGGAAGAGTTGCAGGCTATGCGCCAACAGCAGGAGGAAGATAGAGCGATGGCATTTGAGAAAGAGAAGGCGCAACAGATGGCTGCAGCCGCAGCGGAAAAACTGAGAAAGATACAGCAGAAAGCTGCGTCAGTTGCTGCGGCGGTGATGCCAAAAGCAAAGGCAAAACAAGGAGCTGATGCCTTTTTGCGAAGTGAGGCGGAGGCTAAGGCTAAGGCAGAAGCGGACGCTAAGTTCAGGGAGGAGTTGAAAGCGATTCGGAAGAAGGAGGTTGAGGATCGGGCAAAGGCATTTGAGGAGGAGAAGGCGCAGCAACTCGCGTTGGCGGCGGCAGAGAAGCTTAAGGTATTGAAGGATAAAGCCGCCTCCTTTACTGGCAAAGTCACGTCAAAGATGGAGTCGGCGAAGGCAGAGGCAGATGCTAAGGCTAAGGCAGAGGCTAATGCTAAAGAGTATTTACGAATGCAGTTAGAAGCAAAAGCGAAGGCTGAAGCTGATATTCAGCGATGGGAAGAGCTACAGGCTATCAAAAATACAGAAAAGGAGGCTCGTGCGAAGGCATTTGAAAAAGAAAAGGCAGAAGAGGAGGCTGCTAATGCTGCACTTGATGAGTTGACAGCTAAGATGGAAGAGGAAGCACAGAGAAAGGCTCGCGAGGAGCTTGATCTCCTTACGCTCAAGCAGGCCCAGAAACAGGCGAACCTGGTTGATGATGATACGATGCCACAGCTTCCTTCGCTTATGGAAGCGGACTCTCAAGTTAAGTTTGTTTCGATGGCTGAGCTTAAAAAACGAGAATCAGAGGCTCGAGCAAAGGCGTACAAAGTTGCAAAGGAAGAAGCGGATGCTATAGCTGCAGCTGCGAGGGCTCGAGAGGAGGAGCTTGCATCTCTGCTAGAGGAACAGAGTACGGATCGCAATGAAGACAAAGAGCAGGAAAGATTGAAATCTTGGGATGATCTTTTTGCACCGAAAATCGAGCATTCTGCATCAGCGTTTTCGTTTGATAGTGTGCCTCCAAATACACTCAAACGTGAAATGGGTGCCGGAGCTCGTGCTAAGGCAATAGCGGAGGCAAAGTCTGCATTTTTCGCAGACCCGACACCGGCATCACCCCGTGAAGAATTTAACGTGGCGATGGCATCAGATACCCGCATGTCGAAGCGTCAGATGGATGAAGAAGCCCGCGCCAGGGCATACGCGGAGGCGAAGGCGTCCCTTTCCACGGATCCGACGCCAGCAGTATCGCAGCAACCACCGGCATTTTCAGATCCGTCAAAAGTTACGTCATCGCGTATGTCGCAACGTCAGGTCGACGCAGAGGCGCGTGCGAAGGCGTTCGCTGAGGCGAAGGCGATGCGTCCTGCTGATCCGACGCCGACAGCAGGCAGGGAGATTCCTTCTTTTTTCGAGCCGGCGGCGCCGACGTCTTCACGTATGTCGCAACGTCAGGTCGACGCAGAGGCGCGCGCGAAGGCGTTCGCTGAGGCGAAGGCGATGCGTCCTGCAGATCCGACGCCGACAGCAGGCAGGGAGATTCCTTCATTTACCGAACCGGTGGTGCCGACATCTTCGCGTATGTCTCAACGTCAGATGGACGCAGAAGCTCGCGCGAAGGCGTTCGCCGAGGCGAAGGCGATGCGCCCTGCAGATCCGACGCCGATAGCAGGCAGGGAGATTCCTTCTTTTTTCGAGCCAGCAGCCAAAGAGATTCCTTCATTTACCGAACCGGCGGCGCCGACGTCTTCGCGTATGTCTCAACGTCAGATGGACGCAGACGCGCGCGCGAAGGCGTTCGCCGAGGCGAAGGCGATGCGTCCTGCAGATCCGACGCCGATAGCAGGCAGGGAGATTCCTTCGTTTTTCGAGCCAGCAGCCAAAGAGATTCCTTCATTTACCGAACCGGCGGCGCCGACGTCTTCGCGTATGTCGCAACGTCAGATGGACGCAGAAGCTCGCGCGAAGGCGTTCGCCGAGGCGAAGGCGATGCGTCCTGCTGATCCGACGCCGACAGTAGGTAGAGAAATGCCGTCGTTTACCGAGCCAGCGACAACGACATCTTCGCGTATGTCGCAACGTCAGATGGACGCAGAAGCTCGCGCGAAGGCGTTCGCCGAGGCGAAGGCGATGCGTCCTGCTGATCCGACGCCGACAGTAGGCAGGGAGATTCCTTCCTTTTTCGAGCCAGCGACTGCGACATCTTCGCGTATGTCGCAACGTCAGATGGACGCAGAAGCTCGCGCGAAGGCGTTCGCCGAGGCGAAGGCGTCTACGGCGGTTTTTTCGCCAGAAACTACGACATCATCTAAGTCACAAATTCATTCGCAGAGCACGCAATCGCAATCCGCCTCTGAACGTGATACGAATAAGGGAAGTGAATTTGCGCAGAGCTCAGAAGTCAAGAGTAGGGAGCAGGATTTGGCAGAAGCGGCAGCGCGACATGATGTGAATTTTATGCGACAAAGGCAAGCCGAAGATCGTGCTAAAGCGTTCGCAGAGGCTAAGCAACTTCAATCTGCAAAACCTGAAGGGGCAAAACTTAACAGCGATAAAAATGCGACTTCCGCAATATCTGCAGCTGCGGTGAGAGCCGCTGCTGCCGAAGCTAACAGAGCACAAGCAGAGGCAGATGCTAAAGCTTTCAAGTTGGAAGTATTATCCATTCGACACAAGGAGGCAGAGGTACGCGCTAAGGCGTTCGCGGAGGCAAAGTCGCAGCAACTCGCAGTGTCTCCGGAAGCGACGACGACAAAACACGCTGAAGACCAAAACGAACGGAAACCAGCGCCTGTATCAAGCGCAAAGGTGTCTGCGACGATCCCGCCGAATGCGCATACCGTACACTTTGAAGTGCAGCTGCAGTGCAAGTATGGCGACACCGTGCTCATCTGCGGATCGACGGAGCAACTCGGCAATTGGAACCCCGACAAGGCGCTGCCTCTGACGTGTGCGAAGGGCGGCGACATGTGGAGCGCAGATATACCGCTGCACGACGGCATGGAGAGCACGTGCGAGTTCAAGATGCTGGTGAGGCGCGAGGATGGCAGCCTCGAGTGGGAGCGCGGCGAGAATCGGGGCATTGGGCGTGAAAGCGACGCACAGGCGAGTCATGATCTGCCGTCGAGAGAATCGGTGGCTCATGAGAACCTACTCGCGACGCGGCAGAGAGAGGCGGAGGCCCGCGCTAAGGCTTTTGCCGAAGCGAAAGCAGTGCAGCTTGTTTCGCAACCAATACCTAATCCTGCTTCTACACCAAAGCCGGTTTCCTCGATTCCCACTTCAGCTGTACGCGAGCAAGCGCGACGAGGAAATCAGGCATCCGAAATGCCAAATGAAGATCAGAGACTGATACGAACGCGCCAGACAGACGCCGAGGCTCGCGCTAAGGCTTTTGCCGAAGCGAAAGCAGTTCAAATCCAAGGTCCGACAAAAGACGCTCCAGCGGTCTCAATGACGACCCAGCCGAATGCGCATACCGCGCACTTTGAAGTGCAGCTGCAGTGCAAGTACGGCGACACCGTGCTCATCTGCGGATCGACGGAGCAACTCGGCAATTGGAACCCTGACAAGGCGCTGCCTCTGACGTGCGTGAAGGGCGGCGACATGTGGAGCGCGGAGATATCGCTGCACGACAGCTTGGAGAGTACGTGCGAGTTCAAGGTGCTCGTGAGGCGCGCGAACGGCAGCCTCGAGTGGGAGCGCGGCGAGAATCGGCGCATCGGCTGCGATGAGCAATCGGGCGTTTGTGAGGTAGTAGAGGATGGCACAAATCGGAAAATTGGTCGTGATCACGAGCCAGTCGTGGGCGATGCGTACGATATCCAGGCAAATCGTGCTGCTTCCAAGAGCCTCAATGATGCACTTATGACAACAAGACAACATGACGCGGAAGCACGCGCTAAGGCGTTCGCGGAGGCGAAGTCGCAGCAACTCGCAGTGTCTCCAGAAGCGACGACGACAAAACACGCTGAAGACCAAAACGAACGGAAACCAGCGCCTGTATCAAGCGCAAAGGTGTCTGCGACGATCCCGCCGAATGCGCATACCGTACTCTTTGAAGTGCAGCTGCAGTGCAAGTATGGCGACACCGTGCTCATCTGCGGATCGACGGAGCAACTCGGCAATTGGAACCCCGACAAGGCGCTGCCTCTGACGTGTGCGAAGGGCGGCGACATGTGGAGCGCAGATATACCGCTGCACGACGGCATGGAGAGCACGTGCGAGTTCAAGATGCTGGTGAGGCGCGAGGATGGCAGCCTCGAGTGGGAGCGCGGCGAGAATCGGGGCATTGGGCGTGAAAGCGACGCACAGACGAGTCATGATCTGCCGTCGAGAGAATCGATGGCTCATGAGAACCTACTCGCGACGCGGCAGAGAGAGGCGGAGGCTCGCGCTAAGGCTTTTGCCGAAGCGAAAGCAGTTCAAATCCAAGGTCCGACAAAAGACGCTCCAGTGGTCTCAATGACGACCCAGCCGAATGCGCATACGGCGCACTTTGAAGTGCAGCTGCAGTGCAAGTACGGCGACACCGTGCTCATCTGCGGATCGACGGAGCAACTCGGCAATTGGAACCCCGACAAGGCGCTGCCTCTGACGTGCGTGAAGGGCGGCGACATGTGGAGCGCGGAGATATCGCTGCACGACAGCTTGGAGAGTAGTACTACGTGCGAGTTCAAGGTGCTCGTGAGGCGCGCGAACGGCAGCCTCGAGTGGGAGCGCGGCGAGAACCGGCGCATCGGCTGCGATGAGCAATCGGGCGTTTGTGAGGTGGAGGAGTACGACGTCAAGGAAAGTCGATCCGCCGGCGCTACGTCAATGTTCGCAAAGGCGAGAGATTGGGCAATGAATAGCTTACAGGACCTACACGCTATTAGGCAGAAGGAGAGAGAGGATCGTGCAAAGGCGTTTGCTGCCATGAAGGCGGAGCAGCTGTCTGGCAGTCGCTGGTAAAATTGTTTTTGAATCATGTAATACACCCTGTATTTTCTTTTGGTGAGAATCGAGGACGACCTTTTTTTATTCTTGACAACAAAAAATGAACTCCCATTCCGTTACTGAATGAGCAAAAATGATCGCAAGGGCATTGATTCGTTGCCCCCATCTAAACGCCAATCCGTGAAAGCGCAGCCTCGGCGCGCTCGAGTGCATCCTCGGCGCGTTTCAGCGCGTCACTACGCGACATTGCAGTGGGCGCCGCCGCGGTCGCGAGCGCAGCTTCGGCAACCTCTGATGCACGCGCCAGTGCCTCCCTTGCCTCCTTCGCTTGCTGCCTGAGAGCAATATCTTTCGTCGCGAGCTCAGCCTTGAGTGCGCGATTCGAAGCATGCGCCACCTCCACGTCCTTGCGTGCTTGCACGAGACATTCGCGAAGCTTTTGGCTTGCACTCATCGCGACGCCGTTGGTGACGAGCATGGAACTCGCTGAGTCTTCCCATGCGTCGCTCACGGCGATGCCATCACTGATGTCGTTCGCCTCAACGACGAGTATGCGGTCGACACCCTTTTCCCACGTGACCGCGCCATGGTCGTGGATCACGGCGTATTTGTAGTCGTACAAGTCGGCAGCCGGAAGCGACACGGCGCCTGTCCAGATATCGCCATCGTTCCATTCAAGTGTCACCGCCTTGTGGTGATCCCATCCGCCCAGGAGGCGGTGCTTGCCGCACACCACAAGCCGTTCCCCGTGTTCGGCGTGGAACTGCACCGAGAAGTGCACGTTTGCCGGTCCCTCTGGCGCCTGGAACGTCGCCGGCGCTAGTGCCGTGGGTGCGGCTGACGTCGTGGGGATGATGCTCGCTTCGGTCGACGCTTGAAAGCCGGGCACGTCGTCTTCGTTTGACCTTGCCACATCGTTTTGCCTGACGTTCGCGAACAGCTGCTTTGCATCCGCCGCCGCCTTGGCGTTCGCCTGCTCTGCTGCCGCAGGAGCGGGAGGCGGCTGTTCCGTTCCGTTCAGGCCGTCGAGGAACGCCTTTGCGCGCGCCTCCGCCTCCTTCTTAATCTCCTCACTTCTCAGGTTGTTTTCATACGTCTGGTGGTGTCCGTTGTTCCCCGGCTGCGTCGTGGCCGTCGTCGGACTCCCCTGCCCCTGCTGCGCCTTCGCCTCCGCGAACGCCCTCGCACGGTCCTCCGCCTCACGTTGTCTCTTCTTTTGAATTTCAAGACGCGCGAGAGCTGCCGCGCTTTGAACCTCCTCCACAGGGGACGGAGCTCCGGGGGAGGCTTTGCCGTTGAGCGGAGTAGGTTGATTTCCATTTCCATGATTTCCATTTCCTCCATTTCCTCCCGACGGAAACGCCTTGGTGCGAACAGACACCAGACAAGTCCTCTTAGAAACCTTACCACCACCGTTAATAACCGTTAACCGCGAGTTTAAACTACCACTACTGCGAGCCTGAGAAGAGACCCTAGAAGAACCCCTGAACGCCATACTACTATGAATACGACAACCGGCCATACTTCTTAACTACTTGTCTGACTGAGCGTGTGAGGAACCGTGCTCGAAAGCAAGCGAGGAGAAGGCGAGCCTTTGAAGCGCGTCCAGAAGAGGGGCACCCAAAACCAGAACCGTGCCCAGAACCGCTCACAAGAACCACCTTGCTGAGGCCTGAGGAGGCTCTCCTTAGGCGTCCGTGGGCCCCTCCCCTCCCCCCGAAAAACCCACACGCGCGAGGAGCCCTCGGGAGAGTACAGTGGGTAGTAGGTTTTTGCTCTTCCCTCCACATGCAAGGTTCTTGATCCGTTTATCCGCGCAAGGATAGAGGGGCCGGCCCTTCCCTCCTTCAGCGGGTGTTTCTTGGCGCGGTACCTCGTAGGAGGAGAAGGCGCGGTACCCTAGGCCTCTTACCCGGTAGTCTCTGAGCTTTCGTTTCTGCGCGTGAAAGCACTTCAACCTTGGCAGGGAATAAATAACCGTAGAGGTCAGAGAGGTGCAAGGTCCAGGCTGTCAGGCTGTCCGTGTCCCGAGTGGGAAGGGGCTGGTAGAGAGAGGTTCGGCCAGAGGGATGCTGTGACGTCACGACGTGCCGTGCAGCTCTTCTGGAGCCCCCTGATGGCTTGCATCTTTCCTTGGGTTGGGGTTCTGGTTCGGCCTGCTCCTGGCACCTGGACCGCTGGACGTAGCTAGCAGGTCGAGTAAGGTACTTGCCGGTACAGTACGTGATTTTGAGACCAGGGGCTGCCCAAGACTGAGAGGGGCTGCTCTCCATCCAGGGTGAGTCTCTCATGACAGGAGCTTTCTCAAGGGGTTAGGGCATCCGGAGAACTTGTTCCCAATAAATAATAGGATCCGGATCCGGAAGTGATAAAAGGCACCTCCGGATCCGGATCTCCCGTGGTGGACCGGCCGGGGGTGGTCACTGCGTCCAAAGCTTGCAGTGGTGCCCAGTTGGCCAACTGAGTAGCAGGAAATAAAGTAGACACATAGAGCTTTCCAACGAGCTATCAAACGCCACCATACGCCCAGTGCGTGGGACCATATTTGGGGTCGGAAAAAACTGCCTGGAAATGGGTCCATAGACAGATTACAGAACTACAGATTACGGAACTGGCCTGCGTTGCGTACTGTAAGGTGGCCTGCCTGCGTAGTTACATAAGGTTCCCTGTAACCTTGCCGCCTCCCTTTCTCTCGTCATCCACCTCACCCTCCATTCTCATTCTCATTCTCATTCTAGTTTTGTCTTTGATAACTATGAGGTGTCAAGAGCTCTTACAAAACATGAATCTCCCAACCTTTGATGACCTCGTGCTGCCGGAGGAAGCACCTGCCGCCGTAGCATGCAGTATGGCTGACTTCCAAAACCTCTTCAAAGATGAACTACCACCTTTGCCAAGAGTACAGTCTCACCACTCTCGCCAAGACGACGACTTTGGTGACCTCTTGAACGAGGAAGGACCAGCGAGTATATCACCACCACCTCAACAGTCACGAGACAACGTAGGAACTTCACTGCAGCATTTGCAAGAAAACCCTACCTCGTCAACACCAACACCACCCGCCCAGCGTCGTGCCGTGCGACGGGAGGAACGCAGGCTTGTGGCAAGTGGTCAGCAAGGTGGTGCAACAGCACCACCAACAGTACCAGCACCATCAACACAACAAGACTATGGCGCTTCCGCTTGGCTTCCAGCGGCGTCGGTGCAGTACACTACGCAAGCCACAAACGCAGCTCTGACTCTCGCCTTGGCTTTGAACTTCTATGACGCGATGACACTCTCGCCGGCACCTGGAGCTGGAGCTGCACCATCGGCGGATCCCTTTCTGTGCTACACTGGAGTGCAGAGTGCGGCTGCACGAGCGTTAGCTGCGGCAACTTTGAGGCCACCACCTGCGCCGCTGCCACCACCACCGCCACCACCACCACCACCTATGTCGTCCGACGCGTGGTTAGCAGAAGCGGCACGTGTTGTGGGATCGGCCGAGCAAGTAGCAGCAGGCCTTGGTACGACGACGGTGCATGAGCACACTGGCATCACCTCAAGGCGACGTGAGCAGAACCGCCTGGCACAACGGCGGTGGCGAGTGAGGCAGAGGGCGCTGACGCAGATCGAGAGGCAGAATACGGAAATGAGGATTGAAATCGAAGAGAACGAAGAGAAGGTGGTGCCCCTTCTGAGGCTCCAGCACCGCGTGAACGTCAAGCATATGCGCGCGCATCGCGAGTGCTTGGATAAAGCGGAGGAGTTGTTGAGAAAGTTTCGCTTCCTGCTCAAGCGACGTATCCCCTTGATGGGAGGATACACGACGTCGCCTTCTGCGGTGGTCACGGAACCTAAACTGATTCGTACGATACACGATACGATTTGAGGTGGAAGTTGATACAGTATTATCGTAGGGAAAGCCCTTTTCTAATGTTCGGGGAGGCGTAGGGAGCTACCTACCGTAGAGGTTGCTTGATTAGTTCAAGCGTGTAACCTTGTCGTAAGGCAGAACCTTATAGGGTCCCATTTCCAGTCCCACAAAACGTTTTGGGGCCGTTCCATGGGAGGTTTTGTGGGATGGGGTCATCCTATTTAGGCCAAGAATCGTTCAATTCGGACACGAACTCGACCACTTATGCTATCCCGAAGTGTGACATGTCACACTATAAAATACCTTGAGATTTTCCCGTTATATTTTCCCGTAGTAAATAGCGTTTTTTTCCATACCTTAAGCAGACACTTTGTGCACTACAAGGCCTATGTTAGACATCTTCAATTGTAACCACCATGTTGGGGGATGGAATAATTGGGGGTTATCCAGTCCATGGGTAAGAATCACGTGATACCTCCTGAGGAATCACGTGATCCCGAAAGGGCTGAATCACGTTATACCTGGAAGGGGGGTGACTATTAGCTAAAGCCCCCCCTTTACGCGGCCAAAACCCTAATCGCCCGTAGCAACCAGTGTACACACCGCCTGGACGAAAAAAGAGGCGGAAAAACTCGGGCGCCTGGCGCCCGAGTTTTTCCGCCTTTTTGTTTTTTCATCGGATGCGAAAATAATTTTTTCACCGTTGTCTGTTGCGTGGCCAGTAGACCCGTCGACGTGGAGGAGGCATACGCGACTGTGAACTCCGCATTCGACAAGATCACCCGCGAAGACAACCCGACGAAACTGATTGGCCTCCAGCTCGATCGCGCCGCCGATGGCTCTCTGCTGGTCCATCAGCACGCCTACGCCGAACGGCTCATCGCAACCTTCCCTGATTGGACCACCACATGGCGTACACCTGCTGCATCTGAACCTCCGACGACACCTGCCGAACCGCTTTCGTCTGATATGACGCGCACCTTCCGCAAGTTGGTCGGAATGCTGCTGTATCTCGCCTACTGGTCCCGCCCGGATCTTGCCCAAGCAGTTCGCACAGCAGCACAAGGCATGGCAGCCCCGACTGAGCACCATCTGGCCGCAGCAATCCGCGCACTTGGTTACCTACGTGCGCAACCCCATCGACCGCTGGTGTACGGCCGAATCGCATCGCCTGCAAACGTACGCGTCTTCGTCGATGCAGACCACGCCGGATCACCCGATCGCAAGTCCATCTCAGGAATGGCGATGCTGCTGGACGGACAAGGCGCATTCGCCCCATCCTTGTTATCTCATGGTCAGTTGCCAGCAGCCCTTCAAGCCAGTCGCCCATGCTACAGCTCATCACTATCTGACGCACGAACTGCCCGATCATTACCACGAGCTGCTGATGCGAGCCGTACCCTTTACCGTGAGCTCCTGATGCGAGCCGTGTGCCTTACCGCGAGCTCCTGATGCGAGCCGTACACCTTACCGCAAGCTCCTGATGCGAGCTGTACACCTAACAGACCGCCACTTCCGACCCACGCAAGAGCGTTGGGATGGAGTGCACGGAGCCGCTGATGCGAGCTGCTCTCCTTGCCTTGAGCTGCTGATGCAAGCTGCTCACCTTGCCTTGAGCTGCTGATGCGAGCTGCTCACCTTGCCTTAAGCTGCTGATGCGAGCTGCTCTCCTTACCTTGAGCTGCTGATGCGAGCTGCTCACCTTACCTTGAGCTGCTGATGCGAGCTGCTCACCTTGCCTTGAGCTGCTGATGCGAGCTGCTCACCTCACCTTGAGCTGCTGATGCGAGCTGCTCACCTCACCTTGAGCTGCTGATGCGAGCTGCTCACCTCACCTTGAGCTGCTGATGCGAGCTGCTCACCTCACCTTGAGCTGCTGATGCGAGCTGCTCACCTCACCTTGAGCTGCTGATGCGAGCTGCTCACCTTACCTTGAGCTGCTGATGCGAGCTGCTCTCCTTACCTTGAGCTGCTGATGCGAGCTGCTCTCCTTACCTTGAGCTGCTGATGCGAGCTGCTCACCTTACCTTGTTTGCGCCGCTACGGTCGGCGCTGTAACTCAGTTAATTTTTCTTGTTTAAATAAACCTTAGAATTCAACCTTGTTACTGACTTGTTAACTACGTGTCTTAAGACGACGTAAACAAGAAAAACCGTAGTGAAAAGACCACCACCGTGACACCCGGGAAGGGGACAACCAGGGAAGGTGAGGCAAGTGCCAAAGGGCCGGGGAAAACCATCTGTCCTTAGATCCATTTGGATCAGGTTCGTCCGTGGGGACCCATCACCTCCTGTAACCCTAACCCTAACCCACTGATTGCCACGTTCTCATGAGGTCACGTCCAATGAGGAGCTGTGGATCGTCGCGGCACAATCGTGCAGTCATCGTTGACGTGCGTGATTGAGCTGCCACTGCATAAACTGCTTCCATCTGCGGCGTTGCGATAATGCGCACCGTGGTTTGGTCCGGTTTTGAATCGCGGTCAAGCTCAATATCCCAGGCGCCCATGTCAATGTGAGTATGCAAGGCGCGTGCGTTCCGTTGCGTCGCATCTGGAATGATTTGCCGGATGATTTGATTTTCACATAGTATGTTCGGTGCGCCTGCGATGTAGTAGAGTTGCTGCAGCAATATTGGCGGCCCGTACGTACCATTTCGTTGTTGTAATCGCACCGTGCCTGTGCCTACTAATGCTTTGTTGGATTTTGCATGTGGTACGGCACCTGTGATTACGACGTTTGATGGCTGAGGTTGCTGATGGAACCATGACAAGTCCCCAGTTAGGTGGATCGCAGCGTTGTTGTCCCATGCTGCCGCATTCGTAGTGAGGTTGGCATCCTCTCGGTACGTAACGAGGATGTGCTCTGTGCGGCCATTGCCGTCGTCATCATCTTTGTCCTTGTCGAATTTGCGACGCCAGTTGATCGTGATCACACGATCGCTATCTTTACATCAATGGAAAACGTCTTGAGTTGTTTATTCCAAAGGGGGGGATTATAGTGGGCTGTCAGTCACCCACTATAAATACACCACGTCCTGAAAAAGTCAAGACGTAAAACCAAACAAACCAAATCTCCAGTGGGGGTTTCACCAAAACAAACCCCCAATCGATTCGCCCCTCTCAGCACCCACCTCTCCAAACTCCCCCACATCCTTAAACCCCGACACCATACCAAACCCCGACAAGTGTCAACCTTCACGGAGTCTGCGTCCACCGTTGCAGTGATGACGACGCGCACAAAATCTCCTGTAAAAACAACCACGTTGCGCGAGTATCCGTTCCCGATCTCCTAGCGTCGTACACGATAACGGGCTGGACGCGCAGTACGACTCTTCTCACGCTCTTCTCGGCGCGCGGCGACACCATCGAGTTCGCGGCGTCGGACGGCAAGATGGTCGTGCGGTCGTCCGACGGCACGGTGCATGCGGGAGACAACAAAAACACGCCGACCGGCCGTCGACTTCTCTTCCACGGTGCACTAATGACTTCAGGAAGCACTACATGGATGGCAGCAAATTCTGCGGATATGTAACAAAAACACGCCGACCGGCCGTCAACTCGAAGGCATAGTTGAGTTGTAAAGCGACATGACGATGCTGACGATACCGCTATACTGCACGGCAGACTTGTGTGACCTAAGTACGATCGATACGTCTTAGGAGAGGAGTATTCGTGTTACAGGCATCTTACTCGTAAACTTACGCGTAGTAGTTCAAGCTCGTCTTCTTCTTCGCTTGCACCTGCACAATGCCCTCGACGAAGTCCTCATGTCCAATCTGAGTCGCGTCGCGGCGAAGCGCAAGCATGCCAGCCTCCACGCACACAGCCTTGAGCTGCGCCGCGTTGAAGTCGTCCGTCGAACGTGCAAGCTCCTCAAAGTTCACATCTCCACCCACATTCATCTTGCGCGAGTGGATCTGCATGATTTTCGCGCGCGCATCCTCGGAAGGATGCGGGAACTCAATCTTACGGTCAATGCGGCCACTTCGCAGAAGCGCAGGATCGAGAATGTCTGCGCGGTTCGTTGCCGCGATGATCTTAATGTTGTCGTCGCTCCCAAATCCGTCAAGCTGGTTCAGCAGCTCGAGCATCGTTCGCTGTACCTCTCGGTCGCCGCTCAGCTCGCTGTCAAAGCGCTTTGTTCCGATGGCGTCAATCTCGTCGATGAAAATAATCGCGGGACCCTTCTCCTTAGCGAGTGTGAAGGCGTCACGCACGAGCTTCGCGCCATCTCCGATGAACATCTGAACGAGCTGCGGTCCCGCGAGCTTGAGGAAGCACGCGTTCGTCTGCGCGGCGCAAGCGCGCGCGATGAGCGTCTTTCCCGTTCCCGGTGGGCCGTACAGCAGCACGCCCTTCGGAGGCTTGATTCCAATCTTTTCGAAGCGCTCCTTGTGTGTCATGGGAAGCACGACCGCCTCGACAAGTTCCTGAATCTGCTTGTCAAGCCCGCCAATGTCGCTGTAGTCCTCGGTGGGTTTTTCGTCCACCTCCATGGCTTTCACACGCGCGTCGTACTCCGCGGGTAGCGTGTCAAGGATGAGGTACGAGTCCTTGTTGACGCCGACGAGATCGCCCGGCTTGAGATTTTCAGGCCGAACGAGACCGACGACGGGCAGGAAGACCGTCTGCCTCGTGCTCGTCTTGAGCACGACGCACTTTCCCTTACGCTGCGCGTCGAGGTCTGCACCTGCGCCATCCTCCTCCGCCTCCTCGTCAGGGTTGACGTCGAGTATTTCGACGACGTTTCCGACGAGGTACGGCAGCTGTTTGTTAAGTTTAATCTTCTCGTGGTTTTCCTTGACTTTATCTTTATTCGCCGCGACTTCCATCTGCAGTCGACTGCATTCGTCTTTGAGTACACGCACTTCGTTATCCAGCAAACGCGTACGACGAACGATATCTTCTGGAGATAGGGAGTCGAGTTCGCTCAACAAGGTATTCATCTCTGAATCCTCGACTGAACCACCGTTAGTGTCGTTGTCGAACGCGTCGAGCATCTCCATGATAGCGTTTCGTTCGGAGCGGGAAATGACTAAATGAGCGCGGGAGATGGAGAGGGAGAGGGAGAAGAATATGGGGGGGGAGGGAGAGGCAAAAACCTAATTTCAAACCCCGAATAATTTCAAACCCCGAATTTCAATTATGTGCCACCTCTTCAGTCTTTTATTAGGCGATCTTGGCTGCTTGGGGGATCCGCTGTTGTCCACTCTGCCTCTGCCACTGGAAAAACTCTCTTCTTGGGGGATCCGTCGTATAGTTTAGTTGAATAACATACACCTGTTTCTCATTCACTCCTGATTCACTCCACTGTAATCCTCTCGCGTTGTTGGGGGATCCGCTGTTGGCGATGGGATCGCACCACTGTCCACTCTGCCTCTGCAAACTCTCGCGTTTATTTGGGGATCCGTCGTACAGCTGTTCTCCACGGTCGAAGGGGAAACCCCGGCGGATATAGTCCTATCTTATCTGATATATATTTTAGTGATTTCCACCTGTGTCTGTGTCTGCACATATTATTCTTATTCTTATTATAGGTAGAAGAAGGCTCCATGGCGTCCTTAAAGTCCTTGGCTCCTTTGCAACAAACACTGGGATCCCGTAATCGTAATGTGCGCTGTGTGGTGCGCACACATGCAGCACACAGGAGATTGGGTAATCCTGGGAACGGGCAGCACGACGCGTCGGAGCAGCAGCGTGCGCGTTTGATGGCGGAGATTGAAGCGAAGAAACGAAGAGACGCAGAGATTCGCCACCAGGCGTATCTCGATGCCAAGGGGGGAGGTGGCACACCCGCTGCACGTGCGCCAGCACCGCCGGCGAACTTCGACTTCAACGCGCCTACCCTTCAAAGGGTCGCAAAACAAACAAAACATGTACCAAAAACGCAAAATGATGCAGAGAAGGCGGCAAAGATGGCGGAAGTTGCAAAGGCACGCGCAGACATCGCCGCGAGGAGGCAGAAAGAAGCGGAACAACGGCGCCAGGCGTGGCTTGCGGCCAGGGAGGGTGCATACGCTGCCGCCGGAGATGCGCACGCGCAGGCGGACACGCAGGCGTACACGCAAGCTCGGGAGCAGATCAAGTCCGTTCGAAGAATGGAGGCGAAGCCTAAGGCGTTTGCGGCTGCCGGTGCGGCGAAGGCGAAAGCTGATAACGCGGCTTATGCCAAGGCTCGCGCGGACATTCAGGCGATACGACAGAAGGATGCGGATGCTCGCACGAGGGCGTTCCAGGAGGCGAAGCAGGGGACGGGCTTTGCAACGCCGCCCACGCCGCCTCCTCGTGACTTTAGCGCACCCTCGCGTGTCCAGAGGGTGCAGATCCCGGCCGCCGCGGCACGAGCTGCGGCAGCGGCGAAGGCTCGTGCCGAGCTGGAGGTTGCGCGTCAGAAGGCGGCGGAGCAGCGCGCGCACGCGTTCGTGCAGTCGTGCAGCGAGCGAAGGTCGCAGGCGGCAGGTCGTACCATCCGACCAATCAGGGTGGATGCGTGGTGCTGACTTCTAAGTTACTAAATGTTTTTTTTAAAAACACTTGCTTGTGCTTGCTCGTTGCGTGGTTTGTCCCATTCTACTTCTAGTTAAAGTGACAACCACACATAAACTTACTTACTTTGAGTGTGTGAGAAAGTCTTGAGAAAAACAAAAACGTCGTGGAAAACCAAAACCAAAACAAAACTAAAAAAGGCCATTCTTAAATATGGTCGAGATGCCCCCATGGGCCATGGTGACTCATGTGTGACGACGTTTCCATTTCAGGGTTACGCCTGGTTACGCCGCAACTCGCAAGGTGCTGCCTGGATTCAAATTTTATGCCGAGACTTTCTTTGCATTTATTGGGTCCCGAGCAGCTCCAGCTCAGCTCAGCTGCTCGTGATCCATCCGTCTTGTTGTTTTCCAACCCGAAAACAGACCCCTTCCCCCGTCGGTGTTAACTTTGGGATATTTCGGGTGGTACGATTTGAAACCAAGGCGACCGAAATATCCCGACAGACTCTTTGGACCGATGCGGAGTCGGGAGTCGTTTATTCGATCAAGGGGAATTTTTCAATTGGTTGATCTAGGGGAAACCGCCCGCCATCAGGGGAGCCCGACCAAGTTCGCATTGTTACCCTTGGTCAGTTTTTAAACCGATTTCGAGACTCGAGCAGACCCGACCCGACTGGACTGCCCCCCCGCGGACAGACGACAGCTCAGATAATAAAAAGTGCCCTCCCTGTTCTTTTTCGCCTCCTCACTCTTCAGTATTGAGAGTATTTACGATAATGGCCTCATGCGTGGTTCGGTCAGTGGTAGTGTCTGCCAATAGCCCTGTTGCAAAGCGCAGTAACCATGACCATGGACTGAATAATACCTCCTTGACGCCGCGTAAGAAGGTGTGTGCATCTGCTTCTACGCACTCGAACTCGCATGTTTCGAAGTCGCCTCATCGAGAGAACAGCTCGCATGTTTCAGGAGGCTCAGGAGGTGGTGACGAACGCGCATTCACGCCTCAGAAGCACGCCAAGAAACACGTGCTGGAAATTGACGCGTCGAATAACGCCATCGCCATCAAGGAAAGTGCGCTGGTGCCGACCAGTAGCGATGTTGACGCGGACACGGACACGGAGGATAAGGTGAGCACTCTTGAAGGGGAACGCAACGACGCCGTGACGGAGGAGGTGGTGGAGGAGGAGGAGGAGGTGGACCAGCACCACGAGACCACCAACAAGCAAGAGCTGGAGAGTAACGCTGCCGCTGATGTCGTAAAAGACAAGCATGAGGAGGAGAGTCCGACTCCGACTCAAGCGCACCTTCACACAGTGAAGCTCAGGCAGCCTACCATCACCGCCGTGGGTGTTGTCGGGGAAGCGGCGAAGCAGGAGGAAAAGGATGCTGAGGATGCTCGTGCGAAGCTGCGCATCCTTCGACAGAATCTGGAGGAAGCACGCACCGCGGAGTATGCACACGCCAGCGAGGTTGACGCCAAGGTCACGCGACCCTCGGCATTCTGCAAGGCTATTCAGGAGAAAGTCGCCATACTCGCCAAGGCCATCGTCGAGTTCGGTGTGCCCAAGCCGACGGTGCACGTGGACACCGCCACCCTTGCAGCTGAGAATGCCAAAGAAAAAGCCGAGCTTCTCGCGAGCCGAAATATGCAGGCGAAGAAACGACTCACGCACATGAATCTCGTCGCCTATGCTAAACAGCAGAAGCAGGCTGAGATTCGAGCAAAGGCGTTCGCCGTATTTCAGGCGGGAGAGCGCGACGCCATGCGCGCGGTCGACGACGGAAAGAAGCCGAACGTGGAATTTCCAGGTGCATACCATCCCGCGGCTGTCGCGAAGACGCGCTCGCGTGCTGCCATTGCTGTGAAGCCAACTGAGCAGAAGGACCGTGAGAGGGAAGCGAAACAGCGTTCCAAGGCGTTCGATGCTTTCCAGGCTGCGGGAGCGCCGTTTGCCACGGGGGTGAAGCCGACAGCAGTGAAGCCGACAGCAGTGAAGCCGACTGCCGCTCTGCCTACGAAGAAACGTGACGCCATTGTGGTGGACACAACGCCGCCGAAAGAGGTCGCTGATGCAGCTCGGCTCGGATTCGCCACCTTCCAGGCTCGTGCCCAGCTAGAGGCGGTCAAAGTGAAGGAAGCGGAAAGTCGTGCCCAGTCTATCATAACTCAGATTGCCGTTAAGTCGTCTCAGCAGCAGCAGAAGGAGATTGAGGCGGCTGCTCTGGCGGCCGAGAATGCCAAAGCTCGCAATCAGCTCCAGGCAGCCAAGGTCCAGGAGGCTCGCGAGCGTGCTAAGGCTTTCGCGGATGCTAAGGAGCGACTCGCCGACGTCCCGCACATGGAGACAGAATCGCCAGCCACTAGTCCTGTGAAAAGCCAGCGCACTTCCCTCGCTGAGCTGCAGGCGATCCGTCAGAAGGACTTGGATGAGCGCGCCAAGGCGTTTGCAGAGTTCAAGCAGGAACTGGATTTTGCCAAGTTTTTGGTGGATGATACCCCAGAGGAGAGCGCTGCTACCGCTGCCATCCTTGCGGCAGACCATGCCAAGGCTCGCGCGAAGCTGCAGGAAGCCAAGGCAAATGACGCGGCGGAGCGTGCCAAAGCGTTCGCGCAGGCGAAGATGGTTCCGAAAAGCCACGAACTTGACGATTGTCCAGACAACTCCGTCGGCGAGAAAGAACGCGATACTTCCACGTACGCGATGCTAAACAGTACTCCAATTATCGAGCCTGTCCCTGTCAAGATGACGGCGGAGCAGAAGGCGGCGGAGATGGCCGAGCTGGAGGCAGCGCACGCGAGTGCACGCGCCCAGATTGCCGAGAAAAGGCTCGAGGACAAGAAGCAACGTGCGAAGGCTTTTACGGAGGCTAGGGTGACTCTGCCGATTACGGTGGCTGTGCCCGATCCAGCGCCAGCGTCGACGACGACTACTTCGGTCGAGAAAACGGCGGAGCAGAAGGCGGCGGAGATGGCCGAGCTGGAGGCAGCGCACGCGAGTGCACGCGCCCAGATTGCCGAAAAAAGGCTCGAGGACAAGAAGCAACGCGCGAAGGCTTTTACGGAGGCTAGGGTGACTCTGCCGATTACGGTGGCTGTGCCCGATCCAGCGCCAGCGTCGACGACGACTACTTCGGTCGAGAAAACGGCGGAGCAGAAGGCGGCGGAGATGGCCGAGCTGGAGGCAGCGCACGCGAGTGCACGCGCCCAGATTGCCGAAAAAAGGCTCGAGGACAAGAAGCAACGCGCGAAGGCTTTTACGGAGGCTAGGGTGACTCTGCCGACTACGGTGGCTGTGCCCGATCCAGCGCCAGCGTCGACGACGACTACTTCGGTCGAGAAAACGGCGGAGCAGAAGGCGGCGGAGATGGCCGAGCTGGAGGCAGCGCACGCGAGTGCACGCGCCCAGATTGCCGAGAAAAGGCTCGAGGACAAGAAGCAACGCGCGAAGGCTTTTACGGAGGCTAGGGTGACTCTGCCGACTACGGTGGCTGTGCCCGATCCAGCGCCAGTGTCGACGACGACTACTTCGGTCGAGAAAACGGCGGAGCAGAAGGCGGCGGAGATGGCCGAGCTGGAGGCAGCGCACGCGAGCGCACGCGCCCAGATTGCCGAGAAAAGGCTCGAGGACAAGAAGCAACGCGCGAAGGCTTTTACGGAGGCTAGGGTGACTCTGCCGATTACGGTGGCTGTGCCCGATCCAGCGCCAGCGTCGACGACGACTACTTCGGTCGAGAAAACGGCGGAGCAGAAGGCGGCGGAGATGGCCGAGCTGGAGGCAGCGCACGCGAGCGCACGCGCCCAGATTGCTGCGAAGAAGCAGCAGGCGGAGGAGGAGCGCCGCCAGGCATGGCTCGCTGCCAAGGAGGGTGCATACGTTGCCGCTGGAGTCGCATTTGCTCAGAACAATGTTCAGGCATTCGCAGATGCTCGCCAGGAGATCCAATCGATCCGTAGGCAGGTAGCGAAACCAAAGGCATTCGCGGCGGCCGGCGTGGCGATGGCGCAAGCTGATAACGCGGCGTACGTCAAGGCGCGCAACGAGATTCAGTCGATCCGTCACAAAGATTTTTTGGCGGCGCAGATTGCCGAAAAAAGGCTTGAGGACAAGAAGCAACGCGCGAAGGCGTTTGCGGAGGCTAGGGTGACTCTGCCGCCTACGGTCGTTGTGCCTGATCCAGCGCCAGTGCCGACGACGACTACTTCGGTCGAGAAAACGGCGGAGCAGAAGGCGGCGGAGATGGCCGAGCTGGAGGCAGCGCACGCGAGCGCACGCGCCCAGATTGCCGAGAAAAGGCTCGAGGGCAAGAAGCAACGCGCGAAGGCTTTTACGGAGGCTAGGGTGACTCTGCCGCCTACGGTCGCTGTGCCTGATCCAGCGCCGACGGCGACGACGCATGCGAAGCAGCAGGAAACGTCGGAGAAGCGCCTTCTTTAAGGCTGTCGCAACACTCTGTGCGTAGGACTTGTTGGCTTTTTTTTTTTTACTTTTGAGTGAGTGGTCGTGTCTTCTGGATTTTTTTTTTCTTTCCACGTGGATCTTTTTACTTTTCGCAGCTCTGAACCAGAGAACTGCTTGTTTAGTCTTTAGGTGTAAATAAATCGACCGCTCCTGACATAGGGGGCCTTTTTTTATAAATATTTTCAAGCCGACGAAGAATCCTCGAAGGACCGACGCGTCGTCGCACTGTCGCCTACGTCCGGTCCAGCCATAACATCAAGGCAGGAAATAACGTCCTCTAAGACAGACGGTTCGTTCTTGTAGGTTGTGCACGCGCGCACGACTGCATGAGCCATGAGGTCGTGCGCGTGCACACAACAGCCCGCACGCAAAGCCCCGTGCACAATGACTTCGATCGACTCAGCGTCACCACTCACCACCCCTTGTCAAGTTCCTTGGCTATAGCTGCGGCGATCAGCCGATCACCACGTCCGGGAAATACGGGTGCTCGCGTGCATGAACGCATAATCGATACTCTGCGGTCCCACGTCGTCGCAACTATCATAGCATCCGTGGAGGACTTCGAGGGCTGGTGTCCGGACACCAGTTTCTGGTGTCCGGACACCACGTTGTGGCGAGTCGAGTGTAATAGTGTAATAGTGAGCTTTACCGTCGAAGGGGCTGGATGGGTGTTTAAGTTGGATGTAAACGATGAAGTCTACGCCAAACCTCGTTCAATTTGAAGACGAACTCGAGAAGTTATTGCGCATCTGGCCAATTTGCATTGCAATCAGATTGCGGTTGTTCGACGTAGCTGTGTGATTGAATTTTTCGTCCAATTTAGCTATGGTCGCTGTAGCTGTTTTTGTCGTGCAATTATGAATTGCATTCAGTACGCTGCGCCGTTTTCCAATCGACGGGAGCTCGCCTCTGTTGCCTCGTGGTGTCAGCGGTAAGTGGAACATGATTAGGGTTGCCCTGCGTCATGACGCGCGTAATCATTACGCGCGTAATGCGTAATGTCATGACGCGTCATGACGCCCCCCTGAAATCCCGTGACGCGTTTCATTGCTTAGGGTTTTAAGGAAATTTGTAATAATATCGCTAATACCCTAATACCCTAATAGTACCCTAATAAAAGCAAATTGAGGTAAATTAATCAGGCTAGGAGCGTGCTTTCTTTTTCAGACGCGAAATATGTACCGAAAAAAAAAGTTTTCAGATCTGTTAAAGTTTGACATGGCATTCGACCGTTCCTCTTTGGATTCTACTCATTTGATTGGCTCATGTTGCAAAGCATGGAACCTCATGCTTTGCCCTCTAGCCTTCTTGGAGGCCTCCTAGGCCTTCTCCTTTTCTCTACCTCTGCCTTTTACTTTCATTCTAGTAACTAAACACTACCTTAAGCACTTTCTACTTAAGGTCTCCCTCTCCTACAACACTCCTGCTGAGAGGGGCGAATCGATTGGGGGTTTGTTTTGGTGAAACCCCCACTGGAGATTTGATTTGTGGGTTTGATTTGGGAGAAAACCGTCTTGACTTTCAGGACGTGATATGTTTATAGTGGGAGACAGACAGCCCACTATAATCTCCCCTTTTGGAATAAACAACTCAAGACGGTTTCCATCGATGTAAAGATAGCGATCGTGTGATCACGATCGCCTGACGCGCTTCGCTGGCGGCGCGCTGGAGTGCTGAGAGGGGCGAATCGATTGGGGGTTTGTTTTGGTGAAACCCCCACTGGAGATTTGATTTGTGGGTTTGATTTGGGAGAAAACCGTCTTGACTTTCAGGACGTGATATGTTTATAGTGGGAGACAGACAGCCCACTATAATCTCCCCTTTTGGAATAAACAACTCAAGACGGTTTCCATCGATGTAAAGATAGCGATCGTGTGATCACGATCGCCTGACGCGCTTCGCTGGCGGCGCGCTGGCGGCGCGCTGGCGGCGCGCTCTTTCTTTTCTTTACATTGTAACTCATTCTTGACTTTTTACTTACTTTCACTCGACCACAACCTATGGCGTCTGAAGGTGACACCGGTGCCGGGGGCACACACCAAGAACACACACCACAACCTACAGGCAGTGGCTCGTTCCATCAACTCCACCACCACGGGTCACCGTCGTCTTGTCTGGGCGTTGCCACTTGACGTTCACGACGCGAGTAGCATCGTTGTACCGCACCTCTTGATTATTCCCAAAAAAACCAAACACCTCCGCGTCACACACTGCAACAGTTCCTATACCAACCAAAGTATAATATATCGGTATATTTACAGTTTACACGTCAATCTATATATCAAGAAGGAGAAAACGACAAAACGTGCGCCGCCGCCGCCGCCGCCGGCCCGCCGCCGAAAGCGCATCGGCGGCGAGCGAGGACGATACATAGTACTACGGATCATACGACACGCCGCGAAGCGCCGCCGCCGACATAGTAGTACTTAGGACGAATTGCTTCCCCGACCGATGAAAAGTGCCCGACCTCGACCGGTATCCCAAAAAGTCAAAAAACCTCCCCTCACTCAATCTCACTGCACGAGGAAAAACACCCAAGGACGTATCCCCAGGCAACAATCGAGAGACAAAAGGCGCATGATGAGAGTTGGATTGCGATTTTGCCGCGCGCGCGACATTTCTAAAGTTGGCGGCAATCCATGGACGCCGCCGCTGCCGACGCCGCCGACGCCGATGCCGCCGCCCCTCCCTCTCTCCTCACACGCATGGAGGTGGACGTATCGTCGGGTGTGCTCATACTGCTTACCGCGTTCGTTCTCTTCATCGGTGCGTACTACGCCGGCCACGTCTTCAAGCGCCTCTCCCTCCCAGCCATCACAGCGTACTTCCTCGTCGGACTCCTGCTCGGACCACACTCGTTCAACATGGTCAACCGCGACTCCCTGGAGTGGCTCAAGCTCATGGATGGTACGTGTCTCTGCATGATTGGGCTCTGCGCAGGCACGGAAGTCTCCTTCCAGGAGCTCGCGCCGCACCTAAGCATTGTGTGGGTCTACACGCTCGCAATCACCGCAGGCACGTGGCTGCTCGTGACGCCCGTCGTGCACTTTTTCGTCGCGCCGAACGTCCCGTTTCTCGTAGACATGGCGAAACAGGCGAACGGGCCGTCACGCGTCTGGGCCATAACGAGCTTGATTGGTACGCTGATGGTTGCACGATCGCCCGCATCCGCACTCGCCGTGCTCAGAGACACCGACGGAAGAGGGCCGTTCTGCACAACCACGCTCGCGGTGGTTGTCGTCAAAGACGTCGTTACCGTGCTCATGTACAGCCTTAATCTCGAGTACGTGCACTTTGTCTTTGGAGAAAACGCTACAGTGACACTTTACACCCTCTTGGCGCCGTTTGTGCACGTCATGTGGAGCGGAATACTGGGCCTGCTTGGCGGCTTGGCGCTGGCGACAGGGCCCATGGCGCCCTCCGTGCCAGCTCCAGCACTGCCCACTACGCCGTCGATCAAACGAGCGAGTGGGATATTACTTATGACGTACGCAAGAGGACGTCATAATGTCATCAGGCTCAGCTCGGGCGCCGCAAGGCCGGCGATGATCGCCGCCGTCGCGGGCATTCTGTACTTTGTCGCAAAAAATACTGGCGGAGAACCACTCCTCACATGTCTCGTCGCAGGCATGGTGATTGCAAACCCGCTGCCAACGCCGGTACGCACTTGCGTTAGTTCCATGCGCCGTGTGCTGCGCATGCAACGCGAGTCCACCGGCCTCATGACAAGCAATATAATGGCACACCACGGCGAAAGTGATAACGAGGCGGAAGCACGACGTGCCGAGGCTCATAGGCACTTTGCACTGCTTATGCCCGTTGTGAACGTCGTGTTCTTCTCGCTCGCAGGAACGTACATCCGCCCACGCGACCTGCTCGGATCGACGGCTCATGCGAGTATCATCTTTGCCACACGTATGTTTGCGCTGGTTGGATCGACAGCCGTTGCGGCGATCGTGCTTACCCGCGGATTTCCCGAGTCGACGAACGCCGGCGGAGGATATCTCGTCGCAACGAGCGGGTACGCGTGGATGGCGTACGTCACTCAGGCTGGTGTGGCGATGGGTCTCATCAAGCTTGCCGTGAATGCCTTCCCGAGCTGGGGAGGCGAGTTCGCCGCGTTGTCAACAGCTGTGGTGGTGGCCAACCAGGTGATTGGCCCTCTGCTCTTCAAGCACGCAATTGTTCGAAGCGGCGAGAGCCACGCCGGACTGCTTCATGTCGACAAATCTGCGACGCCAGCATCCGGCTCGTCGAGTGGCGACGAGTCAGCAGCGCCAGACGGTGTGACTGTGACGGCATGATTAACTTAATCGTATTTATTATAATACATGGAAGTGTAGTTTACATTACAGTAAATAAAATTTATGCTTGAAATTTTTTTGAAATGCACAAAAACGTATATATATATACACGTGTTCTCTCACACGTCAATTTCCTTGATGAGCTCGTTCGCAAAAAATTCGAGGTGCTGACGGCTTCCGGATGCGTAAACGTGTATGCCATCGCCGCGAGGTCGAGGTGTGATCACAGCCACCACAGGCACAAGTGCGCCATGGTCGTATGCCACGGGAGTTCCCATGAGGTTGACGCCCTCCCAGTCGAAGCGCCACGAGCTGACGATAAATGTCAGGGCATTGGCATCCATCGTCCTCTTTGACAGGTTGCCTTGTTTCACGTACTGCTTTTGCATCCACCGCGATCGTCTCATAATCACGTCGGGAGTTAGCGCGCGTAGATCTGCACGAAGCCGTCGTGCGATCTCCACCACCGGCATAGCAAGCAGGTCGCGCACTGATAACTCGGTGCGAACTTCGTCCACGCCGTTCCCGCAGTAGGTGGGTGGCATCTGCACACGTTTGCGAAAGTTGCAAGCGCGCTGGCACGTGGTGATCGACGAGTCATCCTTCGACAACGAAAGCTGCTCGCATCGCATTGCGCAGAGGGCTTTCCACACGCGCGCAGTCACCAAATCGTCCGTGGAGACGAATGTCTCTTGATCAGGGGTGACACTCACACTGACGGAAGCTGACGCCTTAAGTTGTCGGAGCACGCGCTGTGGGAACGGCGCCACGCACACGCATGGGCCATTGATTTTCTCCATCAAACCAGCGAACGGTGGCATCGGCGTCGGACCGTCAGCTGGGAAGCACATGAATCCATGACGTACTTCCTCGTTGTCGTTGTCGTTGTCGTTATTTTTGTCGTCGGAGTCATCGCCGTCGTGCTCAAGTTCGCGGTGCTGATAAACCGGCTCCGGATGAAGTGGGAGGTTTTGCACAGCTTGCGCCCAGTTGCGCATGAATACCATGATGGCCGCGGCATCCATCACCGCGTGTTGCACGAGAATTCCGACGGCGATGCCGCCATCCTTGAGAGTCGTCAGCTGCACCCGCATGAGTGGCGTTTCGGCGTTCCCCGTGTCTGGGTCCATGCCCTCCTTTGGCGGCACGAACGCTTCGTGCACGTTTCTCTTGAAGAACATCGGCTTCAAGTTGGCGTGCAACTCTGAACCGGGCAGGTGCGAAACGGCCTCTTGCAAGGTGACGTTTCTTTTAGCGAGATAGACTTGCACGCCTTGATTGTTGAGCTGAATCGCCTCCCATTTCTTCGTGGCGGTGTACCGGCCGCAGAGCACAGGGTGGTGGGAAAGCACGGACGGGAGAGCGGAGATGAGAAGATTACCCACACCACTCACACCACCCACACCACGCTGAGACTGATGAGAGGAGTGTGCAAGTGATTCCGCATCGGAAGGTGCCTGAAAGAACCACACCATGGGTATAGCCCGGCCTGCGCAGAGACGGTCGTGAGGTGATAAATCGTGATGATGAAAAACCCGCTGAAGGGATAAGGACGTGCCCGATGGTGAGGAGGAGCGTGCAGCTGTTATTGTTGTTGGAGCTTGACACAACCTGGGGTATCCTGTGCTGTCTTGTATGACTGGCATCATCGCTCAATCGCAAGCAAGCTGCAAGCGAACAAGCAAGACAAGACGCCCAGTACTGACAAATGTGAGCACCACTAATCCACGGCCAGACGGCTGGCCAGCACCACCCCGAACCAACGACGGCAAGCCAGTACAGTACCGCACGCTTAAGCACGCTTAAGCAAGTGCACGCGCAAGAGCACGTGGGATGGGACGAAGCCGCCGCAAAACCGCCTTAAGCCGCCGCAAACACGAGATGAGGGCAAACACGAGGGGCAAACAGGGGGAAGAACGAACCCCTAAACCATGTGGGAATTTGTGAACCCCTAACCCCTAACCCCTAACCCCTAACCCCTAACCCCTAATCTAATCCGTTTGGAATTTGTGAACCCCTAACCCCTAACCCCTAATCTAATCCGTTTGGAATTTGTGAACCCCTAACCTGAAACTCCCCTGCGCCCTGCGGATAAGATACCCGCCCCCTCCCTTTGCTTTCATTTCCGCCGCCACTCTTTGCCTTTGGATACGATGCCCGCCACCGTCCTGCCTAAAGCCTTTCAGGGACACGGCCGCCACGTGTACACGGGACGTGTTCATGCTCGTGTTCATCATCATCGTGCTCGTGCGGCGGCATCAGCTTCATCGGTAGGTTTGGATGACTCGTTAGTGCTTGATCCTATTACGCTCATTAGTGGTAACGTGCAATTACCAGGATCCAAGTCGCTCAGTAATAGAGCGCTTCTATTAGCATCTATGAGCAAAGGCACGACGACGCTTGTCAACTTGCTTGACAGTGACGACATACGCTACAACGTCTCCGCATTGGAAACGCTCGGCGTCGAGTTCGAATCCTTGGACTGGGAGACGGGACGTGTTGTCGTCAAGGGATGTGGAGGGGCGTTTCCAAACGGTGGCACGGACGATGCGCCTCTCGACCTGTTTCTCGGAAACGCAGGAACGGCGATGAGACCGCTCACAGCGGCTGTCGCCGCCGCGGGAAAGGGAACGTACGTCCTCGACGGCGTGCCGCGCATGCGGGAACGACCCATCGGAGACCTCGTCGACGGACTCGTACAGCTAGGTGTCGACGCCGAGTGCACGCTCGGAACGGGATGCCCACCCGTTCGCGTTGTCGCGAACGGCATGCCAGGCGGATCCATAGGAGTCAAGGGAAGCGCAAGCAGCCAGTTCCTCTCCGCGCTACTTATGGCGGCGCCACTTGCATCTTCGGACCTCACCATCAACATCACCGATAAGCTCATCAGCGTGCCATACGCGGAGATGACGTGCAAGCTCATGGAGCGCTTCGGAGTTAACGTCGAGCGCGACGACAGCTACGCATCGTTCGTCGTGCGATCTGGACAGACGTACGAGTGGCGTGGTGCCGACGGAAAGGGAGGGGACTGCTTCGTCGAGGGTGACGCGAGCTCGGCGAGCTATTTCCTCGCGGGTGCCGCCATCACAGGAGGCACCGTGACTGTCGAAGGGTGTGGGTCGGAATCTCTCCAAGGTGACGTTCGCTTCGCGGAGGTGCTTGGCATGATGGGCTGTGAGGTGAGCTATACGGCGAACACCATCACACTCACCGGGCCGAAGCAGCTGAAGGGCATCGACGTCAACTGCAACGACATTCCTGACGCGGCTATGACACTCGCGGTCGTCGCGCTTTTCGCAGAAGGACCGACGGCTATCCGAGACGTGGAAAGCTGGCGCGTGAAGGAGACGGAGCGCATGGTGGCAATCTGCACGGAGTGCCGCAAGTTTGGTGCAACGGTTGAGGAGGGTCAGGACTACTGCGTCATCACACCACCTCCGAACAAGACGTGGGATAGCCACGTCGAGGTGGACACGTACGACGACCACCGAATGGCCATGGCATTCTCGCTCGCTGCATGTGGCAGCGTGCCCGTGGTGATTCGCGATCCTACCGTCACGAAGAAGACGTTCCCAACCTACTTCGACGTTTTGAAGGGTGTGTGTTCTTAAAAAAAAAAGATAGAAGAGTAAAAAGCGAAAGCAACAAAAACATTTACTGCCATAAGATCGCGAAAAAGAAGAAGAAAGTTAAAAAGAAAGGTGACGTTGTCTTTTGTTTACATAGCATCCTAAAATTGTTCGTGCACGGAGAGATGTGGCGATGTCATGTCATGTCAGTTGCTGGTCGTCCTCCGTCTTTTCCTCCTTGTCGCCGTAAGCTGCACCAGTTAAGCTTAGAATGACCACCCAGAGAACCTCCACCATGTCAACCCACAGGAGACGGTGCTGTACCGGAATCACGCCATACGTGATGATGTGTGCAGCTGGCCAGAGACGCCAACCTGACTTCATGAGCGGCCATGCCGTGGCGGTGATTTTCTTCCAGATATCACGCGGCTCGTCGCCGTCGAGGAATCCCAGGAATGCGTAGTAGAGAGCATTCCAGCATGCGATGGTGATGGTTTGGTCAAGCACGAGCTTGATGATGGCATTCGTCTGCACTTCGGAGGGAAACATCATCTCGGTAATCTCGTAGTAGTAGTGGTAGATTGGTGCCTGTAGCAGTGCACCAACGGCGACGGAGCGAAGAAGGCGTGGTCGGTCGAAGCTGAGTGCGCTGACGAGAGACTCGAGCGGTGTCGATGTGGCTGCAATGGGATTCGTGGTGGAGGTGGACGTGGCTGCGGTGGCGGAGGATGACGATGCGTCGACGTCGAGGTTCGCGGTGGGAGACGACGATGCTGCCGACGACGCGTCCTGCGCACGCTCGTACGCCTGCGCGAGCCAGTCACCAGCACCGTACACGACCCCCGAAATGAAGCTCTTGATGCCCACGGGGTTCGTGTCGAGCATCGTTTCGTAGATACGCCAGTTGTTCTGGGGAATGTGCTCGAGAATTTCGAGTGGCGTCCATCCGCGGTGCAGTTCGCTGTTAAACTCCGCGCCAGCGAAGACGATGGTTCCCGCGACGCAGGATACGATGAAAGCATTCACGAAGAGGTCCGTGGTGGCATACAGAGCCTGCTGTGCCGTCGCGGTTGCCGTTTCATCCCAGCTTGAGAGGGCCTCGGCGCTTTCATCCCAGCTTGAGAGAGCGACTTCCTCGAGCATCGCACCCTCGCGGAACGTCGTGGCTGCCGCGGCGACGGCGGAAGACGTTTGCGTCCTCGTTGAGATGGATTCGTCCGTGGTGCTGGAGGCATCCGGTTTTTCTTCGGTGAGCACCTCGCACGATTCCACGAGAGCGCACGCGTCAGGTGAGTCTAAGAGCGTGACGACGTTATTGATATCTTCAGAGGCGGCTTTCGACGCCGACGCCGACGCCGACGCCGACGCAGGAAACGTGTCATCGTCATCCGTCGCAATGTCGAGAGCCGCCTCTACGTCCGTGGATACGGCACGCACTTCCTGAGGCGATAGTCCGGAGCGCTGCTGCTGCTGTGCGGATATTTTGCACCTGTATACTTTTTTGTTGGTGGAAATAAATGGCTGCTGGATGGTTTTTGATGAGCTTGGGGTGGACGTGAGCCGAGCGACGGCTGAGTGGTGTGAAGATCGGTGGTGATGACCAGCTGCTGCTGCCTGAGCTTTCAAAGTAGTTCGTCGCGGCCCCCCCTGATGACGTGTATGACTGTGACGCTGGGAAGACGACGAAGATGACGACGACGACGAAGAGAGCGAGACCAGAGAAGAAGGCACCATAGTTGTGTTTTTCGTATTTTTTATTTTCTTCTTCTTCCTCTTCTTTTTATGTAGAAAGAGCGAGTGTTGGTTGATCAAATCAGGTACTCCTAGCTAGGAGGTGAAAAGAAAAGAAACACAGAAAAAACAATCGCAGATCACTAAAAGACAGCACACACCCTAAAAGAAAAGCGAAACACAAGAAACACACCTATGAGACACACGAGTCTTGAGACACCTACAAGCACCTACTAAGCACTGTATGCGAGCAGGAGAGTGGCGGCTTTCACCAGAGGGAACGAAATGCTTTGCAGAGTAGGCAATGCGGCAATGAGGTGGGGGAGCCCGAGGAGTTGTTGGCGGGGAGAGCCTCACCACAGAAACCCCTCCCAGCCTCCCTAGAAGAACAGGGCAGGGGGACGTGTCCCGAATCGAGGGACTGGGGCCGGAGCCTGTGGGGATTTGGAGCCTGGAGGGGGCACGCGCACGTAGCACGCCCTCTACAGTAAGGCTCATCAACAAATCTGGAGAACGACGTCACCCCCCAGGGGAGGGGGCCTGTGTTGCGAAGAGCGGGGCGGCGTATTACCCGATTTTACCTCAAGAGGGTGTCTCTCTCTCTCTCTCTCCCCATCTCGAGGAAGGAATCCCGGCCACGAAAACCCTCGAAGATATTCCCCCCCACCACCCGGTATGGCCAAACACCCAAACAGTCCACGTCTTCGCCCCTTCTGCCTTGGAGAGGGGGGTTGGTTTCCCTTCTCGCCTCCCTCTTAAGGGGCCTCGGGAACCCGCCCTCCTCGGCGAGTGACCTCCCCTCGGCCTCGGGATGGTCAGGGGTTTTTTATGTTTCGGCCATCCTTGCCTTCTGTTTTTGTCAAGGGGGGGGACCTGGGGGGGGGGGGGGGGACCTGGCAGCCTGGGGGGAGAACTGATGCAGGACTGATGAGCCTGAGCCCAGAGAAGTGAGAACGGAGCTTGCTGCAGTGCTGAAGGCCTTAAACGCAAGGGTTAGCATGCATGCATGACGTCACACTTGTCGTCCAGTACAGTACTTACCCGCCTACCCGGTATGTACGTTATTTGTACATACCGGCTATGTAAACATGAAAAAAGCAAGGCGTGGCGTTGCCGGATGCGTTGCGATGCGTTGCGATGCGTCGTGCTCTACATAAACGTCATAAGCGGGCTTGAAAAGTGTGTGCGTGCGCTAATAAACCTCTACCGGTGGTAAGAATACGTACTTAAGGTCGAAGAAGAAGAAGGAGGAGGAGGAGGAGGAGGAGGAGGGGGAGGAGTTCGTTGGGCAGGCACGGCGGTGTCTTTCCTCAACCCCTAAAGGTAGTCTAACTCTTAACTTCTTCGGCGTGACCCCTTATTATTATTCGTCGAAACGGTGCAACCGTATCGTAGTACTATATAGGTAAGAACTGGCCAGCGTCCGACGAAACGACGCCGCCCGACAATCAAATCAATCCCCATCATTCGCATCATTGGCGTGTTGACTTGGTTTGGAAGTCCCCGCACGCACACGCACACGCACACGCACACTACGATAATTAGGCAAGTCACCCCTTAAGTTCGTTTCACTATCAACGAAGCATATCACAGGTCTCTCTGCTAAGGTACCTTACTTTAGAGAAATATCATCACAATGCGCATCTGTCCCAACTCTTCCAGCGCATTGGGCGTCACAGTCTCTCATGTTGACTTAAGACTCGCGTCGTCACAAGATGTCGCCGTCATGTGGGGGGCCATGCAGGCGCGTGGGGGACTCCTCGTCGTCAAAGGGCAAACACTCACGCCTCGCGAGTGCCAACAGGCGGCGGCGAAGTTTGCACCCTTCCTTGGCGAACCGTTGAAGTACGACAGGTGGCCTGGCCAGTCGCCGGGAATCGACGACGCGGAATGCGTCGCCCTGCTCGGGAACTACAGGGCACGCAAGCAGGACGACCTAGGCGTCGTCGGGTGCAAACCAGGTGACCGCATCGCCGAGTACAAGCCAGCCATCACGGAAATCGAAGAGTGGCACACAGACGGGTCGTTCCTAGCCAGTCCCAAAAAGGCAATCTTGCTGTACGCGCCCAAGGGAGACTACCCTCTGCCCAGCACGGGAGGACGCACGGGGTTCGCAAGCTGCACGCGCGCGTACCGCCGCCTGGCAGAGTCAGAGCAAAAACAATATGCGTTCATGTCGAGCGTCCACAGCTGGGAAGTGTTCATGCGCCTGCTCGAGAGACGCGACCCGTCAAGGGAGAAGGTGACCGCCGCCGACGTCGCGAAGAAACCGGACCAGACGTGGCCAATCGTGCGCGTACACCCTCCGACGGGGGAACCGTCGCTGTACGTGAACCCGAAGAACACGAGGTGTGTGCTCAGCGGCGAGCGGCGAGAAGACGACGGGTCGAAGCTCATCGACAACCTCGGGAAACTCATCGTCGAGGAGGCGTACTACCACAAGTGGGAGGCGGGCGACTTCGTGCTTTGGGATAATCGGTGCCTGCTCCACGCCGCCACGCCATTCGACGCGACCAAGCACGAACGTCTGCTGTTCAGGCTTGAGTTCCCAGGCGAGCCCGTGCAAGGCTTTGAGGTCACATACGCGACGGCGCCGACGATTCAAACGTGCTTTAACCCTTATCACAGCAATCGAGCAAAAGGTGCAGTTATCGCACATGTCGTCGACACGGCACATCCAGGCGACACCGCAGCCTTGGAGCGGTGGCTGGATACAAAGCAAGACGTCAAGGTGCTGTCCGTGGTGGGAAAAACCGAAGGAAATGGATGCGTGAACGACTTCACGCGAGGATATGCGAGCCATTGCATCCACGAGACGCTCAAGAAGAGACGGCTCGACGACGGGGTGGCTGTCGTCATGAGTGGAGGCACGGAGGGCGTGTTAACCCCGCACTTCCTCGTGCTCGGACGCAACAGTGGCGAAGAAGACGGCGGAGAAAGAACCGAGGGCCCACATCGCCTCGTGGTGGGATCCGCAACGTCACGCACGCTGCTGCCGGAGGAGATTGGAGCCGACGCACAGGTGGAGGCGACAAAAGAGGCTGTGCTGCAAGCGTGCGCAGACGCAAAGCTCAGTCCCTCCGACGCGGCATTTGTACAAGTGAAGTGCCCCCTGCTCACAACAGAGCGGGTGAATGAGGCAAAAGAACGGCGTAACGCGACGTGCGCGACGAAGGACACGCTGGAGTCCATGGCACTGAGCCGGCATGCATCCGCGTTGGGAGTTGCCCTGGCGACAGGCGAGTCTGGCGAATATTCCAGCGTCGCATCGGCATCCGCGGGCGTCGAGCTGATGAACGTTGAAGTTGTCGTGCTGGGCAACCGCGCAGGCGCGCCGGGCAACCTCATGTGCGTGAATTCCGTCATGAAAGATGCGCTGGACACATCGTCCGTCGTGAGAAGCCTCAACAGCGCCGGCCTGCGCGTCGAGAATGGCACATTGCACGACGATGCACGCAAACACATCGTCGCCGTCTTGAGCAAGGCTGATCCGTCGTCGACGGTCCGTGGGAAGCGTACGACCATGTATACTGACAGTGACATCGCGTCGACGCGCCATGCGCGTGCCGCCGTCGGTGGCGCACTCGGCGCGCTGTTCGGCGACACGAGGCTGTACGTTAGTGGAGGTGCGGAGGCGCAGGGCCCACCTGGCGGCGGTCCCGTTTGCGTCATTTACGAGGCACAACACTCAACAATGAGCAATCCCATGCAACAATGGTTCAATGAGGAGAAACCGGAGTAAAACGTTTTTTGATACACGGTGTCAATACATACATACATAGCTTTAGAACAGGTCTACTTTCTTCTCCAGCATGGTACGCCGCCATGGTGGCATGGTCGCAAACTCCTCTTTCGTGCACTGAAACACTTTCAGGAAGTCGGCACTTGAGAGTGCGAGATAGAAAGGAAGTAGTTTTGCGGCCGGGCCGCAAAATCTCAACCCTCCCCCCGAGAGGTC
This sequence comes from Pycnococcus provasolii, assembly GCA_938743325.2. Taxonomy (NCBI): domain Eukaryota; kingdom Viridiplantae; phylum Chlorophyta; class Pseudoscourfieldiophyceae; order Pseudoscourfieldiales; family Pycnococcaceae; genus Pycnococcus; species Pycnococcus provasolii. The sequence goes on along the minus strand of OW568902.1, from coordinate 168,597 downwards.
GCAAAAGAAAGAAAAAGCGAAGGTGCGGGTTTCAAGCACTTGAGAAGGAGCAGTCAATTAGGGGTTAATTAGGGAGAGGAGGGAGGGCCGGTCCTGCTGTGCGATTGGTCTCTAGGACTCTCTAAGTAGACTAAGGTTACTTCTTACCACTCTTTACCACTCTACTCTATTCCTGCTCGCCTCCCTCGCGCCCCGCCCACCATTTTTTAATTTTTTTTTCTTTTTTGGTGAGCGGAGTGACGGAGGGGCCGTCACCAAGTCACCAACAAACACCCAACCTTCTTGAGCGAGCTGCTCCACCCAGAGGTGAAACACGTCCTCAGGTGGTGCCTGGTGGCATGTTGTTGTTACCCCGCGGGTCAAAACCGAGGTCCCGTGGGCTCAGGGTACATTTCTGAGAGGGGCTCAAAACTCAGATTTTGGGGTCGAATCTGAGTTTTGAGTTTTCTCAAGGGGGTCCAGACCCCCTGCTCAGATCTCAGGTCTCAAATTGAGCCGCGGGGTCTCAGATTGAGGGAAGGGATTTAAGACCTTGCTCAATTTGAATGTCTCAGTTTCCATGCCTCAATCTGAGACCCCGCTCAGATTTCACCAATTTGAATTTGAACTTGAATTGTACTGCCCGTTAAGTCCATTCCAACCTCCCCCCAACTCGAATTTGAACTGCCCGTTTAGTCCAATCATAAAAAGGTTATTCTCATTTCAAGAGGACAAAACAGTGGTAACTTACAGTAAATAGTTCTTACTTCTTACCTATTCCTACTACTAGTCATAGGACTGCCTTATTCATGGTTCGACGTGGACGTGGACGAGCACTGCAAGCTCTCGCAGTGCAGAACCTTAACGTTCCTTTTCCAGCCGGCCGGGAGGGGAACGAAGGAGATGATAAGGAGAACCGCCCACCGCCACCATTCCCACCACAGCAGCAACCACCATCACCGCCACCACCCCAGCAGCAGGAGCAGCAGCACCACCACGACCACCACCACCAACAACAACAACACAACAACATGTCTGCCCAACTTAAGGCCAAGTTTGGCCTTAAGTTGGGAGAGGAGAATGACAAGGAGGAGGAGCAGCAGCAGCAGCAACAACAACAACAACAACAACAACAGCACCAGCACCACCAACAACAACAACAACAAGGAGGAGGAGGAGGAGGAGCAGCAGCATCACCACCACCACCACAGCAGCAACAGCCACCACCACAGCACCATCAGGAGGAGGAGGAGGACAAGGAGGAGGAGAATGACAAGGAGGAGCAGCAGCAGCAGCAGCAGCAACAACAACAACAACAACAACAACAGCACCAGCACCAGCACCACCAACAAGAAGGAGGAGGAGGAGGAGGAGGAGCAGCAGCAGCACCACCACCACAGCAGCAGGAGCAGCACCACCACCACCACCATGAGGAGGAGGAGGAGGAGGAGGACAAGGACAAGGTCAAGGTCAAGGTGCTCTACTCCCTCATGCAGTCCGGCGAGCGTGCCCTCGCCGGAGGCGAGGGCACGCAGGGCATATACGGCTCCATCACACAAGCCTCCATGTCGCGCGTCCTCGACGCACTCGCCGCCGAGACGGCGCTAGGACCCGACTCCGTCATGCTCGACGTAGGCGGAGGAATCGGGCGACCTCTCATGCACGCGCTCGTGTCGCACGATATCAAACGCGCTGTGGGTATCGAGCTCGACAATGTTAAGGTTGCCAAGGCGCGCGCGCTTGTCAGTTTCGTCGACAGGAAGAACAGGATTGACGGACGCCAGCTTGCTCCGTGCATCGACTACGTGTGCTCAGACATCGCGGACGCGAAGGCGGTGCACACAGACGACGTTACACACTGCTATAGTTTCTGGGAGGGCGTGCCGCCAGACGCCAAGGAGGCGTTCGGACGGCTCGTGCAGAAAAGCGACGCCGTGCAGGGAGTGGCTGTCGTGCAGCCAGCGGTGCGCGGAGAGTCGCCGGAGCAGTGCATGCACGGATGGGGATTCGGGTCACTGGTCCTCGTGAATACAATTCCCGTAAGCATGGCTGGAAGCGGGCGAAAGATGACAGCATACATCTTCCGACGGCGGGGCACCCTCGCCGCCACCACTCCCACCCTGCAGCCAGCCACCACCACCGCCACTGCCACCACCACCAACCAGCCAGCCCTCGCCACTGCCAACACCAGCCAGCCAGCCCTCGCCACCACCACCACGGCACCACCACCAAACACCAAGCCATCGCCACCACCACCAACCAGCCAGCCCTCGCCACTGCCAACACCAGCCAGCCAGCCCTCGCCACCACCAACCAGCCAGCCCTCGCCACTGCCAACGCCAACACCAGCCAGCCAGCCCTCGCCACCACCGCCAAACACCCAGCCAGAGCAGCGTTATCATCTCCAGGAAGGAGATTTACCTTGCCTAAAAGAGGGCGAATGGCTCAATCAGGAAGTAGTGGATTTTGCTTTAAGCAAATTGCAGGACCTGGAATTGGACAACTGCTTTACATTTGCAACGAGGCGCCTACTTTCAAGGTAGCTGCAAAGCATCTTAGAGAAACTCTTGATGAGAAGTCTGTGAGAGAGGACTTTTGGACTGTGCTGGCAATCCTTTACGATGTGCTCCCGTCACAATTTTTGAAATGGCCGACTGAGTTACAACAAGATGAATTGGCAAAAATGTCAGATTCTATGTCAAAATCAAAGTTTTCTAATGTCATCGGAGCAGTTGATGGATGGGCGCATGCTGTCGGTCGCGCGCCATGGCGATTGGAGGACATCTTGTTCAATAAAGAGAAGTACAACAGCACGGCGATGATAAACCTCGTAATCTGTGATTTGAGAGGAAGAATTTTATATGTGTATTCAGGTGTACCTGGGCATTGCAACGATCAAATGATAGCGAACAATATTTTCCAACCGCTTGTCGGCGAGCCTCTCATAAACGTGAAGGATTCTTCACCTTTTTCTTCACCTCGCTTGAGCGTCTGTTCGCGTAGCTTGTTGATCTGTTCTCCCATAGTACTTGCAACTGCTTTTCCCCTCTTCAGCCCCTGTGGAGTTGTGTCAATGTTTCCGCCAGTTTTCGACGCGCTGTAGTGACTTCCGAGTTCCACTTGCCACTGCAATTCTTGCACAGCGCGATCGAGCTTTTTATGCGCCATTGTCACCGGCCATTCTCCTCTGCCTTTCTCCTGTACCTTTTCTTTGAGGGCATCTCGTTCGGCAGTTTTTTGTGTCAGATTGTTTGCTGCCTTCTCCAATCGCGTGAGAGCGTCTCCTTTCGACTTAGACTTCATATTTTTTCCCGCGAATACGTCGAAAGAAGCGAACTGCCAGTATAGAAACTCAGTTTTCACCAGGTCCCTCTCTTTTGAATACTCTTCAGAGGCCTCCTTGTTTGCTTTCTCAAAGTCCGGAATGGATATCCTCGACGGCTGCCACTCTCTGTTTCCAGTCGCAGGATTTACCGTTGACATTTTCTCTATAACATACTTGCAGACCAAATGCTTGAAACGTTGTGTGATTTTCTTGTCTTCTTGTTCTTCGTCATCGTCGTTCATATTCGATACGAATTCGAAATTCTGAGAAATGAGAACCGAGACTTTTCGAGACGCGCTCAAAATTAGGGTCCAAAACTGAGTTTTGAGCCTCTTTTCCATTTGAACAGATGCTCAGATCCACGGAGAAAAGCCGCGGGAGGGTTGCTCAGATGAAGGGGTATCCACGGCTCAGTTTCGAGGTATCCCCCCAGATGAGGGGGACCCAAAATCTGAGTTTTGAGCCCCTCTCAGAAATGTACCCTGAGCCCACGGGCTGCCGGGGGCCGTGGAGGAGAGGAGGACAGTGGAGGAGGATGGGAAAGCTCAGATAATAAATCGTTCTACTCGCCGACGCTAACCCCCCGCTCAAAAGCAAAGCAAAGCGAAGCGAATCCCGACCTAACCCACCGACCAGTGTTCCCGACCTAACCCACCGACCAAAGCCAAGCCAAGCGAATCCCGACCTAACCCCTCGCCCAAATGACGAAAGCCAAGCGAATCCCGACCGACGTGTTCCCGACCTAACCCCCCGCCCAAATGACGAAGCCAAGCCAAGCGAATCCCGACGTGTTCCCGACCTAACCCCTCGCCCAAATGACTCAAGCCTGTAGAAATGGTCGATGCATTTGGTCGAGAACGAGGTGGTTTTCCCCGAGAGCTGCCCAAAGTTCGATTCGATTCGCCGCCGCCGATTCCCCCCTCCCTAAATTCGACTTTTCCCCGGCCCCAATTACGGGTTTTTTTCAGAGTCGTTTTTCCACGGGGGACATATTTCCAAACCAAACATGTCGTCGTCCAAGCGTCGTTCGCGGTCGCTCTTTGGTGGTGATAATGTTGACTCCTCCGTTTTGTGTCGTGATGATGGTGAAGAAGGTGGTGGAGTCGTCGCGGAGGGTGTGATGCTGATGTCCCAAAAGCAACCTTGTGGGGCTGGCAACGGGGGTTTGGGTGCTGGGTTTGGTAATTTTGGTCACCATGGGGACGACGTTTCCGACGACCATGACGACGACGCCGATCCTCCGCGTGATTCTCACGTGATGATGTACAACAACGACGACGACAACAACAACACGCAAGCAAGCAATAAAAGAAGAAGAAAAGTGCAGCCTGCCGTCATGCCCGCAAGTCGTCAACATGCTCGACTGACTGAAATTTCCATATGGGACCAGTCGTTCAACCGGAACATCCACCTGCCTGGCATATGCAAGCTTATCGTCGACACACCGGAATTTCAGAGACTCAGAGACCTCAAGCAACTCGGTGGATGTCACTACATGCACCCATCCGCAACACACACGAGATTCGAACACAGCCTTGGAGTCGCGTACCTGTCGCTGCGCCTAGCCAGAAGCCTACAGCACAACGACGTTGACAACCTCTTCGATATCACAGACACAGAAGTGCTCTGCGTCGGTATTGCCGGGCTCATCCACGACCTTGGTCACGGGCCTTTCTCACACGCCTTTGAGCAATTCATGTCCGAAAGGAACTTGCCCTTCTGCCACGAGGATATGTCCGTTAAGCTCTTCCGGCGAATTATTGACACGGCGCACGGCGTACGGGACGCTCTGGCGACGGAAGGCATCGGAGAAGAGGAACTCGTTCTCATTGAAATGATGGTCAAGGGCCTCAAGCCCGAGGCGCCCATGCCAACGTCAACGGGAAGAGGAGAAGCGAAGCGATTTCTCTGCGAGATTGTTGCCAACTCGAGACATGGCATCGACACAGACAAACTCGACTACCTGCTTCGTGATGGACGGCATGTGCAAGGTGGTCAAACTCTGATGGTGCAGTCCATCACCAAGCGATGTCGCGTTGTACGCGGGCCTGGTGCGCCGAAAGGTCCGCTCAAAGATGTCATCCAAGCCCAGATTGCTTGGGATTGGGATGTCCAGAGAGACCTCTTCGACGTATTTGCCTTACGCACGCGGATGCATCGCGCGTTTTACATGAATCGCACGAAGAGACTAAGCGAGCAGCTCATCAGGGACATTCTCGTGCTCGCAGATGAGCACGTTCTCACGCGTGGCGAAGACGGCGTTGGCTTGGGTATCTCCCTCTCCACGACGGATCTCGTCGCATACAGCAATCTGACGGACAGCGTGCTACAACGCGTGGCGAGCGTCCCATCAGCAAACGCGCATCCGAATGTTGCCAAGGCACAGGCGCTTCTCGAGCGACTTCATCGTCGCGAGTTCTACCGCAACGTCAACACGCTCGTCCCCGCGTTTCCCTACCCTGATGCAGTAAAGCGTCTGAACCAGGCAAAGGTTCGAGATGCAATCGTCAAACTCGGCGGAGGAATGTTCCAGGCATCCGACATATGGGTTGACGTCGTGCGCATCACGATGGGCGGTAAACGAGACCCAGAGACGGGGGAGTACGACAATCCGCTGCGCTACGTGCTGTTCACGGGCTCCGGCCAATCGCCAGCACAGTACATCGACCCGGTGAGGTACGCACCGTCATCGACGCCAATTTCGTCGGAGGAGATTGCGGTGCGTGTGTACTGTCGAGTCAGTGACGACGACGTGGTGTTTGCGGCGATGTGTGACGCGACATCAAGATGGTGGAAACAACTCACGGCGTCGACGCCAAGCGGCGGCGGCGGCAGCCATAAGACGATGGCCGTGGCGGAAACACCGCCTGTAAAGCGCGTGCCATCGGCTCCTGCGTGCTAAGTACCAACCTGGAATTGATCGTTCAATGTAATGGAATGAGATTTACCTAAGATCGCTCATACAGTAATGAAGTGTGCTTTACTCTGTCCGGCGATTGTCCATTCTACATGGGATACGTATACAAAAGAGTTACACTTCATGACGAGGCCGTGTCACCCTCCTCACGGGTAGTAGAGGTAGAAGAGCTACCACCAAGCCACGAAAATGAAGAGAACCAAGAAGAATTGCCGCCACCGCCGCCGCCGCCGCGACGCCTTGACGAACCGCCACTGCCGCCTCGTCGACGACCAGACTCAGTGTCAGAATCTTGACGATGCTTTCGCTTCTCCCTCAAGTTGCGCGGATCCTCCTCCTCGCCGCCGCCGCGATCACCACCACCACCATCACCATCAGATATTGCACCAACGGCAAACCAGTATATTGCAGTTCCAACTAGCAAAACAAGACCCGCATGACCAAACATCACGACGCTCCATCCGAGCTTCCTTCCTCCTTTAATAATAGCACTATTCACGCCGCCGTTATGGCAAGATGCCTGCCAAATTCGCATCTCGTCGATTCCAAACCACCACGATGCTAGCGCATTCGGCGCATTCGCACTCCAGCGTTTTTCAACAGTCGTAAACCAAGGCAACAACGTCATACGGCGTTGCACAACTTCAAATGTGCCATCGGCAATAAACACAATACTCGTGACGGCGACGGGGCCCCATGGAGTGTGCTTAACGGAATCCGCGGGCATGCACGCACGCTTTTCCCGAAGCTCTGATGCGACGTCCGCAATCTTCGAATCAAACCGAGACACCGTCGATGCACAAGCCAAAGTGCGTTCACTCGGTCTGGCTTCGTATCGAATACGCCACCGACGTGCGGGAACAAATGACTTCAGCTTCGATGTCAGCTCGTCGCTCCAGCCCAGCTCGTGAACGAGCGTTTCGTCGCCGTTGGCGCGTTTGCCTGGATCGCCTTTCAGCTGGCCACGGCCGCTGTCACCAATTACAATCAAGCGGCCGACATGACTATTCACGAGTCTCTGTCCCATGCCATCCGGGTTAAAAAGGGCACTCGTCATCTTTTCACCCAGTTCGTTCACGTCAATCAGCAAAACATCAATGTACGCGCCACGACTTGCCAGCATCAGCTGAAGGAGCATCGTGGCGATGTCAGCCGTCTTGACGTTGTCACACGCCTGATGCAAAAGACACCCCAATTCCCTCTGCGCAGCCATGTTCTCCTTAGCATCCGTGTTCGGGTCCAGGTCGAGCGTGCAGTTAACGTGCACCGTGCGCTCAAGACCATTCAGCCTCACCACATCCTTTGTCGCATCGCAGAACGCTGGCCTCGGTGCATATACCGTTGCGTGCACATCTCTGATGTCGCGTCGAGCGTACGACGCAACCTGCGCCGCGAAGACACTAAAGAGTCCACTTCGTGACCCGAGCTCAAGCATTCGAAACGTGCCATGCCTCGCATGCTGGACCGCCTGAGCGATGGCGGCGTAGACGGCGTACTCCTCGTCCACCAGTGGCAGCGAAACGGGAAGGCGCGGCGTGCCGTCTAACATAGCTGCTTCGTACCGCGCGCAAACCGCTGCCCTTCCAGGCACGGACGCGCCGCGTTGGAAAAGCCGGCTTGCGAAGGCGCGCTCCGGTGCATCTTCGCGAAGAGATTTTGTCACCTTCGCCGCGTAGTCGGAGCCGAGCAGCACCACGTGAAGCGGCAGCATCGGTGCGCGCTTCAAGAACATGGCTCGATTTCCTTTCGCAACTTTGTGCGGCCCGTTTCGAGGCGGTTCCCAGCCGTGAGGTACGCGTCGCACGTTCTTTGGTGCGAATGGGTGGTTCGTCACGCCGCATGCGACTGTGTATGGCACGAGTGTGGACGGGAATGTGCGCACGACAACCGCGTCGCTCGCCGCGACGTTGTCGTGCGCCTTGCGCGTCGTCAGTTCGTTCACGGCGGCGACGACGGGTTGCTCAACCTGTGGGACGTGGCTGGCTGCCCATGCCAACGCTGGATGATGTCCGAACGACTTTCGTCGCGCTGAGAGACCTGCAACAAGTCCAGGCGTGCCAGCACACAGTCGCGACAGTGCGTTGGCCGCACCACACCCGTCGTCGTCAGCGACCGCGTATCTCTTTTTGAGAGCGGCAAGGCCAGGCGGTAGCGTCGGCGGTGGCGGTGGCGGTGAAGGCGGTGGTGGATACGCCGGCCTATCTGGTGTGGGCGGTTGCGGCGGTGCGTCCGGGTACGCCGGCGTCGGCGGTTCGTTCGGCTGGTTATTCCATATGACCGGTTCTTCCGTTGAGGCACGTTGTATGGACGAGTTGTATTTACTTTCCCAGTCAGGGAGAGCGCGTGACCGTGCTTCTGCTGACAAGACAACATAAGAGAAGCTGACAAAGACAAGAACGAAACCCTTGAGAAGAACCAGGCGAGGCCAGTGAAGTACACGTACACGCCACCGCGACAGTGACGTTGACGTTGACGTTGACATGCGCAGCAGAAGCAGCATGGAGTCTGGAGAGTGTGCTGGAGGGCCGCGGCGAAACCAGGCAGGGGCTCCCCCCCGGGTCCCCAAGTCAACGTGGAATTAAGTCCAGAAAAGTAGAAAACCTCAGTCACGCAAGTCGGGCATTGGAAACGCATGCCTATTTTAATTCCGGACCTTCCTCCCGCTTTTTCGCTTTTCCCGACGGCGTTCCTCCCTCTCCCCCCCCCAATACAGTAATAATATCATCTATGGCGTCCGGGCAAGGCGACCGCCAACGACGAGGTGCGTGATGACGACAAGTGTGGGTGTTGCGTGCGTGCGTGCGTGTGCTGCATTGGTTTGGTTTGGTTTGGTTTGGTTTGGTTTGGTTTGGTTTGGTTTGGTTTGGTTTGGTTTGGTTTGGTTTGATTTGGTTTGGTTTGGTTTGGTTTGGTTTGGTAAGCCAGATCTCGAGCTGTGAACACGTCAGCCACTAACGCTTGACACACACACACACACACACACACACAGAGCATGACATCATCACGTCCAAGCTGTCGCCAGAAATAACCGAGCATATCCTGCACCTTGTGGCGGCACAGCCGGGCGTGCGAGCCATACGCAACCTTGCGGCCGCAACGCAAGCATGCAAGGCGTTCCAACAAGCCGCGGGGGGACGGGCGGCTCTTGCACTTCGCGCTATCGCGCAAGACCAGCACGACGACTTGGTCGTGCGCGGACTCGACGTGCTAAGGTCGTTGGGCGAATGCGCTGTGCCGCATATACCAGCTATCATCGTGCGGCTCAAGCACAGTGAGTACAACGTGAGCAAGAATGCGATGCGAGCTCTACTTGCGCTGCGCGAGCATGCAGTGGCGTACATTGCGGACATCGTACCACTTCTCAACGAAGATACCTCGCACGTGAGAGTGTCTGCTTTGGTGGCACTCAAAAGCTTTCGTGGGTACGCGATACCAAAGGCGGCAGCTACAGCCTCGGAGTTGGATTCGGAGGCTCACGAGAGCGTCGAGGTAACGAACGCACTCATGCGGGCACTCTGTGCTTCTGAGCAAGACGCGGCGCAACACGTCGCGGAAATCGCAACGCATCTCGAGCACGAGAGTCCGACAGTAAGGCGAACGAGTTTGCTGGCGCTTGATCTTCTAGGTGAATCCGCCACGTCGCATGCCGCGGGTATGGTAGCGCGGCTCGGGGATGACAACAAGGAGGTGAGGTGGACGGCTATGAACGTTTTGTGTGACTTGCACATGCACATAGCCTCGCATGCGGCGGCCATCGCAGCACATCTCGAACACGTCAATTTTAACGTGAGGCGTAAGGCATTACGTGTGCTACGTGCTCTTGGTGTGCACGCAGCGTCACAAGTTGCTGCCGTCGCAGCGCGGCTCAGGCCCGACGATGAGGAACCAGAAGTGATGGTATTGGCTTTGGACACGTTGAAGGATTTGGGCGAGCACGTTGTGTCGCACATCCCGGCCATCTTCGCGCTGCTCGTGGATGACGACGAGCAGGTGAGACAGTCTGCTGAGCATGCAACAAAGGCATTAAGTGAACACGTTGTGTCACACGTTCCGGCTGTCCTCACACAGCTCGACAACGAGGATCCGAATGTGAGGATTATTGCTCTGCGAGTGTTTCAATCTGTGCCTGAGCATGCGGGGCGGCACGCCACTGTCATCGCGGCGCGGCTCGACGACGAGGATAATGCCGTGAGATATAATGCTTTGCATGCGCTACTTTTACTAAAGCAGGATGCTGTGCCATACGTGGCGGCAATCGCTGCGCGGCTCCTTGACGAAGATGACGATGTGAGGAGAATGGCTCTTCACGTACTATATTGCTTAAGTACAGATAGCATGCAGGCCGTGGCGCCGTACATGGCGGCTATCGCGGCACGGCTCGACGACGATGACATCGCAGTGAGGATAACCACTTTGAGACTTTTCTTTGAGATCAGTCTGAGTGACGAGTGCTTTGAGCGGGACGTGCTGCCACACGCAGCGGCGATCGCAGCACGGCTCGATGATCCTGACGATACTGCGAGGGATATGGCCATGAGCGTGCTTCGAAATCTAGGCAGACATGCGGCGCCGTACTCCGAGGTCATTGCAGCGCGGCTCGGTGACAATAATTACGAGGTAATGGTAGGTGCCATGAAGGCGCTTGTATGTCTGGGTGCTGATGCCGCAACACCGCATGCGCCGGCTATCGCTGCGCATCTCGGTCATGAGAACGAGCAGGTTAGGCTGTCGGCTGTGGCGGCGCTAGAGGAGCTCTTCACGAGCATTCGGGAAAACGCCGGGGAACAAGTAGTTCGCAGACACATGGATTTGGATTATAACAATGACGTGTGCCTCGACGCGGCTCGCCGTCGCCGGTAACGAAGAGTCAAATAATTGTACGATCAATGCATTTGTTTACACGTGTTTATGAGTTTGCTTTCAGCGCCGCGTACTCGCCGTACGTCAGGCTGCACAGGCTGCTCTGATAGCGCGTCACGCGTACGCTCTTTCTCAGCGCGTCGTCGACGCGCATCCGATATCCAGCCTTGAGCACCAAGCTGTCAATCGTCTGGCGGTGTGTCCACCCTTGCCTGCTCGCAATCTCCGGCAAGTACGTCGCGCTGTACATGGGTCTTCCATCGCCTCGCCTCCCGTGCCTTCCGAGTCCGTCGCCCACAAACTCGATGATGATGCCGTGCGTTCCAATCGTCCAGTCGTCGTACGTGTCTGCGACTTCGAAGTTCGTCAGGAGGGAGACTGTGCACTCGAGTTGTTCCATTTCGTCAACGCTGATAGGTGCGAATCGGCTGTCTCGGAAAGCGCTGTTGAGCGTGTAGTCCCTCAGAGCTGTGTGTAAATTTCTCGGCTCGAGCGTTCCTATGCACCCCCTGAGGTCTAGGCCGGGTAAATGCTGTGTGCGAGAAACAACGTGATGATGATGATGTGCAACATTTCCATTTCCAACAAGCTGCCGTCCATTCCCGTTGGAATTAGAAGTACTCTTCTTATCATCATCATAAGCACGCACAGCCGGTCCTTTCATCCACGTCACAAACAGCGGACAGGACACGTCGTCGAACATCGCTGTCGGAACAGTAGTCGGAGCACCACCAACACCCCCTTGTGATTCTGATTCTGAGAGGGAGAGGTGATTCATTAAAACATCCCAGCAAAACAACACGTGCGTGAACGATGCGGAAACATCGAGTCCTGAGGAAGACATCTCTCGAGAAGAAAAGTAAATAAAATAAATTTAAATTTGAGAATGATGCGAATAATCCAAAAACAAAAAATATAAAATTTCAACCCCCGGGGGAGATGCGCGGCACCTCCCCCTTCCTCCCCCAGTCCCCCTCCGAGCCCGTCGTCGAGCCTATCTGGGGTTGGCCTAGGTGGCCGCGTGGGGGCCCTGGAGAGAGGCGTTGATGGGGACTACGTTCCCGCGGCTCCTCACCACTGCAGTCCTCTCAAGTCTCAAGGGGGCCTTCTTTGAACAGTTCAGGACTCACGTGACGTGTCACGTGACGCCCGTGACGTGACGTGACGGTCTGACGGCTCGCACTTACTAGACTAGTGAGTGTGGAACGGGACCCGTGCGTGCAGACGGTGTAGTAGATAGTAGTAGCGCGCGAAGCGAATGAATTCATCATATGCCGCGTGGAAATCGGCACGTCAGGGCGGTCAGGCAGTTGCAGCGCAATCTGTCAGGCACATACTCGGGCGCGTGACGAGTGAGCGCAGCCACGGCTACGGCGCGGAGGAAGGTGAGGAAGGAGAGGGAGGAGGCGGCACTCGCAAACGAGGGGCCGCCAGGCTGGAGAGGGGTGAGTCAGAAAGGAAAGGTCGGGGGTTCCCTTAGGGCCCTTGCCCCGGTTCGCCCGTTCATACGGGGCGAGTTTTTACGCGCGTGGCGTGAATACCGTGAGAGAAGTGAGAGTGAGTGAACGTGTAACCCAACAGAGGTTAAGGTAAGTTGCTGCAAAGTTGTCAATCACACCGCAGCTGCTTGAATCGACGAAGGAGCGCACGGAGCGAGAGTAATCGAAGTACACGTAAAAACTACGATGGCAGAACCTAGGTGAGACAGGTGTACTGCAGGGCGTGATGGATGCGCACGCGAAGGAGTCGCATGATGCCAAGAGAGATGATCAAGCCACCGGCACGCAAGATGTCAAGGCGGAGGTGAAGACACTGGAGTCAAGGAAGGGGCTCAAGGCTGGCAGCACAGCCGGATGGCTCGTGGAGGAGGCGCGCCAGCTGAGTGAGGAGGAAAGAGAGACGGCGCTACACAACACATTGAGTGCGTCGGATGCCAGCATGGCATTGGGAGTCAGCATGCTAATAGGCAAACATTGCAACAAGGAGTGCATGCAAAGAGAGGAGGTGACTGACGTCACAGGGATGATTGCGGCATCCAAGGGCGGGCGCGATATGAATAATCTCGCAGCGCTGATGGCTGACAGGGATGCCAACGAGTGGTGGAAGGGCAAGTACGTGAGAAGCACTGCCGACACAAAAGAGAGAGAAGGGAGGCTTGAACAGGAGCAACACCTGAGGGAAGCCTCCAAGGCATGGTGGGAGTGCTACCGTCACCCCGCTGATAAGCGAGGGATAGGTTGCGCCGCCGAAGCAAGCGAGGGCGCAGAGGTGGGCGGGTTCAGCCAAGGATTAGCCATGGCAAGCATTGAGTGGAGTCAAGGCCGAACGGACATCCACGAAGATGCTCACGCGATGGAGTACCTGAGACAAGGCAGCCACGCCAACCTGCCCACGACGGAAGCGCTCGCGCGAGCAAGGCGCAGGTGCAAGGCATATCGCATGCGGATGGACAAGGACGAGGAAGTGGTAGAGAGATGCATCACCGATGGCAGCTGGAGAGTGGTGCCGAAGCCGGCGGAGCGGGCAGAACTGGTGCGAAGGGCACACGAGGACACCGGACACTTTGGCGCGAGGCGCACGGCAGGTATGCTCGCTCGCCAATACTATTGGCAAGGCATGGTTGGGCAAGTGGAACGCCTGAGTCAGAAAGGAAAGGTCGGGGGTTCCCTTAGGGCCCTTGCCCCGGTTCGCCCGTTCATACGGGGCGAGTTTTTACGCGCGTGGCGTGAATACCGTGAGAGAAGTGAGAGTGAGTGAACGTGTAACCCAACAGAGGTTAAGGTAAGTTGCTGCAAAGTTGTCAATCACACCGCAGCTGCTTGAATCGACGAAGGAGCGCACGGAGCGAGAGTAATCGAAGTACAAGTAGAGAGGAGCTGAGGATCAGCCCTCGTGGGGCGTGACAAATCCTCGAGCTTATCTCATCTACCTCAAACGTGCAACCGCCGACGCCAATTCACGCGGGCGCCTCCTCCTCCGCCGCAACAAAACGCCGACGCCCGACGCGGCGCGTATTTTTTTACACAGTACTCACTCGACGAAAGTATGTATTCACGTGTGTACCCGCGTCCGTCGCGTACCACTTCCTTCGAAATTCCGAATTCGTCGAGGCAATGAGTATTGAGTGGGCGCGGGAAATCGCACAGTTCGCACTCACGCCGCACGCGTTCGACTGAGCTCGCGTGCGTCCTCGTCATGCGTGCGTCCTCCTCCGTCGACGGCAGGTCCTTCCAAGTTCCAACAACCGAACCCACCGAGTGAGTGCTGGAGGGAGCACTTGCAAGCGGGACCGCACACGACACACTGGTCACCTGTAGACTGTAGTAGCGAAGAGGCCAGACGAAGAAGAGCCTGGTCGGTGGATGGAGGACCTGAATTACAGAATTAGGGCTAGGGGTTATTAGGGGTTACGCCCCCCCGGTAACTCCCGAGTTTGTTTGTTTCTGGATCGCCTGTCTCTTCATAAGTAAGATGTCCGCGTTCGGCCCCCTCGGCGGCGGCGGCAATGGCGGCAATGGTGCCGGTATCACGGATGCGCAGCGCTTGAAGGCTCTGGAGATGGCGCGCAACGAGATGGAGTACAGAGTTGACCTGTTCAATCGACTCGCGCAAACTTGCTTCGAGAAGTGTTCCGAGAAAAGGTAGGATGAGTGAGAAGTTTTGGTGGTGTGCTCGGTGTGTGTGTGTGTGTGTGTGTGTGGTTTGTGTGTGTTTGTGTTTGTGTTTGTGTGTGTTTGTGTGTGTGTGGTTTGGTGTGCTCTTAAGATTATGTTGTTTTTTGCTTCTTCTTGTGCTTTCCACTAACTCTATGTACCCGGGTCCACTGGGCCACACTCGTGGGTGAACAATCGATTGCGCAGGTACAAGGAGGCGGACCTGAACGTTGGAGAGACGTCGTGCGTCGACAGGTGCTCGTCAAAGTACTGGCAGGTGGTGGGAATGGTCGGGCAGATGCTCGGCGCCGCTGGCGCGAACGGAAACGTGCAGCAGTAGCTTGCATAACTAGTCGTAAGATTTAGTATAGTAATGAATACGATATCAAAATCCGCTTTTTCATACGTTTTTTTTACATCACAGTGTATGCGGGACGTCGATCCGTTCCGTTCCCGTACTTATTTTTTCCCAGACTTCTTCAAACCCGCACCAAGTCCGCCGTTCTTCGCCTTTTCTTGCTGTGAGTGTGCGGTATTACATATGTGAGTGTACGGCATATTATGTGTGCGTATCAGTTTGTCATTCATACAAGTACCACTCCTGAAGACAAAAATAACAACCAAAACACAACACACAACAACACACGAGCCGATCAAATGACGCGGATGAATCATAAACATTCACCCCAAACAAACGTCACCCCTAACCCAACCAAACAAAGTGACACACCACACCAAACCACACCACACCACACCACACCACACCAAACCAAACCAAACCAAACCAACAGCAGACGACCAAAATCAAACTTCAAGATAACATACCATGGCTTTGAGCGCTGCCGCGTCAGCTTTCTGCTTCGCCTTGAACGCGTTATCTTCGTCGAAGTCGTCGCCGCCGCCTTTGCCCTTGCCCTTGCCCTTCTTGTCCACGACGGAACGCTGCGCCTTGTTCGTCGCGCCGCCGAGAGGCATGATTGCGCCGAAGATTAAAAATGGATTGGGGGTTAGTTCATCACCTCCAGGGTCCCGGGAAAAAGGCAAAAAGCTAACCTTAATTGGGATTCCATGAAATTCGGGACCCCGTTACGTTAGGATTCCTCGAGGAGTCCGTCCCGAGATAGATCGACGAAGCCTTGCAGCCTAAAGAGACAGCTTAGGGTTCGCAACGCAACTAGGGCTGCTGTCTAGGGTTATGGATACTAGGGTTGCTGCAACAAGTATGTAAATAGTTTTAGATTAAAAATATATTCCACCTTAAGGTAGAAACAAACAAATACAGTAGGTTCCACGGATCCGTCTTGTCTTTTGTGTTGTTATTGATACACGACGTACATTTTATTACGATAGAGGAACCTGATTTTTTGTTAGTCTATGGATGACTGTTCATCATCATGTCGCTGACGCGCACATCCAACGCCTCCTGGCGACGCGCAATCTGACTCAACAGTTTCATCATCTCAGTATTTTGTAAAATGAGGTGCTGCATCTCAGGGCTCGCATCGGGCGGAATCTCGGCGGATAAGGGTGCAAAGCTATGCAAGGGAACCTGATCTATCAGCGCCTTATAGTACTCCTCTCTCAGCGTCTTACCCCGACGGTCCCCCGCGATTCCTTTCTCTCTCAGCTCCTCTTTGGCGATGGAGCGGCCGAATGCCTCAATCATTCGTGACTCAATAACACCAGGATCGACATTCTCTTCTCTCGCAGCGATCTCGACGAGGTTTGTGCCCTTTGATTCCAACGTGCGCGGCGATGCCGATGCTAAGTATCCACGGCGCGCAACTTTGTTCACGTTGATGTGCTCCATCGCACGACGGATCGTATTGAAAGCCTTCCTCATTCGCCACCTTCTCTGGATCACAAGCGCCGCGGCATCAAGCTCGGCATACGTAGATGTACGCGTTAACCACGTCAGATATTCGTATATAGTCCTCTGCGAAACCACATTCGTTGCCATTCTACCAAAGCCAATCGAACGTCCGCGCATAGATGATAGGACATCCATGTGAACGTCGTGAATTAGCGACTTCACGTCCTTAAAGTCGCGAGACAGCTTGATCTGGTGCGCAAGCGATATCACACGACGTCGGAGAACCGAACGCACGATGCGCTTGCGAAGCAACCTCTGGTCATGAACGTGCCGCGCCATAATTGCGCGACCTTGATCTCGTCGAATGTTGAAGCAGATGCTGTACGTCATGCTCTTCGCGGAAGACAGGCGGAATGCGTCGTAGTCAAGCATCGCCCGCTCGCCGAACATTGTATTTTTCATGCATAGCTTGCCGTCGTGAAGAACCACGCCGCGCTGAATGATGAAGATACGATCTGCAGGATCGTCAGACTCGAATATGACCTCGTTGGGGGTGTAAGCCTCCGTATTCAGCGCGAGAGCAAGCTCAACGAGCGTCTGCCTGCCCAAGCCCTTGAACAGTTCCACCTTCGACGTCCACTTCTCTGAAATGGCGTGGGCTACTTCTTGACGCAGCTTCGGGGAAAGTTCCTGCATCATAATATTCTGCTTCGTCACCATAATGGTGGAGTTCGCAGCATTATTGCGGTAGCGCATGTAGTCGCAAATCCGCGTACGCAAACCAACGTCAAGCTCGTGCTGCCTCATGAACGAGTTCAACTGTTGCATCATCTCGTCGAATTTGTTCCTCTCAGCCGTCATCGTAATGACGACGCTCGTCGCCTCCGCAATCACATAGGATAGCCCTGTGGTGTGGACTGCCAGGCACACCACCGCGAAAATCCGCTCGTAGAAGGTGACTACGTAGTCCTCTTCCTTGAACAAGAGTTCCAGACCCACGATGTAGACGTATTCGTTGGATAACGTGTCTGCTTCGTGCCACCCCTCAGTCGCGCGATGAATCCAATTTTCTGTGGTTCTCCAATTATCGCCCGCGATGGTGCGCCATATACACGTCTCCCAGTGCAGGACGATAGCCACCGCGGAGACGAGCTTTAGGAGCGTCATCGTCTGGTACTCGAGCTCGAGCTTGCTTTCAATGAATTGCACGACGCGCCCGAAACGCAAAATGCGAAGCAGTTTGATGAAGCGCATCAGCTTGAAGAGGCGGAACAGGCTCGCCGAAGCGTTGAATCCCATGACGTCGTTCAGCTGGCCCCACGGAATGCCGCTGATGACGTCGATGATGAACCATCCGGTGAGGTAGCGCATTCGGATCTTCGCCGGTTCGACGATCCACCGCAGCGTGACGTCGTCGTAGTAAGCGACGAAGAAGTTGAGCACGATGTCCAGCATGAAAACAGCGTCAACACACCCGTTGATTGCGTGCAGGGCTAGAAAATTGTGATGGCTCAAAAACGCAACCTCGTACGGCGTCACGATGCACACGTAGAAGAGAAGGAAGAGAGTCAGCATGCTCCAGCGAAACATGAACGTGGAGTTGGGCATGAGCACGATGTTCGCCGACGCCTGGCGGAACATGCTCGCGGGCGAGTCGCTGAGAAGTTCGCCGACGCCTGCGCGTGCCTCGATAATCTGCCGTTCGACGTCCCAGTCGCCAAGTCCGAGAGCCGCGAAGAAGGTCTTGCTTGTGAGCCACGTCGATTTCGGTTCGAAGGCTTTGAGCACGGCGCGTTCGCCAGACACCTTCTTCTTGGCTCCCATCCACAGCACAGATTTCTTGGAATCAAATTTGAAATTTAGTTTTTTCTTGTTGGAACTTGCTTTGACGAAGCCTTCCACCTCCTTTCCCGAGATGCCTCCAAATTCGTTCGTTCTTTGGTGTTCGAGTAGTACGGCTTGTTTGTGCCGACTCTCTCCCGCGTCGTGCGCGACGTCTCTGAGCACGTGCGTCACAGCCGCGGCTGTGGTGGCCTGTGTTAGCGCTTGTCTTTCGTGTCTGTGTCTCTCCTCCTCTTCCGCGGCCGCGGCCTCGGCGGGCAGAGGTGCGACTCGAGCCAAGTTCCTAGCCTGAACCACATGGTTGTTTTCTCTGAGAGTGCCACCCCCACCACCACCACCACCACCAGCGGACGTCGACGTCGAAGGCCCGTTCGGGGAAGATTCCCGAGACGACGACACCTCTACCACATCATCATCATCATCACTGTCATTGCCACTACTGTCGTCACCACCGGTAGGTATCAGCGCGTGTATCCTTCTAGGGGTAGCAGGTATCATCCTTCCGCTAGGGGGCCCCGAAGCATTATTAATGTCGACGGATGATTGAGGCTCAGGTGACTCGCCTCCTCCAACAAATGGTTCAACTCCTGAGAACTCACCAACAACTGCTGGGGTAGACATATAATATCACACAAAGCACACACCAAGCACACCAAGCACCAAGCACACCAAGCACACCAAGCACACACAAAGCACGCACAGCACGCCTAGTTAATTAAGCTAAGCGTTCCCACCCCAGTGCACTCCACGGACCACGGAGTTGTGACGCCTTAAGCGGACCTTAAAGGTAGGCGCGTAAACACGATATTGGGTATTGGACACGTTGACTGACTCCGTCCGTTGACAAAAAAGGCGTCTTAAGCGGCCGGCCGCGGGAATAAACAACCACCCCCAGGCTAGTCCCCAGGCTGCACCCCCGGGGTAATAACCCCACGGGTGACGGGCCGGCCTTTGCCTTTGCGCGCGGCCTTTTGAAGGTTGAGGGGCTCCTGATGAGGCATTGAAGTGAAGGGGCCTTTTTATATTAGAAAGTGAAAGAGGGCCTTTCGCGAAATCGACCTTAACATGTGGGACCCGTGATCATGTAACGACAAATCCCCAAACTCAATCCTTTTTGGAACACGTTTTCAACTTTTCGTCAACAGCTGCTTGTGTGGGTGGGCCCCATTTGCCCCGCCTTAAGTTGCCTGCTAATAAGTGGTGAGCTCGGGAGATACACCTTTGAGTGAAGGATCATGGCCTTGATGATTGACGGCCTGATGGGCATGCCGAGGAGGCTTGCTTGCCGGCCTCCGTGAGTTTAGGTAAAAGAACTGTTCTCGTTACTTTACTTACTTACTTCGACGCGCACGCACTAGCGGAGCTGCCGCTGCCTGGAGAGGATAACAGCGTTTCCCTGATGGCTGTCACATTTGCACGGCCAGCAATACGAACGGCATCTTCAACAAGTTTATCAGCCGATTTTCCCATGTGCAAATAAAGGTGGATCTTTTTACCAATTCCAATAGCTAGAGTCGAATCTAAGGGTGAAAATGCAAATCCCATAAAAATGTACTTATCCTGAATAACCGTTATGCTATTCCAATCCGGAATGGAAGAATCGTCGCCACAGATTGATGAGCCCTTCAACCATATGCGAACCGCGCTGTCCATCCCCGAAATGGATGCGAGACGCTGACTGTCCGGACTCCACGCAACTGAGGAGACATAACCGTTGTGTCCTTGCAGCACGCGCTCCGTCTCGCCCGTCGATGACGACCATATGCGAATGGTAGCGTCCGCACCCGCGGATGCGAGACGCTGACCGTCCGGACTCCACGCAACTGAGGAGACCGCTTTGGTGTGTCCTTGCAGCACGCGCTCCGTCTCGCCCGACGACGCCGACCCTATGCGAACCGTAGCGTCCGCACTCGCGGATACGAGACGCTGACCGTCCGGACTCCACGCAACTGAGGTGACCAAATCAGTGTGTCCTTGCCACACGCGCTCCGTCTCGCCCGACGACGCCGACCATATGCGAATGGTACCGTCCTTGCTCGCGGCTGCGAGACGATCACCGTCCGGACTCCACGCCACTAAGTAGAAAAAACTAGAGATGGTTTGTCCTAGCAGGCGGTGCTCAAGCTCGCCCGTCGACGCAGACCAAATCAAAACCATACCGACGACACTAATTGTGTACGCGAGACGCTGACCGTCCGGACTCCACGCAACTGATAAGACATTATCGTAGTATGATAGTTTTTCCAGCACGTGCTCCGTCTCGCCCGTCGACGCCGACCATATGCGAACCGTACCGTCCAAGCTCGCGGATGCGAGACGATCACCGTCCGGACTCCACGCAACTGAGTTGATCCAGTCAGTGTGTCCTTCCAGCACGCGCTCCGTCTCGCCCAACGACGCCGACCATATGCGAACCGTAGCGTCCGCACCCGCGGATGCGAGACGATCACCGTCCGGACTCCACGCAACTGAGGTGACATAATCGGTGTGTCCTTGCAGCACGCGCTCCGTCTCGCCCGACGACGCCGACCATATGCGAACCGTAGCGTCCACACTCGCGGATGCGAGGCGCTGACCGTCCGGACTCCACGCAACTGAGAACACCAACTCGGTGTGTCCTACCAGCACGCGCTCCGTCTCGCCCGTCGATGACGACCATATGCGAACCGTCTTGTCCCAGCTCGCGGATGCGAGACGCGTACCGTCCGGACTCCATGACACGGAGTAGACCCAAGAGGTGTGTCCTTCCAGTACGCGCTCCGTCTCGCCCGTCGATGACGACCATATGCGAACCGTAGCGTCCACACTCGCGGATGCGAGACGCGTACCGTCCGGACTCCATGACACGGAGTAGACCCGATCGGTGTGTCCTTCCAGTACGCGCTCCGTCTCGCCCGTCAATGACGACCATATGTTAACCGTAGCGTCCACACTCGCGGATGCGAGACGCGTACCGTCCGGACTCCACGCAACTGAGGAGATCTCGCTGGTGTGTCCTTGCCACACGCGCTCCGTCTCGCCCGACGACGCCGACCATATGCGAATGGTACCGTCCGCACTCGCGGCTGCGAGACGCTGACCGTCCGGACTCCACGCAACTGAGGTGACCAAATCGGCTTGCAGCACGCGCTCCGTCTCGCCCGACGACGCCGACCATACGCGAACCGTACCGTCCAAGCTCGCGGCTGCGAGACGCTGACCGTCCAGACTCCACGCCACTCTGAAGATCTGTATATTAGGTGTGGCGTACCTGCTGAGCTCAACACCAGCTTGATAATGCCCAATAGTTTCAGCTAATGTTTGGTAGACCTGAGCGTCGTCTGTGCCACTATATGTATTGCTGGCAATCTGAATTGCCGCCTGGCCAAACCTGAGGCGGTTGTACAATGGCTTTCTATCATCAGTCGCATATGAAATGGCGAGTTGCACGAGTGTGCGATTCACCTCTTCAAGGGCTTGCGCCTCAGCAGCCCTCGCATTTGCCGCTTCCTTATTCGCAAGGTTCTCTGCATTGAGTGCACGACTAAGCTGGTTCGTTGCATTTTTCTCCGCCAAACGCGCATTCGCTGCCTCCTCATTCGCAAGTTGCTCTGCATTGAGTGCACGACTAAGCTGGTTCGTTGCATTTGTCTTCGCCAAACGCGCATTCGCCGCCTCGGCATTCGCAGTTTTCTCCGCCACACGCGCGTTCTCCGCAAACGCGATGGCAACCACCATGCCGATGAGTGCTCCGATGAATAATAAGGACATCACTGCGCCGATCGCCAAGCCTCTCAGCCTGCTTGCGCGCGCCGAGCGCTCAATCATGTTCTTCATTTCCTCAGTGGGCTGCGGCTCGCGCCCTTCCTTCTCCGCCACACCAAGCCAGCTTTGCGCAGCCTTAAGCTCCTTGCCGTAGAGAAGCTTCGAGTCATCGGCGGCAAGCGCAAGCAAACGCGCGTGCTCCTTCTGGTACGGTAGGTCGGCGCTCACGAAGTCAATCACCATTTCCATCACACCCTCCTCGCCTTTGTTCGCATAGTCGTCATCCTTACACATGCAGAAGTTGACGTTGCTGATACGCTCCAAGCACTTTCTTAGCTTCTCTTTGTTGAACGGGTCCGTCCCATCGGCAGAGCCCCAGTTGGCGTTGGCGAACGCGCTTAGAGGCTTGGCAAGGTCGCCAGTCTCGGGCGGCGGTTTGTCGCTCCATAGCTGTCTTGCGCCGTGGTCTGCTGACGATATGATGTCAAGCGCCGTCTTCTCGAGCATCACGAAGATGATTGGCTTACCCATGCGTTGCGCCATGGCGACCTCTTGCAGGCAGTTGAACGAGTGAAGGTATGGCATGTCCACGAGGCACACCATCTTTCCCGCGTCACGTATGCCATCCTCGATCTCCTTGCGCCACGCTACGGGCCCTTTCGCCTGCAAGTCAAGGTAGTCGCACCACGCGCGGTAGTTGGGACCGTCTTTCGCCTCCGGCCGCGTGAGTCTTTCGTTGATGGCCCACTTGCGTTTGGTGATCTTCTCATCCTTCCCTCTCCAGCAGTGGCTGAAGAATATATCGTTCGCACGTCCTGCACCGAGCTGCTCGCGACGCTCCACCTCCTCAATCTTGAATGAGTCGAAGTCGAACTTCGCGATGGACTCGCGACGCGCGAGGTACTCCTGCTCGAGAGCTTTGTTATGTTCCGCGGCCGCAGCGAAGGCTGGTGGCTCCGCCGCCACGCCTTCTTCGCGCGGGACCACTTGCACGGCGATTCCTCGGACCATGTTCACTACGGTATATGCACGCCTTCTTCCCGCGCCGAGGGGGCTGATGCGCATGGTGCTGCTGCTGCGGAGAAGCGCACGGGTGTGCCCGCCGGCTTGGCTGGGCGCGAGCGCTCCTTGGCTGGAGCGACGGTTGCGTCCACACATCGACGCCTCGCGCGCGAGGCTGCGATGCAGGCACCGACGCGCCCTCAGCAGCGCATGCGCAGCGCGCAGGACATCCATGGGCTCATGCCCAATCATCCTCATCATCCTCATCATGATACTGCAGTATCTTTGGCCGGTCCGTCGCGGTCGGTGCTACCTCCGGTGGCGCCGCCTGTAACGCCGGCATTTCACCAAGCTTATGAGGGAGTCGAAGCAGCGCTCCTCCCTCCTCCTTCTATTTCGCAACATGCGGTTGATGCGCCTGCGCTCCCGCCCTCCGCTGCCGTACATACTCGCTTTTGCCCACATCCAGCATGTGAGCTCCGCTTTAGTACGGCTGCCGAGGTAACGCGACACATTGCCAATGCGCACGACCTCGCAGGTACACAGCCGCTGGATGCGGCTGCCTTGCAAGCCGAGGGACTCGTGCGATGTGACTGCGGTGCCATCTTCACGTTGGTGGGACTGGCACGCCACCGCAGATCGTGCCAACCGGCGCCGGCGTCTCCGGAGACGCTGGCATCACTGCCGCCGCTGGGGACGCGCGCCCGTGTGCTGGCGGAGACAGCGCTCATAGCGGACTCCGTGCATCACGTTAACGTTAACGTTCACGGACACGGACACGGCGTGCAGAGTCCAATGCAGGGCGTGAGGACCTGCATTGCGTGATGTGGGTTCCCCTTTCCCGGTCCAGGCAAGGCAACTTCACGCCAATGCGACCAAGGCGGTGTGTTTCTTACTGGTCAGGCTCCCCCACCGTACAGTAGACCATGTTTCCACACACCGGAGGCCGGAGGGGATGGTTGACCACGCTCCAACACCACACCGGCCATCATGACCCTGTGGTATTCGTGTAGGTACATACCACGTGGTAACTTTACCGAGGGATGCCCATGTTCCCCCTGGGTGGGCTGGGCCCTGCAACCTCCCCTCCCCGAACGTACAGACAGTATGGAAGTACATACGGGACCCCAACAAGGGCTTAGCTAAGTTTAGTCTATGGAACCCCCAACCCCCAACCCCTGGGCAATCCTGGGTGTGACTCTGGAACCGGGGCACTACATGCGTCCCTCTCGGGCGGTTTGGGGCACTTTCTTCCTTTCGCGATGGCCCCTAAAAGGTATGCCTCCCCTTACATAAGGGTAGAAGGGAGGGAAGGGGGATCCATGCGTGGAACAATACCCTAAAAAAAGGAAAACGTGTCGTCATGCATGCATGTGCATGTGCATGTCTGACCCTCTGACCTCTGAGTCTTGACTTTTGAGTTGTGCTTCGTCCCTACCCTAATCTCTCGTACAGTATGTACTGAATGTACATAGACTACCATACCTTTAGGGTAGTTGGGTCTAAGAAAAGGTGGCAAGGAAACTACATAGAAGTACAGGATGTGTGTCGTCATGCATGCATCCATGTGCATGTGCATGTCAGGGACCCCCCGGGACCCAGGGGCCGGGCATGAGCGATCAAGGCGAGCATGGCGTTGCCTGGGGAACGTTCCTGGGGGGGAAAAACGTTTGACCTGAGATATCCCCCCCGGGGGAGTTTTCCCAGGAACAAAACAGCATAGCACGCCCGCAGCACGCCGTTTTCTTGAAGATACGTCGTTCGTTCGTGTCATGCGATGACAGTGACAGCATCATCCATGTTCAGGCAATCTTTATTGGTTCAGGCTGCCTCCCGTCATGTTTTTGGGGAGTTTTCCATGGCTTTGAAAGTCGTCAAGGCGTTTACGTGGCTCATCCTTGGCGCCACGTACGTGTACTATGTCGTCAACCAAATGGACAACCAAGGCGCGTTCCTCTCACACAGGGCTGTCAACCAAACGATCGCGCAAAAGGTGAAGCGGGCATCGACGCACCGCACGGAAGACGCCGTCACGTTCGTCCACGACGCGTTCGTTGCTCAAGCATGGCGCGATCCCGTGTGCGGCGACGGAGTCTGCGAAACGCCGTACGAAAAGCAAGGCTCAGCCGCGCTAGGCGGATGTCCTGCAGACTGCGGCGCGGAAACGGAAACGGAAACCGTGCGAACAGTCATGCGTATCGCCTCGGACTTCAGGCACACGCGACTCGCGGAAAACGTCATGAGAGTGCCGGCACGCTGGAACCTGTGCCGACGCGACGACGAACGCGCGCGCGCCGGGAAGCTCGACGACCTGTGCTACCACGCGGAGAGCCAGCCGTTCGAACGGTCGTACACCGCCGACCGGCCGTGGGACTTGAAGGTGGTGGACATCACGCTGCGCCCGGGCGACTGGTACCTGAGGGTGGATGACGACCACGCCGGACGCACCCAGGGATTTCTGCTCGACGCCGAGCTCATGGAAGCGGAAGGCGCCGCGGAAGCACTTCAGCAGACGCGTCCGTCGCTTTTGACCAATCTCTCAACCAGTGCGCGAGTTCGCCTTGCGGCGAGCTCAACACGCTGGGACACGTGCGACACACCCGCAGCATCTGTTGCCACACTGAACACCTTGCGATCTCTACGCGCCGGCGCCGCTAGCACTTCATCTCGAAGACGAGAAGAACGTCGTCATTTTCGTCGAACCCTCCAGCAGCAGAATGCTGCGTGCAACTTCACCTGCCCACCCGCAAATCTTCGAACCGTGCCTTGTCCGTGCACTCCCTGCCAGAATGACGCAGCGTCGAAGGCATGCACGCTGGCAGCGTTGGCATACTGCGAAGCACCTGACGGCCTTGGCTTCTCGTACCCACCCCCGCCGCCACCTTCTCCTCCCCCTCCCCCTCCCCCTCCGTCACCGCCGCCGTCACCGCCGCCTCTTCCACCGCCTCCTCCACCGCCACTGCCGCCATCGCCGCCACCGCCGCCTCCGCCGCCTCCGCCACCGCCTCCTTCGCCGCCACCACCACCACCGCTTCCTCCATCATCCCCACTGCCTCCTCCTTTTCCGGTGCCGCCGCCGCCACCCCCTCCTCCACCATCACCACCACCACCTCCGCCACCACCGCCACCCAGTCCTCCCCCACCATCACCACCACCACCTCCGCCGCCGCCGCCTCCGCCTCCGTCGCCGCCATCTCCTCCCCCAGCCCCGTGCACCTCAACGGGAACGTGTCCACCACCGCCACCACTGCCACCACCGCCACCCAGTCCTCCCCCACCATCACCACCACCACCTCCTCCGCCGCCGCCTCCGCCTCCGCCTTCCCCGCCATCACCTCCTCCTCCACCTCCACCTTCACCTCCTCCTCCACCTCCACCACCACCATCACCACCTTCTCCTCCTCCACCACCACCACCCAGTCCACCTCCTCCGCCACCACCGCCGCCTCCTCCCCCTCCTCCGCCACCACCGCCGCCTCCTCCCCCTCATCCGCCTTCACCACCACCTCCGCCGCCACCACCTTATGATTGGATGTCCACCACGGGTGGCGAGATCGACGGCGAAAATAATAGAGACCAGTGGGGCGCGGGTCTTGCAATCTCGAGAGATGGGTCGCGTGTGGCTGGCGGAGCGATATCAAATAATGACAATCTTCAATCTTCTGGACACGTTCGTGTGTATGAGTACCCATCAGCAGCCACAGGCTGGACGCAGGTTGGCGCCGACATTGATGGTACAGGCTTTAGGGACGAGTCTGGTCACGCATGTGCTCTCAGTGATGACGGAAGTTTTCTTGTCATCGGTGCGTGGAAGCATGATGGTCCCCAAGGAGCCGACTCTGGCGAAGTGCGCACATTCTCTTATGATACGGCGTCGGCAAGTTGGCAACAACTTTTTAATCAAGCACTGTACGGACGTCAGGCGGGCGCTCGGTTTGGCAAATCACTGTCTCTCTCAGACACTTCAAACACAAATCCCAACAGGTACCTCGCTGTAGGATCTTACTTGGACAATGGCTTCGTGAGCTCAAATACCGAAGCGGGGCGTGTTAAGGTTTACGGCTTGAATATGCTCTCTACGACGACCGGTTGGGATCAGATCTCGGCAGACATAACGGGAACGTCTATCGGTGAATGGCTCGGCTGGGACGTGAAATTATCGGGCGACGGACAACGAGTCGTAATTGGAGCTCCAAGAAATACTGTGGGTGGCTCTATCGCCCAGGTTACCGACTCTGCCGCCGGCGCTGTGTTCATTTACGAGTACCGGGAAATTACTACTGGTTTGGCGGCGGGATTGTGGTTGTGGCAAAGAATGGGCAACGCTATATACGGATCTAGCGCGGAGGAAAATTGTGGTTATTCGGTTTCCATTTCGCAAGATGGATTGACTGTGGCAGCCGGATCACCATATCACGCCTCTGCAACTGAAATTGCCCAGCATAATGCAGCCTATGGACATGTGAATTGTGGATTAAACATTAATGATTGTGCTGGAATTGTGCGCGTCTTCAGCTATGACGGTGCCACCGATACTTGGCAACAACTAGGAAACACGATCGAATCCCCAACAGACGGCCATAGATTTGGACTAAGCATTGCCCTTTCTTCAGACGCATCCCGACTGGCCGTTGGAGCTCCCGGCACTGCAGATCCTAGGGCTTACACATATGAGTACGACAGCGCAACAAATACGTGGAATCTGCTTGGCTCAGTACAGTCGACAGCCCAGGCTACGGCTAATCTGGTGACAAATAATTTTGGAAATCAAGTTGCTCTTTCAGGCAACGGGCAACGCCTTGTTGTTAGCGACAGAAATAATGACATGGTGGATAGAGATCGAGGGAAAGTGATCGTCAAAGATTGGGAAGTGGCAACTGGCCGGCGTCGTCTCCTGCAGGAGGCAAGGTCAAGTAGCGCTCACTATTATGCGATACCCGTGCGACGCTCGCAGATTATAGTGCGTCCGTCAATGTATCAGCCAGATCCTTACTGCGGACTTGACCCTCCTTACTACCAGAATCCGATCACCGAAACGATCATGCACGAAGATGATTGCTCGCAGCCAAGAACATTCGGTGGCCCTCCGCCTTATTCGCCGAGCACACTCGGTAGACAAGCTCCAAATGTTGAAGAAAAGATGTACGCCAGAACCACGATTTCTTGCTCTATCCTAGAGAGACTGCCCGACGAGGGTATCCTAACTTCAATGTACATGATCGACATTGCGCTCAATCCAGCCGCGAGTGAGGCTATTGGAGACAAGTTGGCTGGACCAGTTGTTTCGCTAGGACCTGACGACTTTCCAGTTGCGCCAGACGTCATAACACTCGAGCTTCCATATCGCCGCGTTCCAGGCACGCCGATCGACGAAATACCGGTCGTGCACACGATGCCGTGGGAAGGGTCGACGCAGCTCACGACAGTTCCGCTCGTCTCTACGAGATGCGACGGAACGGCATGCTTGGTAACGGTGCAGGTGAGCAGCTTCGGCGTCTTCGCAGTTACGCTAGAGCCACCACCCCCACCACCCCCACCTCCGCCTCCCCCTCCGCCAAGCCCGCCGCCACCACCCCCACCTCCCCCGCCGCCGCCAACCCCCCCGTTTCCACCGCCCAGTCCACCACCGCCGAACCCACCGCCAGCAGCACCGCCACAGCCGCCACCACCAAGTCCACCGCCAGGTGCACCGGGTCCTTCTCCACCGCCGCCTTTGCCACCACCGCCAAGCCCACCGCCACCGAGCCCACCACCACCGAGTCCGATGCCGCCACCACCGCAATTTCCGAGCCCACCTATGCCTCACGCACCACCTCCGGATCTCGAGGACAGTCCACCACCCATTCCAAACAACCCGCCGACTCCACCACTGCCGAGCCCATCACCACCACCACCACCCTCCCCTCCCCCACCGCCTCGTGCCCCGAAGGCAAAGTCACCGCCACCTGTATACTCGCCGCCACCACCAAGTCCACCCCCTCCGTTCACAGAAGGCCCGTTGCCGCCAGGGCAACCACCACCACCTGTGCCAAATCTCGTTGTGAATGTTTCAGATATGGTCTTGATCAGTATGCCGCCGATGCCAGACTTGGCAGTGGTGTCACCGCCTCCCCAACCTCCGCTGGACACGCAGCCTCCCCGTTTGACGCTGATTGGACTGGAAGACGTGACAATCAATCAAAATGATAAATATGAGGATGCAAATGCCACATGCGTCGACAGCGAGGACGGTGCTCTTGAGGTGCAGCCTCCTTTGATTCTCTCACCACATCTCGATACGTCGACGCCCACTCCGCCGAATGAGCCAATCATACTCACGTTTGTTTGCGTCGATCGAGCCGGAAATCGCGTAGAGCGGCAGAGACGTGTGCACGTGCTTAAGGAAGTTTGCGGAGACATTTCGGCGCAAACGGGAATGCGCGAGCACGTTTGCCCGTCCATCTACCCTTTCGAAATGCCGGGAATTCTCGAGGATCCTGAGTGCAGCGTGTACGGCATTTGCAGCGTGGACGAAGCGCGCATTGACCCTGATCCAGAGAACGCGCCTCTACCCGCGGCGTCAACACCGATCGACGCTATTCCACCAACCATAAACCTCGTGGGCATGAAACCGAATGCTTCCATGGACGAGGCTGGGACAAAAGAAATAGAAGGTGTCAATGAGCAGAAACAACTAGCCTATGTGCTTCGTGAGCAAATTGAGCAGGGGGAGAAGTACGTGGAACCTGGATACCAGTGCACGGACCAGACAGATGGTGGCATTTCAAATCGAGTTAGCGTATACGGAAGTGCGAATGTAGATACGAGTCGCGTGACTGCGGAGCCGTACGTGATCCGCTACACATGCATAGACCGAGCTGGTTATCATGCTGTGGAAGTGCAGCGCTGGATATCCGTAATCGCTCGATGCTCAGACAGCGAAATTGTGTGTTCTGACGGCTCTTGTTCCATGGACGGCCTGTGCGTCTCTAGTGAACCCGATCTTGAAGATGAGGTTGTTCTATTCCCCGACAAAGGCGTTCCTTTCGACAAACCTCCGACAATCGCACTCAACGGTGACGCTTACGTGATTGTTGACCGTCAAGGCTACCAACACTGCACGAATGAATTGGAGGTGACTGCCACGTGCGACAAAGGTTCGCTTGCGTACGATGACGTTGATGGCGACCTCACACCATACATAAAGGTTTGTGGCCTGAATTTTATGAAGCATGGGCTCTCAGGATGCAATATTCATGGCGAAAACTTTCCTGGAGAATACAATGTGACATTCTCCGTCCTTGACAGCGCGGGGAACAATGCCAGTGTGACGCGTACCGTTAAGATACTTGTACAGTGTGACGCAGGCGACGTGCGGTGCGCAGATGGCCTGACGTGTGTGCCGGATGGGATTCCCTGCATGGGAGACGTCGAAAGTGCTATCGAGGATGCAGCCGAACCTCCGACGCCGCGGCCATCGCCAAACATCACGGTATTGGGTGATCGTTCCATTTATTTGCCGCGCTTTACACGTTACGAGACGTGCGAAATAGATCAAATGCCTACGAAGGACTTGCCGTGCGATCTTGGGGCGGACGTATACGACTCGGTTGATGGCAACCTGCAAAATGGTGTGCTCATTTGCCCGCCAGATTTCTGCGTTATGTATGGATGTCCAGGGCATGAATTATGGCGGAAAGGCATCGCAAGCTGTGTCAACCCTTTGGCACCAGTCGGGACGGTTTTCAACGTAACGTTCACCGTGATCAACAGCGCCGGTGTGCTTGTTTCCGGTATTAGAACGGTCACAATTAGCCCGCCTTGTAACGACGGGCAGAAGTGGTGTCCTGAAAACTCGCCGAAGGGACGATGTGAGGATGCGAAGTGCGAAACGGTCGATGCAATGCTTCTGGAAGATGGCAAGCCTCCCCTTCTCATCACAGACGTCGCCTTGGACTATACGCACTCGGGTCCGGACATTGTGTGGCGCACACCACCGGCTGATGAAATGCCACTAAGCTTTGTGTTCGGCCAAACTCCGTGGAAAGAACTTCGTGGCACTACCAGCGGTTCTCCCGTTACTGCCTGCGACGGCGAGGTCAGGAATATGTTCTATCCAATGTGTATGGCTTACGCGCATGATGCAATAGATGGTGACGTCACCGAGACTATCGGTGTCTACACTTATGGCACCGAGTGCTCACCATCTGTGTTTGCCAAAGGTCTGTGCCCGCCTGGAAGGCATTACTTCTATGTGTCAGCATACGATCACGATGGTAATAGAGGCTATGGAAACGTAGCACTTTCATTCGAAATTGTGCAAGGCTGGGAGGAGCGTTACGAGACATTCCGCGATGGACCTTGTGAGATTTTTCTCAACCCTCGCATTGAAGATAGTATAGAAGTCCGTGCGGATGTGGCGAGGACGTTAGCTGTGCGAAGAGGGCGCGTGCGCATCAGATCGTGCAAAAGGCAAACCACGCAGAGTGGTGTTGAAAAGGCGCGAATAGTCCTTGACGTCGTGCACTCGTTCTACGACGATGATCAGAATGATGATGATGACAACGCGGTGTCGACTCTTCGTTATCAAAACCACCGCCATCGACGTAACCTTCGTCAAGACAACAGCTCCGGTATCACATTGCTTCGCGTTGGACCAGACAGTGCCGATCCGCGTGGGTCTTGGTATGCAAATCAGCAGGCCAAAATTCTATCGTTTGTCGCTGAGGATTATGCCGTGCAATCGCACAAGTTGACCATTGCAACGAATCTAACTGCACAACATGCTTCAGTCATGGCAAACAATACAAATTCGGCGCATGCTCTTGAGGGTGGATTTGACGAACAAACATTCGTAGCAAGTTTGACGCAGCATCTGGCAATGGAAGCGCATGTGGATCATCACCTCGCAGCTTACCTGAAGGAGCAGCATGATAGCTCCATCGCTGCATCGACTAGGCGGACTAGAGGAGGAGGAGGAGGAGGGCGGACATCTTCTGACAACGCGCGAATCATCAGCTTGATCAATCAATTAAACTTCACAAGAAAAGGAATGGCACGTGGCGACGGCATGCACGCCACTATTCCTCAAGACTTGATCGCGCCGTCATTCTGCCGCGGCGATTTTGGATCACGATTGTCATACTACAACATTTCTTCTCCAGTCGCCAGAATGACCAACAAAACTGGTGGCTTGACGGCAACAAAGACCTCTCATGCAGATATCACTACGAAGTTAAAGCGACGTGCTATTCACCGTAAGCTTCTTGTTCATGGCAAATCGCGGTCGTCAATCCTGAAGCCGTACATTACAGAAGAGAAGTGGGGTGGATACGACACTCTCAGACTTATGGAGACTGCATCCCGTCATCGTCGATACGACGAGAATGAGAAAGAGCGACAATTTGTGCACTATAGTGGCTATACTCGCCCGCGAGTCTTTGGAGTGATGGGTCAGTTAAGACTTATCGGTGGCGTGCTGATCACGCAGCGACGCAACAACAATCATAAGGCTGGCTGCCGTCGTCGCAATCAAAGACTTTCTAGCCGTTTCGAGAATTTCTTCTACAATACTGAATGGTGCTCGTCTTCTCGCACCACGGAGGTTGGCGCATTTGGAGTCGATCCGACATTCCAAATGTTGAAGTTTCCACCCAGCTTAGCGGATACTGCCATCGAAGCTTCTTTTGATGGCAAGATGTCGTCGACCACTTCTCTTCGATCACTTTACAGATCTGCACTTCGTGAGAAGCGAGACGCCTATTTTAACGCATCTGAAATCGCTGATAATAATCTTGCATATGCATACTTCAGTCGCAATCATGAAGATAGTGGTAAGCGGCTTTCCACTGACATGCAGCACGCTCTTTTCGATGTTTATCTTGATGGCGCACTCATGCAAGAGCGCGCCAAGGTTCTAATATCTCATCTGTACCTCGCTCGATTCGTGGATAGCAAATCTCAAGTCGTGGATGTTCGTGCGATTTTTCATAATAAGCCGCTTGACGTCCTCGTCGACTTCCGCGTTCGAATGCATTTGCATGCGCATGGCAAGATGTCAATCACCACCGAGGCTTTCAAAGTGCCTCTGTTTGACTATTTTAGAGATAGCTCAATGCGTAGACTGGGCTTGTTCATCGTGGAGGTGATCGTTG
Source organism: Pycnococcus provasolii (assembly GCA_938743325.2). Lineage (NCBI taxonomy): Eukaryota > Viridiplantae > Chlorophyta > Pseudoscourfieldiophyceae > Pseudoscourfieldiales > Pycnococcaceae > Pycnococcus > Pycnococcus provasolii. The sequence continues at coordinate 135,329 of OW568902.1, read as the reverse complement.
CGGCAGTGGGAGTCTTGCTGTTTGCGAGCTCCATTGGTGATTTTCGTCGCTTCGTCCATCTGCTGCACGATTCCATCATTCGGCGCCTTCAGCAGCGCGTCGTGCATCGGCACTTTATGGTAGATGCGTGGTCGATTGCTGTGCAAGCGCTGCAGCTTACCGTTCCACTCTGCCTGCTCGCCGCAAGTATCGTCCATTTTGTCTACTATTTTGCATACGTGCGCGACTTCACGTACGAGCGAAATTACCGCTGGTACGACGGCGACGGATCGGCAGGTGCACGCATGCTGCTTCCCAAGCGACGTGCCTCTCCTCAGCCTCCCGTTGAGGGTTATCCAATGGGAGCGTGGAGACACACGTTACCCACGGATACGTCTGAACGCGACGCCTTCTTGGCTCTGCTAGAGAAGGTGGATGTCATGAGCTTGCTTAACGGGTGGTACCTCGTGCTTCAGGCTCCCATCTTGCTGGGCATTGCGTCGATGATCGCTCGTCATTTCTTCGGTCTTCCTATGATGTACCCGTACATGCGCACGCTACATCGCGGTCTTTCAGATTTTGCCACAGTGATTGGCGTGATCACGTTATGTACAGTTCTTTGTGCGTATTCGCTACACATCATCATTGGTGATCGCATCAGCCTGTACGATCGTTTTCACAGAGCTGTCGGAAGTCTTGCCGTGTATTACATTGGCGACCCGTCTTCCAATTTGAGCCGTCGAGTCAATCCTGGAGTGAGTATGCTACAGGGTACGATATTGAATCAAGCCGAGAGATTTGTGGTAGCTATCGTGCACGTGACTTATCCGCTCATTGCCATCTTCGTCCTTGCCAATTTCTTGGTAGCTATTCTGCACAACAATTTCGTGGAAGAACGCCGGCGTCAGCGGGCGAAAAGACAACACGAGACACGTCATGAGACGTCGCATGATAAGCTAGCCCGACGAGTCCTGCGTACACACGGGGCTTTGGATCGCACGCGCGATACCATAAGCGCACTGCTGTACGCCGTTGGCTTCAAGACGTTGGCAGCATTTTTCTTCTCGTCCAACAGGAAGTGGTTGGACTGTCGCAATCTTCACGGTTTTTCTAGAGCTACATCATCAGCAAAGAGTGATGATGATAGATGGGATGGTTTCACATCACCTCCACCACCATCATCAATGTCCATTACCGTTGGGCAACATGAAGGGCCGATTTCGACAAATGGTCCTGCTTTGCAGTCATTCATGTTTAGCAGCATTTCACATGATGAGGATGCCAAGTGTGGAGATGATGAATCCATGACAACATTGAAGAGTGCTACCACTGAATTGGCACACGAATCTGACACGGCTTCAGGTGGCTTGTGGACATCACTCTCAGGGGAAGGACAACAATTTATTTTTAGTACTTCCAGGTCACTCTCGTCGTGCGCTGAGCTGACTCGCGCTTTGAGCAAAGCGCTTTCGATAAGCGAAATAAAAGTTGATGTGACAACCTCCTCCACAACGCATGATAGTACTACTGCCAGCAAGCCAGCAGTAGCAGTAAACGATGGCGGCGAAGAGGACAACAAGGCGGCGACGGTCATCCAGGCAAATGTTCGAGGATATATTCAACGCAAAACATTGGGCCATGCTGCAGGATCTCTACGACGATGGCGTCGAGTGCATCACACGATTGTGGCGACGCAGCGTGCGAAAGTCAATCTAGAGAAGATACTGAGCAAACACGGCGATGTGAATGCTGAAGGTTTCCAAGTCGCGAAGAGAAGAAGTAGTACGGAGGAGGAGGAGGAGGAGGTACTGCTGATGGGAAGTTCCACCGTGCGCAAGGATGGTCTGCGCAGCGACACGGCAAGATATCTCCGCATGAATCAGACGAATCGCTACGAACTGGTCGCGCCTGTTCTGGGAGTGCTCGGGCCAACCGCGCTTGCTGAGGTGATGCGCAGTTTGTTCGACAATTTCTGGGCTGCGAGGGCACTTCAGGAATCATCCCACGTCTCTCCCCTCTCTTTGACCTTGCAGCATTATAAGAATCGCGGTGGAAGAAGACTGCAAATTCGGAAATTATCGGCGATGGAAGAAGTGCTGTATAGTTTCGCCAGTTTCGAGGATTACACACGCATGATTAGCATTACGGAGCACCTGCAGGAGGCCAAGAGGCTGCAGGTTGTGCGTGACGCGATCTTGCAGATAGCAAACCGCGTAGTCCACGATATCGGTTCACCGACAGGCTCGGAATACGACCAACTCAGCGGTGATGCACTTGTGTCGGCGGTTCTCCATCGTGCGCGAGACACTGCAAAGGGCATGTCAGCGGTTTCAAGAGATATGATCCATTTTAGCGAGCCGTTGCCAGTATATGTGAAGGATCATCAGCGGGACTCGCAGAAGCTGCTTCGTCGTACGAAAACGTCGACGGCGATGATGATGCTTGAAATTAAACGTTTCGCCAACAGCTGTTTGCCTTCGTCCTTATTTCGGCGTAGAAGACTTCGCACTGGCAAAAGCGATGTGGTGGAGCACGCCTGGAGGTTTGGCAAGGGTATGGCCGTTACTCTTTCCCATATCCCATGGCGCATGTTTGGGATCCTGTTGAATCTTCTGCGTGGCCGAGTGCCGTTCGCAAAATCTGATGATGATGGCGACGGCGCCGACAATGAGAGGAGCATTCTCGGCGGGGCAGATAAGCTTGCGGCGTTCAATGCATGGGGGGATGAGAACGCGGAAATGAGCAGCAGGAGGAGGAGGTTTGCATCATCGTCGTCGCCGAGAGGCAATGTGCAAAGGTTTTTGGACGTCATGCGTGGTGGAGAGTAACTATGACTACTAACTATAAGTATAAGTATCGTCGTAATATCTATAGAACATCTATATATTTCTTGTAATGTACACATACATAAGCTGCTGATGCGAGCCTTGAGCTGCTGATGTGTGCCTTGCCTCCTTCCTTCCCTGTGCGCTGCTACGGTCAGCGCGTGTAACTAGTTTTATTTTCTTGTTTATTCAAACCTTACTTAAACCTTGTTACTAACTTGTTACTACGTGCTTAAAAGCAACGTAAACAAGAAAAACCGTAGTGAAAGGACAACCACCGTGACACCCGGAAAGGGAACAACCAGGGAAAGCGGGGCAATTGCCCAAGGGGCCCCATAAACCATCTGTCGTTAGATCCATTTGGATCAGGTTCTTCCTTGGGGACCCCCACCTCCTGTAACCCTAACCCTAACATAATTCTCTGACCTCACCTCTCCACTTCCAAACCCCGGTAACACCCTGAACCCCGACATATCGTCGTAATATCTATAGAACATCTATATATTTCTTGTAATGTACACATACATGTTAACAACCCCTCCTCCTCGCGACCCTCGCGACGATGCCGGTGACGATCACCAGTCACCACCGACGCTCTCGTGTCTTTGTGCCCCGGCGTGTCGGCGACGAAGCTGGTGATGACTACATCGTGAGGCGTAGAGCTGAGAAGGCGCTCGGTGCTCTGGGCGAGCACGCGGCGCCGCACGCGCCGGCTATTGTCGAACGACTCCAGCACGCGAAGGCAAAGGTAAGGTCTGCGGCTGTGAAGGCGCTTGGTGCTCCGTGCTCTGGGCAAGTACGCGGCGCCGCACGTGGGGGCTATTGTCGAACGACTCCATCACGCGAATGAAGATGTCAGGCATGCAGCTATGAGGGCGCTCGGTGCTTTGGGCAAGCACGCGGCGCCGCATGGGCATCTATGGAACGAATTGCATGATCTGGATACCGCCAGATAAGCGCGGAGGCCAATCAGCCAATCAGGCAGCAAGAATAGGAAGGTAGGTGGGAACGCGGTGTTGTGAAGTAGTGCCGCGTACGGAGTTTCTTATTATTGTCAACTGTTGTGTGTGTTTTACCTTAATTAATTAAGACAAGACGACCCTAACTAAGCTCTATACCTCCCTTTTATAAGTAGCCCAAAGGGTCCCTGTAGGAAACCCCCGGGGCGGTTTCCAACAAGCCAACTTCTGGTACCAGCCAGCCACGAGAGTCCAGAGAGAGGGTACGATCCTACGTACGATGATACGATACAGTAGTATGTATTAGGGTATTCCCCCCCTGTGATTAGGGTTAGGGTTAGTGATAGGGTTAGTGCTCGGGTTATTACATACGGCCCAGCCCCTCCGCCGCCCCTTTTTTCCGGATCCCACTCCGGCGGCCATGGCAGCCATGGCGAACGTGTCTCTCTCGAAGCTCAGGCTCAGTTCATGTATGTATGGAAGTGTGTGTGCTTTGCGTGCTTCGTCTGCTTCTTCGTCATTGGCGTCGTTTTCTTTGGCTTCGTTTTCTTCATTGTCTTTGGTTGAATTTAATGTTGTGGGAGAGTTCGTGCCTGTTGGATCATTGATGGACGTTGGTGCGTCGTCGTCGTCTTCAGGGTCGTCTTCAGGGTCTTCTGGGAAAACAAAGTTGGTCAAGTCATCTGTGGAGGATGTTGTTGTTTCTAAGGAGGCGTCTTCTGGTCCAGAGCCAGAGAAGAAGCTTGGTTCGTTTTTGCCGGAAGTTGCGCCTTCGGGACAACAGAAATCTCAACCGTCTGGTCTCTCGTCGGTTTTCGCGCCGATCTTAGGGAGTGTGTCCCTATTGGGTTCGTTATCGAAAGCGAAACAACAAGATAAGGCGGCTGTACTCGTGCGCACGTCAGCGAAAGATATCACGACGCGCATGCAACAGGCAGCCACGCAAGGAACTACAGGCTTAATGAAACCCGCTCTTATGCTCGGAGGATCCGCAGGCGTGGGAAAGTCGGTCAACGTCGCTCTATCAGTCGCACACGCAAGGTCGCAAGGGTGGATCGCCATGTACGTGCCAGACGCAGCCCTCGTCGTGAACGGCTCGGATATCAAGACGTTCGACTACGGAGATGAAGGCGAGAAAATTCCGCCGTTCTTCGATACGCCGAAAGGCGCAACCACCATACTCAAGAATATGCTGCAGGCGCACGGCGAACAGCTGGACGACATGCCAATACCGAACCGGCCATTCAAGGAACGCTTCGAGTTCCTTGGCGAGTCGTTCGACGAACTTCCCGCCGGAGCCAGCATGGACGACGTCGCCACGCTAGGAAGCCTCGTGCGCTGGGGAGTCGCGGAACATGGCGACGCAACCGCCGCGCTCATCAGGCTACGCGTTATGCTCCCGCGACTCAGCACGGCGCCCGTTCTCTTCGCCGTAGATGCGTACAACGCGCTCTTCGCGAAGACGTTGGAGTCGTACAACAGAACGCAACTCCCACCTATATCCTTGTCCGGTGAAGCGCGAGGCGCGACGAAGGGGGCGCCGGTGCGCAGCCGAAACGAATACGCGGAAGAGCTTGACGAAAGGAAAAACAAGGCAATTTGGGCGTCGCAGTGCCGCGCGACGTGGGCACTGCGCATCGCGCACGAGGGTGCGGGACCGCCGCCGTACACCGCATCCGATGCCCCCGCTGAGGGTGGCGCACCTTGCGTATTCCATCTTGCGGCGTGGAGCCAGACGGCACGCCTTGCGAGCCACATCAGCAACGCCGAGGCGCGCAGGGGAATTGCGGATTTCGCGGAGCAGGCGAGCATACCACGCCTGACTCCAAGCGAGACGCGCGATCTGCTGCGACACTACAGTGACATTGGCTTGCTCGACACACCTCCAACCGAGACACTGGCGAGCGAGTGGACAATACTAGCAGGAGGCAGCGGAAAGCGCCTACGCGAGCTTGCGGAGACGTTCTAGAATCACGTTCTTGTTATATATAGCCATTTTACTATTTTCACCCAACACAAATTTTTCGCCACTAGGGCGCACCCACTTCGTCTCTCTCCATGATTTCTGTTCAAACACAAAATACGCGGAAAGCAACATCACACATCACCAGTCGAAAATACGAAAAAAAATGCTGCTTGATGTTGTCCACGCGATTTTTCTTTCATTCGTGCGAGAGCCTCGCCCGCGCGTTTTTTGTTTTCGTACACGCTCACTCCTCCGCCTCGTCGTTGGCGGGTGTCGTGGCAGCCGCGGCTGTGGCGACGACGGGTGCGGAATCCGACCCGGCTGGTGCAGGTGCGCCAGCGGTTCCGGACTCCGACGGGGTGTCCGAGCCGCGCTGTTTCAGCGTGATCTTGTCGCCGAGCGACAGTGCAATGCCTTGCGTCTTGCTGCGGATGCGGATGTAGCCACTCAATTTGCCGTCCGTGGGACTTCGCTCCACGCTCACGTTCACGAGTGCATCCTCGCCGAACACGCTCTTTGCGTAGAGGTTCGCCGCCAGGAAGCCGCACTCACCCTCCAGCGCAAGATGCGGCGTGAGACATCGCATGTTCGTCGACTTCACAATGTGATTCAGGTACTGGCGCACGTCTGTCATCGACGTGTTCACCGCAACCTTGTTCTCCCACTCGAACTCCGCCCACATATTGCGGAATGCCGCGTCTGCGCACGATGCCGGGTGAATGTAGTCCATGATATCGATGTGAATGTCGTTCAGCACCACCACGTTGCGCCCATCCCCTCCCGTGGTCGCGGCGCCGGGCGCCGTCGTCTCGTACACGATGTTGCCGAAGATCACGCCCGTCTCCGTCGACGAAACCTTGATGTTAGCGCGAATGTGCTTCGACGTCCGCGGTGCGAGCGTGTGGTTCTGCGGTCGCTCCACGAGCTTCAAATCACCCATCGTCGCGAGCTCGAGGTTGAGGTTCTGCATCGTGTGAGCCGTGCGGTTGAGCACTGTCACGTCAAGCACGATGTCGTACTGGTGCACGGTGACGTACGCCTCGGCGTACACGGGATCTGAGAAACCTGTCAACTGCAGCACGCGCTTCAGCCTCGTGTCATCCAACCGGCGCTGGCTCTCGGCATCGTAGCCCGTCGCCTTGGAAATATCCTGCTGTGCGAGATCCTCGTACTCAATCTGAGACATGCCCTTCGCCTGGTTGAACTTGAGGTGTGTCGACAGCTCAATCACGTCGTCGGGCTGGCACATCGTCTGCTTGAGCGTCTCCTTGTCGCTCTCCTCCTTCGCACGCGCGCGCTTCTCGTCCACCATCTGCGCGTACGATGCTCGGCACTCGTCCACCCAGACAGCCTCGAGGTTTGAAACGTCGTCCGAGCCCTTGGATCCCATGAGAAGCGACACGGCGCGCACGCACGCGCCGATGCGCGACCTGCTGTCGTCGTCCATGGGGCTGGAGCACGCGGCGCTCTCGCCCAGCCTGAGGATGGCGGCGAAGTACAGCAGCGACATGCCAAGCACGCGGCGCATCTCCTCGTCGCTCAGGCTCCTCGCCGCGCCGTTGAGCTTGACGAGCTTGAACAGCAGCTTCGTCCACGTAGCGCACACGATCGCGCCGGTGTAGAAGTCCCCGCTGAGCAGCAGTGCTCGCAGATGCGGGCAGTTTGGATGTGCCCACGCCGGCGCGATGACGCCGCCTGGCAGCACAACGCCGCCCGCGTTGGCACTGAGCGACGACGCGTCAGGTCCCTCTGACACCGCCGCCTGGCTCGCGTACGTGCCGTCGGCGAGCACGACAGGTTTTGTGGATGCGCCGGCTGATGCCGTTTGCGATGGCGCAGGCGACGATCCGTTTGCCGATGCTGTTGATGCGGCTGCATCCGCATCAGCGCTCACGGAAGCCGAGTAGTGCTCGAGGCTCTGCAGCAGCGCACCTCCTCTCGTGTCGTACAGAGCCGTGGCGGCACCCGGTGTGCCCGCAGTCACCGCCATGCTGCCTGCGGATGCGGGTGCGGACAGCGGCAGCAGTCCGAGGCCTTCGCGCAGCTTGGCGATGGCTGCGCCAACCTCGTCCTTGCTCTCGGCGTACTCGCCGATGATCCACAGAACGGTGGACACGACGCGACCTGCCCGGATGGTGTCCATGGAGTCGAGCAGGCGCTTCACGATGCCCGATCGCAGCTTGGCATTTGTCTGAGCAATCTCTCGAATGAAGTACGCAACGTCCGCGGCGGCTGCCACCGCCGCGGTGCTCGATCCGAGCCCGACGATAGATGCGAGCGGCGAGCCCGCACCTCCGAGAGCCGCGGACGCCGCGGACGCGGTGGACCCCGTTCCGCCCGTGACGGCGGCGATAATGGCGGGGATGGAGTTTGTGTCGGTGGACAGGAAGTCCATCATGATGTAGACGACGCTCTCCGCAACGTCGGGGAACTTCACCGCGCACTTGTGGATTGCGCTGACGAGCATGCTCCTGTACTCGAGCATCGCCTTGTCGGCGGAGGTGGTCTCGGTCGCCGCCGCCGCGGTTGCCGCGGCGTGCGTCTTCACCACCTCGCGCTTCAGCAGGGTCACCGCCTCGTCGATGTTCTTGCCCGTGACAAGGTCGAGCGCGAGCTCGAGCGTCTTGGCGCGCACGTCCATCGACGGCGACGCCATCGCGCGAAGCACGTCCATGAGGCTGTCCTGCATGACGTCGCGGTGCTTCTCCTTGAGGTCCTGCAGCCGATCGAGGACGATGAGCTTGACGTTGTTGTCGCTTTGCGAGATGAGCAGCTGCGTGTAGCAGTTCGCCGCGGCGCGCACCGCCGTGGGCGCGGACGAGAGCGAGATGAGCGTTCCTGCGCACTCGTACACGACGCCGGCGCTTTGGCTCTGCAGCAGCGTGAGGATGATTTTAATGTACTTGCCCTTGGATTCCGGCGCGACGCGGCACATCTTGCGGATGAGTTCGAGCACCTGCATCTGCAGAATATCTCCCCAGTTGCTCATTTGGTCGAGCTTCGACATGAGGTACTCGACCGCGCGATCCTGGAAGTGTGCGCAGAGCATCTTGAATGCGTTGCGTCGTGCGCTCAGGTCGCTTTCGGTGCTGAGAAACTTCTCGACAATCTCCGCGGCATCTCCGAGCATCATGTCGCCGTTCGGGAGACGGTAGATGGCTTCGACGGCGAGAACGGCGTTGCGTCGCACGAACGAGTGCCTGTGCTCGAGGTTTGCGAGCACGGACGGCACGAGCGGTTCGAGTAGCTCCGCCTCGGTGATGCGGCAGAGGAAGCGCAGCGTGCACCCTCGGATGTACTCGTTGGGGTGCTGGAGGTTGTTTCTGAGGTTTTGGCAGATGAGAATCATCTCTGGCAGCACCTTTCCGTTTGCGTCCGTCTTTTCGATGATCTCGAGGTACAGAAGCAGAAGTTTCTGCACGGTGTGATCGTCGCTGGGAAGGACGTATCGGACGACTGTGATGAACAGCTGCGGCAGCGTCTCGCCGTTCAGGAGGCACATGATCGCCTTTTTGAGTGCGAGCACCTTCGCCTCGTTGTCCCCACTTTCGAGCGCCTCCTTGATGTCCGACGCCGCGGACGCTTTGTCGAAGTGCACCAGCATGGTGCACGACCGTTCGACGACCGAGGACGGGCCCGTGTTTGCACCCTGCATGATGATACATAAGGTATTGGTTGATGTTGTATGGTGTGTGCGTGTGTGCGTGTGTGTGTGTGTGTGGTTAGTTGGGTTGTTCATGAGCAAGCTCTAGATATATCAGAGTTGCGTGTATGTGTTGGAGTAAGGTGACGCGCGCGTGGGGAGGGCGAGAAGGCAGACCGCGCACGCGCCGATCGCCGATCCCCCTCCGAAAGTTGTTGCCGTCGACGATGCCACCAACACAAGACGCCACACATCTCCGACTCTAAGTGTGATCGGTAGATAACAACACCAAGCCCCACCAAGCCACCAAGCCACCAAGCCCCACCATGTCAGCCACAGATGACATAAAGCCACCAAGACGACATAAAGCCACCAAGCAACACACACACACACACACACACACACACACACACACACACACAACACAAGGAACGCACCATTCCAGCCATTGTCAATGCGAGCTAAGCCGAGCCGTGCCGAGTGCGAGATGGGGCCGATGATGGGCAGCGGCGAGACCAGCGAGGGAGGAAAACTCTTCAGAAAAAAATGAGGGTTTCGCCCGAGGAGTGGTCCCTCGAGTTCACGGGGACAAAGGAGCTTGGGGGTTTAAAAAAGCATTTCATAATGGAGAGGTTTGGTTCGACTTGTTTTTGTTTTTTCCTACGAGTAAACCCCTAATGAAACCCCTACTTCCAACCCCTAATGGTCCGCCCCGTTGGAAATGGGCGTACTGTACTGTACATTGTTGTTTTCGGGTGTCGGGTTTTAATAAGTCGGGATGTACTCGAAGCCCTATTCCATATCATCGCTACTGTACCCGGTAAGTTACGATAGTCGATAGTCGATAGTCTAAGGAGGCGAGAGAAGACCAGACTTGTTGTGTCGATCCGACGACCCTGTTGTCTCTGATTTCTGATGGGCGTTCTGGCATCACCACCGGCCGAGAATATAGAACGGGAGCGTTCAGCACGCAACTCGGCAACTGAAGTAAGATAAGTACCGGTAGTCCGGTACATTACCTACAGTATATCGTTCGAAAGCTGTGAGTGTTTCTTGCAACTTGCAAGGAACAGGCTTTAGGGCCGTCCTATGCGTTGCCCGAAAACCCCCGGGAAAACCGGTTTCCCGGCCCCGTTCGTCGCGGATGGGCCCTTCCTATGCGTAGCCCTCGAAAACCGGTTTCCCCGGGGAGGGTTTCCCCAACGCATAGGACGGCCCTTAAGCTCCATGGATGCTTTGTCGGCCCATAAAATTGATCCCTCTGGGATATAAATTATTGCTGCGAGTGCGAGGAAAGAAACACACGAGCTTGCCTCGCAGAAAGAGAAAGAGCGAGCAAAGAGCGAGCCAACGAGCCAAGTTGACAAAGAACACACCAATGGGCATAATAACTAGGGTAACGGGGGATCCGGATCCCCGGGGGTGGGGAAAGCCGGGAATCCTAACAAAGGTTTCCCGTAATACAGTAACACCGACCGGTCTTCAAGGGACCCCTCGGAAACGGAGACCTGCGGTCACTGTCACTGAGAAAAGCGGTCACTGAGAACGGCGGTCACCGATGAGACCTGCGGTCACTGAGAAAAGCGGTCCCTGAGAAAAGCGGTCACTGAGAAAAGCGGTCCCTGAGAAAAGCGGTCACTGAGAAAAGCGGTCACTGAGAAAAGCGGTCACTGAGAAAAGCGGTCACTGAGAAAAGCGGTCCCTGAGAACGGCGGTCACCGAGAACGGCGGTCATTGAGAACTAAAACTGAACTGAGCCTCATGGAGAGTATTGGAGCCTCGACGCAGTTATCAAAAGGACGGGTGATTAAATTTCCCCTTGGGGGATCCCAAACGCACGCCCCCAGGGGTTATTATTTTATTTATTTGGAACTGGTTATTATCAGCCTACTTTTTAGTAGGGGACTAGGGGGGTGGTTTCTTTCCCCCACTTTATGCAACCCACCCTATTGTCGGCAACCCGTCGGCAACCCCCCCGTCGGCAACCCGTCCGTCGGCAACCCGTGCTAATAATATTACGTCCGTCGGCAACTCTTGAAAGAAACGACCGGTGTCGGTGTTGTAAGGTTATTCTTAGTCTAAGAGCACGTCGTCGCGTCGCGTCGCGTGTGTTAAGCTTATTATTTGTCGCTCGCTTAAGCTTGCTTAAGCTTGTATTGTTTAGAGTATGTCAGCACAGACTACTGCTCTGTCGGCGTCCGATGCCATAGCCTCGCAAGATATCTTAGACTCAACTTCCGCTTTAGAGGCTGTCGCCATTGCGAACGACGCGGGGGCCGGGAAAAACTTTGGGGAGGAGGGTGCGTCTGGGGAGGCGGTGGAGGCGCCTTCTGCGGCTCCGGCTGCACCTACAGAGGTGGCTCAGGACGCAAACGCAAGTGCTCCTGAAGCGGCGGCGGCTCCTGCGGCTGAAGCAGCAGATGCTGATGCACCAGCAACTTCAGCAGATGTTGATGCAGCTTCAGCAGCAGCAGACGCAGCCGCAGCCGCCGCCGCTACTGCAACTGACACCACGACAGCACACGACGCCGCGCAGCGAACGGTCGACTTGGACGAAATTCCACCGCCGCCGCCACCTCTGGAGTCGCCGAACCCAAAGTCTGTCACCTTTAGCAACAAAAATACCGTGCGCCGGCGCACCGCGAGGGCGCCGCCAAGGGAACCCGCGCACCTGAAGCGCATTCCCATACACAAAAACGTGCGGAGTGACCTGCTCGCCGCACGCGCACCTCTGCTCGCGGGAAGTCAGGACTGGGACAACTACACGCCCATGGCGCAGGCTGGCGCGGGACCGAGACTCACGCTCGATCCGGGAAAGGCGGGCGCGCAGCCGAAGCACCTACGCGAAAAGACGCTCAGGCTAGGAAAGGCGCCGTACAAGGCGAAACTGAGCACAGACCCGAACGCCAACTTGGACTCGACGTTCGGCGTCAACGACCCGCAGCTGTCAAAAGAATCGCTCGACTTTGGACACCCCGACGACGACCCGGGATTCAACGACGCGAGGCCGATGGTGGCGCGCGAGTCCGTGGACCCGCTCGACATCGTCGACAACATGAGCATGGAGGCGCAGCTGAGGTACTATCGCGCGGCATTCTACGAGTCGAAGCGGCAGACGACGGCGCTCGAGCGGCGCGCGGGAACGGAGCTGCTGAGGCTCGAGGGACACAACGACATGCTGCAGAGCATGACGATGGCGCAGAAGGAGTACATCGGCGAGATTCTCGCGTCCAACGCCGCGCTGCGCCAGGAGATGATTGACATGGAGCAGAGCACGCGGCTGGACGTGCAGGAAATGTCCACGACGCAAAACGCGATGCGCGCGCGTGTGGAGTCGCTCGAGCGCCTGCTCGCGAAGCAGACGGACCTGCACGCGAGGGAGCTGGATGCGTCCGTCGCTCAGTTTGAGGCGCTCAAGGCGGAGCGCCTGGCACTCGCGCGCGCGATCGGATCGCTCGCGACGGCGACGCTCGGCGGGTCGAACCCGGCGCCGGAGGTGGTTGGCGAGGAGGCTGCGGAGGCGCTCGCCGCGGGCGACGAGCCGATCCCTCGCAATGCTGAGGCGTGGGCGAAGTTCTCGTACGGCCGCGCGGATGCCGCCGGCAGTCCTGCAAAGAGCAAGTCTCTGCGTGGCGGGCGCGGCATTGGCGGCGACGGCGATCGCGCCGTGGCTGCGCTCGCCGCTCAGATCAAGCGGCTTCACACAGGCCGCGAGTCGGCTCGTTCGGATCTCGCGTTGTCTCAGTCTGAGCGTGACGCGCTTACGTCCGCCCTTGGCACGGTGGACGACGACTACTCGCGCGTCGAGTCTGCCGTCGTGCACCTGCTTGGCGTGGCGACGAGCCTGGGTGCGAAGATGCGCATTCCCGCGCTCGCGCCGAGTCAGATTGACGCGAAGACTCTCGCGGGAAGCCTTCGTGTTGTCAGCCACGTGCTCGAGAAGGCGCACGGCGTCGTGGACGAGGAGGAGGAGGAGAAGGCGGCGTTGCAGGCAAAGGTGGTTGAGCTTGAATTTTACCAGAAGTTGCACGAGAACCTCGAGCAGCAGGCGTCCGCGGATGCTGACGCGGACGCGGATGCGGGTCTTACGAGCGCGGAGCCGAGCGCGCCGACCGCCGTTGGCGGCGCACTTCTTGAGGAGGCGAGTGCTTAGAGCTTACCTTGCCACGTCACAGTGAGTAAACAAACGGCTTCGTTTCTGACGTTATTTTCAAATCATTTCTGAGTTGAATAAAAGAAATAAAAAGTAGTTTACAACACGTGAACGTAGAACCCATATATATATATATATATATATATATTAAAGTCGTATTCACTCACTCCCAGACACCAGACAGTATTGTTTTTTCCCGTACAAAGAAGTTTTGTTTATATAATAAACCTGTTCCGCTTGAGTATGCATAACTTGTATGGTTGGTGTGTACTAGTCGTTAAGTATGAACCGTATGAATTCGTCGTAGTCAATCGCACCGTCACCTGAGACGTCCGCAAGTCGTATGATATCGTCCACTTCGTCGTTCGTGAGTTTTTCACCCACTAACGACATCGCCGCACGCAGTTCGTCCCGTGTGATAACCCCTTCTCCACTTTTATCAAACGTGCTGAACACTTCCCTAAGTTCCGCTTCGGGGTTGCCTTCGTTCATCTTCCGGAGCATCATGGTTAAGAACTCGGGGAAGTCGATTTCGCCGTTACCGTCCGCGTCAATTTCCTTCACCATAGCTTCGACTTCGACCAGGGTGGGTTTTTGACCCAGAGAACGCATAACATCCCCCAGTTCGTCACTGGTGATTGACCCACCTCCATCTTTATCAAAAATCGCAAACGCCTCCTTGAACTCACGAACTTGCTGACGCGTCAAGTACGGCCACTCACGCGCCAACTGCTCATCCGTCAAGTGCTTGCGAGACATTATTATATACCTACCGCGTTTATTTATGGAACTGGTTCGTTCGTTGACTGCTTCAGTTGCTCGCGGCCGGTTTTCACTCGCGGCCGGGAGAAGCGGCCGGCCGGGCAGTCGGGACTGCGAGTTGGGGGTTGGGGGTGAAAGTTTGGGGGTGAAAGTTTGGGGGTAAAGTTTGGGGGTTCCATGCATGCGGTGAGGTTTCGGGTTTGGGGGTTTGTTTGGGCCACCTGGTTTGTTTGGCCAAGTGCTGGTTTGTGTGAGGGGATCCCTGTAGGGGATTCCTACCGGTGATTTGAATGATTAGCCCGCGGCGTAACAAGTCTAGAACCTGATGTGAAAACGTCTTGAGTTACGACGCGGAGGCGTGATGCAGCACGCATGTAAGGCACGCGCTCTTGTAACAATCATTCTCGAGTAAACATTACATGGAACCTGGCGGGTCTTAGAACTTGTTGACACGCTTACCCGGTACTCGCGAGCCGTTAGCAGCAGTAGTCCGTAGACACGCTAGCGCACGGTGCGCACTTCGCGCCACAAGCAACGCTCAACTCGAGAACGGCAGACACGACGCACAGTCGGTCGACCGGAGTGACGTTCGCGCTCACCACGCAGGAAATCGCGCACATACACCCCGCCGACAGCAGATTTCTTCCCGGCACGCGGCATCCTGCAAAACCACAATTCGGGGTTACCACCATCTCGCCGAGACGACGCAACAGCTCGCCCCCCCTCCGCGGCGCAAACAGCCACGCAACAAGCGACGCGTGAGAGGGCTCAGCAGCCCGCTGGACTCTAGCCACGTGACCGTGGCAGGCGTGGCAGGGCCGACGCCGACCCGAGCACTGCGCTCGGCAAGACAGAGAGAGAGTGAACGCGACGCGCGCAACAACACGCGGCGCGGTTCAGGGGGGGGGTGTGAGGGGATCCCTGTAGGGGATTCCTACCGGTGATTTGAATGATTAGCCCGCGGCGTAACAAGTCTAGAACCTGATGTGAAAACGTCTTGAGTTACGATGCGGAGGCGCGATGCAGCACGCATGTAAGGCACGCGCTCTTGTAACAATCATTCTCGAGTAAACATTACAGTTTGGGCCACCTGGTTGGTTTGCCCGGTCTGTCTTGCTCGGTCATTGGTTGGTTGGTCAAGCTCGACCTTGCATGGCGTTCCCGGAGGTGGGGACTGGGAGTGGTCACTGGTCAGGACTCAAGACTCCTGGGTGCATTCGACGGCGGTCTGGCTCACGGTATTACGACGGTAAGCTCGCGGCCGCACCTTGCTCGCTCATTGCCCGGACCTTGCACGGCATTCCAAAGGTGGTCAACATCAGCGGAACCAATAGCTAGACAGTAGACACTCGGGCCGCCTGCTCTGCCGCAGCCTCAGTCCCTCAACGGCTCAACGCCGTTACCGCCGTACGACGGACAAAGATCTGCCTGCGTGATTTTTTTTCCTACACAGCCTCAAAGATGTTCCAACGCACTTACGCACCAGGTAAGCTCGAAGCGGCACGAGTTTTTTTACCTCCACTGGTCATGAATACGGGCGCAGCGCTCTCGGTGCGACGGAGCGCTTGGCGCGGCTGCTCGCACGCAAAATCAATTGCTCGAGCGCACCAGCGCACGACAGCGCGCGCGACGTAGCACCCAAACAACAACACAAATTTGATAAAGTGAGTGGATCAAACCGATCAATTGTTGCTTAAATCAAGCAAGATGTCTGAATCATGAATGAAATGAAACGAAATGAAAATGAATTAAGAATTGACATTGAGTTAACACACACCGGTCATTGCTTGCTTGATTAGTCCTATGATTCCTTATACACACTTTCAGGAACTTATAAACATGGTATTTAAGGGACCCTCGTCGTTTAAAATGGTGAATGAATAAATGGTGGTGGTGCTGGGACCCACCATTGCATGGATTAGAACTCATGTTGTTGTATGCACACCTCGCACCCTCCTCAGTCCTCACCCCCTCCAGCAGAACTTTGTCTTTGGCTCAAGAGCTCACACATGACGTCACGTACACGTAAGTAAGTTACGTGTCGGCGGCGGCTTTGTTGACCGTTATTTTCAGATGAGCTCGGAGCCTTCCTCTTGCGTCATGCTCATCGACTGCGAAGGCAGCGGCACGCCGGCGACCGGGCAGCACTCGACGCCGATGTGCTGGCGCGTGATGGCCTGCACCTGCTGCTGCGCCGCTTGCGGGTTGTTCACCCACGTCTCGTAGAACTGAAACGGGCACTTCGCGACGCCCTTGTCGCCGTCGCCGCTCGCGTACACGCCCGTGTACCCGCGGTGAAGAAGCTTGAAGAGGTGGTTCTGCGATTGGTCGTTTGCGCGCGCGTCGCGGATCGCGCTCACGCTGAGCTGCGCGTACTGAACGCCGTCGCACTCCTCGCCGCACTCGCCGAGCGTGCGTCCGTCGTTGCCGACGATCGCGGAGTGTCCGAAGTAGCAGTACACGCCGTCGTGTCCCGCGGCGTTGGCGACAGCGACGTACACGTTGTTCATCCAAGCCATGCACTTCGCGACCATCACCTGCTGTTCTTTCGCGGGGTACATGTATCCCTGGCAGCGCACGATGAGCTCGGCGCCCTTCATCGCGCAGTCGCGCCAGATTTCCGGGTAGTTTCCGTCGTCGCAAATGATGAGCGAAATCTTAATACCCTTCGGCCCTTCCGTGACGTACGTGCAGTCGCCTGGGTACCACCCTTCGATGGGACACCACGGGAGTATTTTGCGATACTTCTGGACGATTTCGCCGTTGTCGTTGATGAGCACGAGCGTGTTGTACGGCGCCTTCTTCGGGTGTTCTTCGTGTCTTTCGCCGGTCAGCGAGAAGACGCCCCACACCTTGGACTTCTTGCACGCCGCGCAGAACATGTCCGTTTCCGGGCCAGGTATGGTAACCGCGGTCGCGAACATCTCGTCGCGGTCGTACATGATACCTTGCGTCGAGTATTCGGGGAACACAATGAGGTCCATGCCAGGTAAACCTTGTTTCGTCCCTTCAATGAGCGCACATATCTTCGCCGCATTCTCGTGAACGTCGGCCGTGGTGTGTAACCGCGGCATTTTGTACTGGTACACCGCCACACCAACGCTATCTGGCGAACTCGAAATGTCGCCGTGACGCGTCATCCTTACTGATGACGTACGTCGGAGCTCGGAGAACAAAACGGCCAGGCCGACAAAACTACCTTAACCTTAGAAAGAAGAACAAGAGGGGACCCTTAAACCCTAACGCGAGCCCTTAAACCCTAACGTAACCCTAACGTAACCCTAACCCTAACCCTAACCAGTGAGCTTGCCAACACGTCCCCATTCCCTCCAAATCCAAATTCCAATGTTTTTTTTTTTTATAAAAGGGTGAATTGAGTCGGCCTTCAAAAACAACCCCGAGGGATTACCACCCAAAAAAGTGTCCATGGAGGGAACCACCCCGAGGGATTAACACGGAGAGAAGTGTCCATGGAGGGAAATAATTAAGGAATTACATGCGTGTTTTAAGTCGGCGCCGATTCCGATTCCGATTCCGATCCCGATCGCGCGACATTTTTTTTTCAAGCTTTGACGCCATAACATAATAAGTAAGCCGACGCCGCCGACGCCGATTTCTTGCGACGTTGTTGTGTATTTTTTGCGACGTTGTTGTTAGGTTGGGTTAGGACGCGTGGTGTTGTTAGGTTGGGTTAGGACGCGTGGTTCTTGCGACGTTGTTGTTAGGTTGGGTTAGGACGCGTGGTTCTTCGTTCGTGAGATCTGATCTGTGCTCTACTCTGTGCTCTGTGCTCTGTGCTCTGTGCTCTGTGCTCTGTGCTCTGTGCTCTGTGCTCTGTGCTCTGTGCTCTGTGCTCTGTGCTCTGTGCTCTGTGCTCTGTGCTCTGCTCAGCTGTTACCCTACTTGTCTCTGCTCTGCTCAGCTGTTAAGTTCTGTTAAGAGCTTTGTGGTATCGTTGGCCGCTTCGCTTCGCTTTCCTTCCTCTATGAGTTCAACGGTGCCACGTGACTCCTCCTCATCCACACATCCACAGCAGTCGTCGTCGCAGTTGAAGTCGGCGTCGTCGCAGATCGAGGTGGTTGACCTTGCATCATCATCATATCTGCCGCCGCCGTTCGCAACCTTCCGTCTCGATATGCTACGCAAGCCTTCTTTGCTTAGCTTCGTCGTGCTTATCTTCGTGTGCGGACTCGCGTGCACGCTCACAGTCGCGAGACAGCCGGCGGACGTCGACGGAAGTGATCCGACGGCGGGAACGGTGTTCGCGCGCGCAAGAGCGGTGCAGAATACTCCCATACACAGAGAAAAAACGGCAGCACGCAAGCAGCATACGACATCCCTTTTACCACCAAAGACAAAGACAAAATCATCCGCCACCACATCGACATCAACAACCACAACCACACCAACGATCGACGACTCTGAGCCAGCCGAGTCTTCGCCAGACGCCTCGTCCTCCTCTTCAGAAGAAGAAGAAGAAGAAGACTCGGAGGAAGACACACCACCAACACTCGAAGACGCCAGCGAAGAGGACGATCCAACGCCAGCATCTAGTCCAACGTCGGCGGCGCGTCGAAGCACCAGGCCATCGTCCAAGGCGGGGGCGTTCAAGTTCCCACCCGTGCCGCCTAACGCACCCGCGCCGCCGTGGCTCGACGCACTCAAGGGCATCGTGCTGCCGCTCGGACGTGGCGTTCCCGCCGACGCCGCGGCGGGAGGGGGTGGCGCACAAGGCGGCTTGTCGCACGCAGTCACGCAGGTCGTGCTCACCAAGTCTGCGATCCACGCGCACGGAACGAAGATGTTCCCGAGCGGCGTTGCTGATGCCAATCAGCTCGGAAAGATGGCCAAAAACAGCTGCGTTCCGAACTCCGACGTCAAGACGTTCGCAGGCACGTGCGCGGTGGTTGGCAACTCAGGCGTGTCGCTCAACGAGAGGTACGGCGCGTCGATCGACGACCACGACATCGTCATTCGCTTCAACGACGGGCCGACGCAGGGATTCGAGGACGTCGTCGGCAGTCGAACGACGATACGCGTGCTGAACAACAAGTGGACGTCCTCGATGCTCGAGGGGTCGAGTCTCAGCCTCACGCCGCGACTCGCCGTCAACTCGTCCGTGCTCCTATTTGGCAAGTCGAACGTGCACCACGTCGGCAGCGTGTGTGGGAAGATGCGCCGCACCGGCGGATACCCCGCGCAGCGAGAGGTGCTGTACGTTTCGCCACTGCTCACGGACCTCGCGAGGCTGACGTACCGGCGCGTGCACGGGCGCGTGTACAATGGCGCCGCTGACAGCGCGATGGGCGCGCCACCAAGCGGCATCGAGGGCATCTTCTTCGCCATGAGCATATGCACGCGCGTCTCACTGTTCGGATTCGGCGTCGACGCCGCAGCGTCGAAGGAGGCGCGGTACCACTACCACAACGGCGTTCAGGGTGACCGATCTGCTCACAGCTTTGGCTACCAAGGGCGCTTCCTGAAAACGCTTCGTGCATCTGGGCGCATTGCGCTGTGCAACGAGGTGGCCAAGCCTGCGTGGGCTACGCGGCAGTGCAAGCGCCCGCAACTTGCGGCGGAACTTGACGCGGAAGATGGCGGTGTGCGTGGCGTCTCGTTCGACACGACGCGCCTGTGCCAGTGGTGATTGGCTGTATTAGTAGATCTTGTAAAGCTTATTCTTTGTACTACACATATAAACATCATTACTTCTGCGACGACGCAAACGCCTTGCGCATCGCCTTCTGCGCCTGCACCACCTTCGCCATCGCCTCAGGTGCGCTCGGGCTCGCGTTCTTGTCAGGGTGAACAATCATCGAAACCTTGCGGAATGCGGCGCGTGTGCGTTTCTCGCGCTCGTCGTCTGTCACGTACCGCGCGGCGATGCGCCGTCCGTCTTTCGTCACACCCGACGCGTTCACCTCGTCCCAGCCGGGCGGGAGGCGAAGCACCTCTTCCGCGGTGGAGCACGCGAGCACGCGCCGGCACTCCCAGACGGGTGCCCATCCTCGCGCCTGCTCCGCGAGCGCGCCAAGGTTCGTCCACACGTTCCCTCTTGCGGGTGCGCCTGCCTGCAGCAGAAACTTCCTGAGTTCCGGCGGCGCGCAGCTGAGCAGTTCTGGGCACTCGGCGTCGAGAGATCCTTTCCAGTGCGCTGGGTTGACGGGAGGCAGGTCGACGCCTTCCCACGGCGCGTCGCTCGCGTTGTTTGACGGAGGGGAGACGCTCGGCGCGTCGCTCCGCGGCGTTGGTACGGGCGTGGTGTCTGTCGAGGTGGTGCCTTGCGCTTGCGCGCGTCTTGCGTATGCGTGTTTCGGCGGTCTGAGCGGAACTTCCCCCGCGGGCGGCGGTGGCGGTTGTGCGTTGTTTGCGCTTGCGTGTGCGCCCCATTCGGACGCGTACCTCGACGCGGGTTTCGGCGCAGGCGGCGGCTCCGCCTTTTGGATTTCGTACCCGTTCGCGGTGTTGACGGAGTCCTGTACGAACGACGCGACGCGTGTTCTTAGTCGTCCGATGCGTGCTCTTTGCGTCGGGTTTCTCCTGGAGACGTCGTACTGAAGCGATGCGCCCGCTTCCACCGCGGATCGCAGTAGCGCCGCGGCGGCCGAAACGGCCGTGTTGCCATCTTCCTCCTGATGATTATCGTTTTCTTTCGTGATTGAGTTATCCAAAGACGACGGAACGCTTTCTGAGTTTTGTAAAGATGGCGCAACAGAGGAGAAACCTCCTGACTGAGAGAGCTCAAGATCTTCGAGCGACTCCTCCAGAGAAAGGTTGCGTTGAGGAGGAGCGGCGCGGCTGGCTGACTGGGCGGCCATAGAATAACGGCACACACGAGGAGCAGATATACACGAGCGAAGACGTCGAGACGACGGCCCCCAAGAGCCAGAATCGAAGTAAGTGTGTATGTATGTATGCACACTGAACGAACCAAGTACGGTACGCGAGCTTTCAACTACAAGCCAGGCGGCCACGAGCAGAGCACACACACCGAGCACACAAGGCGGCCACGAGCACACGCACCGAGCACACGAGGCGGCCACGAGCACACGCACCGAGCACACAAGGCGGCCACGAGCACACACGCCGGCCACGAGCACACACACCGGGCAGAGCACACACCGAGCAAACGCACAGCACGCACAGCACGCCAAGCAGAGACACACCGAGACACACCGAGCCCACCTAAGTTTAAGTTTGAGTTTGAGTTTGATTTTTTTTTGTTTTTCTTTTGGAGGAACTCCTCGAAGGAGAAAAAGGCGCCACGGCACTAGAATACTGGTGCAATGGCGGAAAGAAGTGGAGGTTACCCGGGTCCCCTTCTTTTCCGTGGTACTTTTACAGTTGCCTCGCAGGAAACCGCGAGAGCTTTGCACGGGTCGTTAAGTGCACTGCCCCTGATGAATCCGGGCAGTTTGCACGGGTCGTTAAGTCCACTGCCCCTGGTGAATCCGGGCAGTTTGCATGGGTCGTTAAGTCCACTGCCCCTGGTGAATCCGGGCATTTTGCACGGGTCGTTAAGTCCACTGCCCCTGATGAATCCGGGCAGTTTGCACGGGTCGTTAAGTCCACTGCCCCTGGTGAATCCGGGCAGTTTGCATGGGTCGTTAAGTCCACTGCCCCTGGTGAATCCGGGCATTTTGCACGGGTCGTTAAGTCCACTGCCCCTGGTGAATCCGGGCATTTTGCACGGGTCGTTAAGTCCACTGCCCTTGGTGAATCCGGGCAGTTTGCACGGGTCGTTAAATGCACTGCACTCGCTCACCTCCCTACTAATGAGGAATGACCACCTCAATGACCACCTATACATATTAACGGCACCTTACAACGGCACCTTAAAGGCTTAAAGTACAAACCACCGCTGTGCAGCTGTGCCAGTGTGCCGCCGATGTGATAGAACTACGCCTATCCCAGTGGAACATATATCCCTTTTTCAGAAAGTCTCCCCCTACCCGGTACCCGGGTAGGAGGCCTTGATGAAAGAAACCTTGCTTGAACTCAATCGGGTGATGATGAGCCTGTTCTCTCCCCTACCCTAAGAGTAGGTCCCCATCCCCGAACTCCCAGTATTCCGAACCCCGAACCCCGAATTCCGAATTCCCGAATTCCCAAACCCCGAACCCCGAAATCCGAATTCCCCGAATTCCCAATCCCCGAATAATTCCGAACCCCGAATTCCCGAATTCCCGAATTCCCAAACCCCGAATCCATATCGGCCGGCCGCCCCCAGGGATGAAGTTCGGTGAGGTGGATCGATTCCATTATTTTAACATCCGGATCAGTTCCGGATGACAATGGAGGTGTTGAAACGGATGATGCATGGCTTGATTGTTGAGTTGTTCGTAAAGGTAGTTCCAGCCTTTAGACGCGGTGTTTACAGGGTTGGTGTGGTGCTAAAGGTACATGCACCTTTGGTGGTCGACCCGTGGTGTGTCGGCTACTCTGACGAGTTTAATCAGGACGACGCACCTTTATTCACGCGCCTATGCCGACCGCTCGTGTACCGTCGGCATCGGCATCGGCATCAGCATCGGTGTCCGCATCGATGGCGGCGGCCGCATTCTTCTTCGTTGCTTAGCAGCTTGCATATCTCGTTTTTTGGACTTGTGAATAGTTTTCTTATGGTTATCGGGGCTTCGCTGTTGGCGTCTTCGTTGGCGTCTTCCCAGGCTCTGAAGAATACTAATAAGCATCGAGGAGGAGGAGGAGGAGGAGGAGGAGGAGGGTGTGCGGCGCTCTTTGACCCTGAGCGAGGATGCACGTCACCTCGACCTACGCCGCCGTGCCTAGATGGCGCGTTCAAAGGAGGTTGGCTCACCTTGCACAAAACAACCGTCGGACGCGACGACGCAAAGCAGTTCCCGCCGGGTACCTTTGTGACGGACGATGTCATGCGCGCGCTGCCGGATACGGACGTCTTTGGCGTCAAGTGGAAGCCGAACCAACCGAAAAAAGAACTCGGTAACGCTAAATTTCGAAACTGCGCCATCGTCTCAAGCAGCTCGACGCTGAAAAAGAAAAGGCTGGGGAAACAGATTGACGAGAACGACGTCATACTCAGGTTAAACAACGCGCCGACCAAGGGACACGAAGTGGACGTCGGATCACGAACGACGGTGCGCTTCACGAACGAGGCGTACCAGGGCATGCGCGAACACGCGACGGAGGCGCTCGTCGGCAAGTGGCACATTCAGAACCCGCGCGCGGATCGTCTGCCGAAGATGATGGCGAAGAAAATCCACCCCATCAACCCGCGCTTCATGAGGTACGCCGAGAAGAACATCGAGGCGGTGTACAAAGAACAGCCGACGAGCGGGTTCGTGTGCGCGGTGATGCTCATGCACGTGTGCGAGCGCGTCACCGCGTACGGCTTCACGGCGGGCAAGACGCTCAAGGCGTGGTACTTCGACAAACGGCCGAAAAACAAGAACGGGCCGCACAAGGGAAAGAAGTTCTGGCTGCGCAACAAGTCGTGGCAAATCGACCAGTGGCGTTTCGCGGACATGTCGCCTGCCGTCGACGTGAGAAAAGGAGGTGGAGGTGGCGGTGGCGCGCGGAAGGAGGCGGCGGAGGAGCGGCGGCGGAGCTTAAGTCCCAGCGAGCGCTCAAGCCAACGAGGTGAGGAGCAGGACGACGAATACGGAGGATCCGATCTATCGCCTATCACGCGCCGCTCTCGCACGTTGCTGCACAACATGAAGGGTGAGCGCCGATGCATAACCGACTTGGCGAACCACGGACTGCTCACCTTGCTGTAGAGTGCAGTGCTTGCCTGATGTTGAACATTGGCATTGTTGTTCATTTCTTCAAATTAATAATTGCGTGTATCAATATTTTACGAATAATACATTACATACATATTGCTTATTTGCTTCCTGGCTGGTATGAATTCGTGTCCGTGCTCATCGGGCGGTCGCCCGCCGAACGAATCGATGTGACGTTAGAACGGCTGGCTGGCATCACGCATTCTTTGCCGCTGAGATGAGGCGTCGTGCGTAAGCCAGCTCTCCAGCTTATATACGTATTGTATACATACAGTAGTATGAAAAACGCAAAGTTGTTTCGCCTCAAGATTCGTCAGGACTTCCTCTTGCCTGGGGGGATATATATGGACAATTCGTCTAATAAAACCTTCCAAGGGATTTCTAACTTTCGAACTTTCCTTGTAAAAGTGAGTGCTCGTTACACTCCCAAACAATTTTAAAAACTGCCCCCAACCCCCCCCGGGCGATTCCTTGGCAGGCTCCCAGCACCACGTTAGCTTCGGCTACGGCTTCTTCAAGGTGCACTTGCCATATCTGCACGACGCTGTGATTTTTTGGTTATTGTTGAAGGCCAAGGCATAAGAGAACATGCCGTCCATGTCCGTCACCTTGGACGTATCCCACCCTTGGTATCCTTGTATCCTTGTATCCCACCTTAGGCTGATGTCTTGATTGAAGAACTCGGCACCATAGAACATATATCTCATGTCCGTCACCTTGGACGTATCCCACTTGCTGATGTCTTGATTGAAGGATCTGGCATCATAGAACATGCTGTTCATGGTCGTCACCTTGGACGTATCCCACCCGCTGATGTCTTGATTGAAGGAAAAGGCACCGCTGAACATGCTGTTCATGGTCGTCACCTCTGCCGTATTCCACTTGCTGATGTCTTGATTGAAGGCCCAGGCATCAGCGAACATACGACTCATGTCCGTCACCTTGGACGTATCCCACTCATAGATCTCACCATACAGAATAGTGGCACGTTTTTGATCATTCAACCACACTCGAACACGTTCTTTCAATTCAGCATTATCTGCCACGACCAACTTAGATTGTGCAGCCTCGAGACAATCCTCGTTGGCGGTGAGGCCCTGCTTGAGCTTGGAAATCTCCTCATCCTTGGCGGCGAGGTCCTGCTGGAGCTTGTCGACGAGTTGTTGCCCGACATCGATTAACCCATTAATGTTTTCATCACCAATGTGCTCACCAATGTGCTCTTCCAGTTTCTCGATCAATTCCTCCGCCGTCATCGATGACCCGCCCGTCGACAGTGCTTCAGGAGGATCACAGTAGCACCAGTCCTCAGCGGTGCGGCACCAGTTTCCTTTGGGGTCGCTGTCGCAGTTGCTACATCCACTCTGTTTTTCAACGCCGCAATACTTCGTGTTCGTCCACTCAGCCAGGCATGCCGTTCCCTTTGAAGCGGGGCCATTGAAATTGCACTTGCCAGTGTTGCCACTGTCGAGAAGGCGCCGGCGGCGAGACTTCTCAGCCACGACGGTGTCAGTCATCACGATCGTTCCATCCTCCTTGGTCACATTCAGCGACGTTGCCGTAACGTTGATGACATCGCCACGCGCCGAGTAAAACGCGACGGCGTTTGCCTTGCCTGGCGCGCCACCGTGTGTCTCCGCGCCGGTGATGGTGTAGAACAGGGAGGAGCCGTCCGGCTTATCGAGCGTCAGCGAGTCGATCGCGCGGAGAGCCGACGCTGACTTCTTCACCGCGTTGTAGATGGAATCCGTCTTCGTCACCTTTGCTGTCGCCGAAGGCTTGCTGGACCCCTTCGCGTATGTGATGCCAGTCTTGCTGTCCGTCTTCGTCTCCTTGCTATTCTCGACGACCACCGCGACGAGGCCGACGATGACGCCCACGAGGGCGCACAGGAGGAGCAAGAGAACACCGCTGAAGGTCATGAGTCGCTTGGCTGTCTTCTTGGAACCTTTGTACAGCTCCGCACCACGAGCAAGCTCCATGGGCGCGACCGTTCCGTCACCGTCGACGTCGAACACCTTGAGCGTTGGTTGGATCTCCTTGGGCAGCGTCTTGATGGCGATAGAGCCCTCCTTGTTCGCCTTCTTCAACTCCACGTATGTGATAGCCATCTCCGTGAGCTCACCCATCTCGAGTTTCCCGTTTCCCTCCTCGTCGATCTCACGCAAGAAAGGCTGCACGTTCTCCGGGAACGCCTTGATGGAGATGCCGTCGTCGTTCGCAATGGGCAGCTCGTCCGGGTCAATGATTCCGTTTCCGTTCTTGTCAAACTTCGCCAACATGGTGCGTAGAAGCGCCGGGCACTCGTCGAGTTTTATCCCGTGTAGCATTTCGCGCACACTGCCAAGCGGGGCGGCGGTACCGCCGGTAACCATATCGACCGGTGCGTGTATATTCTTAAGGCCTGCAGGAAACACACACACACACACACACACACGTACACGTATGCACAGTATGCACAAGCACTCTCGAGAGGGACGAGCGAAGAATGACGAGGGCAAGGCGAGCTGACGAGGCGAGTATTGGCCAGCTAAGGTGATTCGACCGTTGGTTGGCCAAGGGAGGGAGGGATCCCAGCACAGCAGGCCAATAATGAGGCCACCACCTCACCACCACCACGTGGTCACCGCATTAAAGGCCGGCCGGGCCAACCACTCTAACACAACAAGGGTACACTCGCGAGTGTCTGACTCGGACGTCTCGGCTTGATCAGTCGGCTTTTTAAAGGGGTCGCTCGCTCAAAGTCCCTTTAAGGCTTCGCCTTAGAACTGTGGTTGGGGGCTTGGGGGGGGCCCCACGAGAAACTACATCAGGGGGGGCCGCTTTACCCGAACAAAATCATGCCGAATCCCTACAAAGATCCGCCTTTTTTAACAAATATCCTCCAAGTGGTTCGGGGGGTACTGGGCCCCAGTTGGGAATCCCTCACTCACAAATAGTCCTATACACGAGTTCGAATATTCCGTTTTTTGGCAAACCCCGTTCGAAACCTCCTTTTTTTACGACCATTCTGGTCCAGCCTCAGGACAAGCAGAGTGCTAAGGACCTAACCTTACGTAAAAACTTGGAAGATTCCTTTGAAAGAATCCAAACAACTGAACAACCACCTCAAGCTATTGGGATGGAGATCGAATACGGCAATGGCTTTGTCAAACTGCACCAAAAGTCATACGTTAATGCGCTGATTCCGCTGAACGATCGCTTTGAGATGAGCAAATTGTGACGGCAAAGTTGAGCTTAAGGTGTACAGTAGTGAACGGTTTGCATCTGCGAATGTCAAGAAGCAGGCAACTTAGATTGCGTCTTTTTTCTTTTGAGTGCGTTTTCAAAATGTTGCACGTAGATTAGGTAAGCTGCTGCGCTACCGTCTAGCGCTACGCGTCTTATGTGCTGAGCGACTTCGGACAGCGTCCCTTGCGGTACCGCCGCTCTGATGTAATCTGCAAGGTCACGTCCAACCAAGACTTTGTCCGCTTTTCCAATTCTTTGAGCAGGATAACACGCCAAGACGTGTGGCGGCAAAACGCAGCAGAAAATGTTGTCGTCCGAATACCATGACGCCTTCTTCTTTGTGTTTTCATCTCTATCTTGCGCCTTTGCTGAACTACAAGACCGCTGCTTCGGTCGGGAACCCTGCTGAATTCACCCGTGCCAATGTGGATCCCCAAACCAAACGAACCTTAAGGGTGTACAGCAGCTTTTGCCTTGGAATTGGAATTGGAATCGGTTTTGGTGTGCTGATCTTGCTGTGTTGCTGTTGAGTGAGCTGTTGAGCAGTTGAGCTGTTGATCAGTTGAGATGCCCTGTGTCTCTGTTGGCTCTCATGGTGGTGACCGTGTTGACAAGGCGTTGACGATGAGATCTCGAGCTCGGACTCAAGGAGGTCGTTTTCAAGGAGGCCCCCAGGGCTTAAGGCGTCGTAGTAGTCACAGGAGGCAGGCTGAAGAAGTTTTAATTGGTCGGTTTGGCACGAATGCTCGTCTTAAGGTGGTATGTATGGCGTCGCCGTACCGCAACGCGTACAACGCCGCGTACAGCTCTTCTTCGTCTTCGTCTTCCAGTTGGGAGCCGCCCGGGGTTTCGCTCGTTGAGAAAGCGCGCAAGTCAATCACGACGACGCAAGAGTACGTGGCTAGGGTAGCCACGCCGTCTTCGAATCCTGCGCTAAACGCTGGGATATGGGTCGTCGCATTCACCGTCGCAGCGGCGTGCGTGAAACTGGCCATGCCCGCCTTGCCAGAAACTTCTCAAGCAAAGAAAGACGACATTAACCGAAGCGCTCGCCGTGTCGACAGAGGCGCGAACAGCGTATCGATTAGCGAACGAATTCAACTGCTTGGCGAAACCGTCACAAACAGACTCTTAGGGGAAGAAAATGCCATCAGCAGACAACCACGCATAGCCGACGCCAAGCAGCGGCCGGGCCGCGACGAAGCTTGCGCCGTCGCGTCGAACAACGCCGCGGAACTGCAAGAGTCGCAGGCGGCACTGTACCGAGGCGCGTTGTCAAATAGCGACCTCGCCATGTTCGACCTACGCTTCATCGCAGTCGCCGACGTCGTGAGTGGCAGCATATCCGCAAACATATCAGACACAGGCGCTGGCGAGGTTTCAGATACACAAACGACATTCAACCCAGGGAAGGTCAACGTCGCGAGCGTCGAGAACTACTTCCAACGACAGGCGCTCATTCACGGACACCTCTACGTCGAAGGTGGCATGTGGTCAGAGCCGAGCTTCCGAGAGACGGAGGTACTCGCGCACCGCGCCGTCCTCGCGATCAGCGCGCCGCTTCGCCAGAAAATGGTCGCGCTCGAGGCCAAGCACACGAAAATAACAACCATCGAGCTTCCGACGACGCCCGGGTGGGCACTGCGCGCGGCGGTCGATTATGTGTACACAGGGCGAACGACGGATTTGACAAACGACCGTGTTCTCATGATGTGCGCCGTCGCGACACAGCTCGGCCTGTCTACGCTCGAGCAGCTGTGCACGCGCCGCGTCATCAGCCGGATTTCCGTCGACACGTGCGCACGATGGCTTGCGATTTCCTCGAAACTCGATCTCCAGGAACCGAGCAAGGTGTTTGACGAGTACGCGAGAGCGAACTTCGAGAGCGTCGCGCAGACGCCTGACTTTTTGCGACTGCCGATGCCGCTCGTGAGAAGCCTCCTGAGTGCGCACGACCTGAACACTCCCACGGGCGAGGAGGCTGTATTTGACGCGCTGCTGCACTGGACTGGCGCAAACATGGAATCGCCTGAGTTGGTGGAGGAGGCGTGCAATACGCTGCTGCCGCTCGTGCGCTTCCCGCTCATGCGAAGCGCGAATCTGGTCGCGCTGAAAAGTCGCGTCAGCACGAAGGAATGTCCGGTTTTGAACGCGCTGTACTCTAGCCTCGAGCCTCTTCTGCTGGAGGCTGTGACTTACCAGCTCGCGAGCTCGGAGGAACGCGACATGTTCGTCAAGCAGAACAATCACCTGCAATTGCTCATCAAGCGCCGCACCCCCGTGAGCTCATTTGGTAAACCTCGTGCGGCGAATCACGAGTGGTGGATGGGCCCTTACCATCGCGTGTCGTCCGATGCTGTGATGGCGGGCTACGATAGCGGCGAGAGCAATAAAGAAGCCGCCGCCGCCGCCAAGGCGAGTGGCGGTGGCGGTGGCGGTGGCGGTGCTCCTGCTGCTGCCGCTTCTTACAGGTAATACACATAATGATAAAAACAACATTTCTTTACAAATATAAATAGTATTACACATGTTGTTTCATTGGTTTCATTATCACTTTGCTCCTAATCAGACACTGCTGATAGAGTGATACAACCTTCCATATCACCTGCGCAATGTACAAAAATGCGCAGTGAATGGCACCGATGAATGGGCTGATCAACATTTGGAGAAAGTGAATGGTGTGAATGGACGACCGTTGAACAAAGTAAAGTGCAACATTACTGAATGAGCAATCACAGCTCACTAGTCGTCGAGGTCGATGCTGCGCATCGCTCGAAGAGATGCGTCGTACCATAGACCCGCCGACTCGAGCTCGCCAACCTCGGCAAACGCGTCGCCAACCTCACCGGCGAGGTCGTCGTGAGTGAAATCCATCGGCGGTCCCTTTCCGACGAGTGCGCACGTACCGTCGCCGCCAGCGGAAAGGTCCGCAGCCATGAGCAGCCGCTTCAGCGCAGTGTCGTGCTGCCCAAGCTCCGTCAGAGCGCGCGCCGCGCCGCGCGCGGTGGCAACACTTGCGCGCCGACTTCCGAGCGTTGCTGCAAGCGACATTGCAGTTTCGTACGACTCGAGGGCAGCCGCAGGCTCACCCGCGGAGAGGCACTCGCCCGCACGTTCCATGGCGGCGCGCAGCTTGCGACGCGCGTCCGCGACGGAGTTCACGCCGTCATCGACGCGTTCGGTGGGATGCGCGGCAGCTGGTTGCTGAAGACTCCGCTCGAGCGTGGAGCGCAGCTGTTCTGCAGCCTCGACGCGTTTTCTCTGCGCCTCCGCGAGTCCTAGAATGGCGTCCTCGTCATCCTGCGCGGCGACGGCGGCATCCACCTCCGCCGAAGCCAACGCCGCGTATGCATTTTGGTTGCTTTCATCCTGCTTGACGACCTGGGATGCGGCGTTGTTTGTTCGCAGCTCCTTGTTGAGTTCCTTCACGGAGTGCACGAGTTTTTCGAGCCGAACGCGTCGTCGCGACGCGATGCTCCCTCCCACGACACTCCCAACGAGCAGGACTGTTTGAAGCACGAGCAGCGGCGGTGCAAGCCGTCCGAGTGCCGTGTTGGCGTAGTACTCCTTCACGGTTGGCGGCGCCTTGCCAGTCGCCTGTGCGGTCGCGACCCGTTCGGATTTGAGTTTGCGTCCTTCTGTGGCGAGCGCACCCGCCGCGCCAATCGCCGCGACCCCCCCGATCCGCGCCGTCCACCTCAGGATACGTTCGTCCGCGTCGTCGGTGTACGGACTTGGAGAAGGATTGGAGGAGGACTGCTGCGTCTGATCCTGATCGTCATCCCCCAAACTCTCTCTTGTAAGAGGTGACGACGACGACGACGCCGATGCCGACGACGATGCCGACGAAGCTATCTTCCCAGAAACCAAATCACCACGAGAATGAAAACCAAAGTGATTCAAATCACCACGAGAATGACGAGAGTAAAAACCAGAGACATGAAAACCAGAGACATGAAAACCAGAATGAGAAACACGAGAACGAGAAGAACAAACACAAACACAACGACGGCGACGACGACGAACGAGAGCACTCCTAAAACGAGAAGGAGGAGTCATCATCATCATGATGCCTGCTGGAACCCCCCGACATTGACCACCAAGACCACCAAGAAAGACAGGCACGTGCACGTGCACGTGAGAGCGTGCGGGGCCGACATTAAGACGAACGGCGGGCATGGCGACCTGAAATCCGAATCCGATTCTGAATTCCGATTCCAATTCCGATTCCGATTTCCGGGGGGGGGGGGGGGGGGGGGGGGAGGGGCGGAATTCCCCCTCACCAGGGGAACAAATCGAATTTCCCTGGGGGATCCCTCATTGCGCCTTGCGCCATTGGGATTTTGGTATTGGAACTCCTCCTATCCCCTCCCTCCTCCACGTCACCACGTGCCAGGGGAGGCATTCGGATTTCGGACGGGTCCTTCTTTGGTTGGTTGGGGATCCCGCTCCGGTTATGGGGTTGATAGTTATTCCTTGGAGGATTTATCCGGAAAGTATTCAACCACCGTCCGTCAGCCTCATGTTGACATGTTCGACACATCGCTGGCACGGTGCACGTTGCACTCATTGCCGCCTGTCTCGACGCGCTTGGTGTGCCGGACGATCGGCTCCCCGCTGATTTCCTTTTCGGATTCAGCATGGTGGGAGATATCGACGACTCCGGCATGCACCGCGTGGTTGCGGCAACCGAGGATGCAATCTTCTCGGCGGAATACGAGTCCTTCGTCCACGGGGCTCACGCTTCCAATCGTGTCCTTAAGCGCAGGCTGGCTAAACACCATTCCCGGATGGCTACCACGCCAAGCCGCGCTTTCGTTGACGCGTGCGGAGGAGGAAAAAGAGGATCTTCAAGCGATGGCGCGATCGGTGGCGCGCGTCGCCGCTCAAGAAGCGTCGTGGCAGGCGGTGCGCGGCGAAGGCAACGGAGGAGATACCACGAAGACATGCGTTCATGGCGTGAAGGCATTCACGACGACGACGACGACGACTCCCATCAAAGAGACGACGACGACGACGAAGACGACGGCTCAAACAATCACAACCACAACCACAACCACATCATCATTGACGGGAATAATACCGCCAGTTAGGGGTTTATGGTTTATGTTTATGGTTTCAATGGGGACCTGAAGATACTTGGCAAGTGATAACGCCAAGGTTCTTTTCCTTGACGCGTTTGATGCCCAAAGTGATAAGGCAATGAAGGCTTTGGATTCTCTTCCCCTTCATATGCCTACCCCTCAGGGAATATCCGGTGGGGATCCCGGTGGGCGCGGTGGCTCGCCCCCTGCAGCCGGGGCAGACGCGCTTGGAAAACCCCTCCCGAGCTACTCTTTCTCCTTGTCCCGGTTGTCCCCCAACAACAACCGATAGTACCCAAACCTGAAACCCCCACCAAGTTACCCTGTTGCTTTCCCGGGCAACTAAGTTGTTCGTTTCCCGCGCGATTCCCCAAGTGTAACCACCATTCTTCTTCCTCCCAACAACCATCTTGAGCAGTGGCCCAGTGTCGAAACCTTCTTATTATTTCAAAAAGAAGACAATAAAGTATTTATTACAAATACTACACGAATATATTTATCATTTGAATTTCTTTAGTACATCGGCGCTGGCGCATAGTGCGCCATGCTCTCGTCCATGTCATTCGCCGCATGGTGGTGGTGAAACTCCGCTCCTTTCTCACCCCCATAGTCACCCCTCTCAACAATTACCGTGATGTTGTCGCCAACGGGAAGGCCCCACAAGTCACCGTAAGCTCTCGAAATCTTCCTCAGAGAGCGCGAGGGGTCAGCAGGTGGCGGGTGCCCGTGGCAGAAATTCACGCAGGCGAGCACATCCTCGGCTATCGTTCGAATCTCAAGAGGCTTACTGCCGCACGCATCGAAGTTCTTCGAGAATAGACGCAAAAAATCTTGGCTAGTTTCCAGCTGAATCGAGCCGCTGATGGACACAACAACCGCTTCATCCAATCCTCTGCTTTTCTCATACTTCCTCAGCTCTTCGGTAGCTTTCGAACCATCGAGTCCGCCCTTCATGTGCTCGTCCATCAAAACCGCATCGAACGGGCGTGAGCTATCGCGGACAAACTGCATAAATTCGTGCGAGTTGCTGGCATTTGCAACATTCACAACCCCAGCCTTTCGCAATGCTCGATACAAAATTTTTCGATTCACGGCGTCGTCGTCGACAACCAACACATTGTCGAGTACTGTTTTCGCCTGTGGCCATGGTTGCCGTCGACGAATCGGCAAAAGGGATTGTACGGATTGCGTGGTGGCGAGCTCGGGTGCAGGCGTGGGCACCGTCGCTTCAGCCAACGTATCAAGCATCACTGAGCGAGAAAAGACCCTGGAGTGTTTCGAAGATGCAGTTATCAGAACACCTTCGCTGATCATCCTCGATGCTATCAGATCTGGTTCTCTGGGTTGCCACGCATCATTCGGAAGCTTGTCGTGCTCCGACCCGATGTAATGCAGGATCCACTGCAGATGCTCATTGAGCTTCACCATGTCGATTGGCTTCGAAAGGATGCCGTCGAATCCACAAGCCGCATACCACAGCATGTCAGCCTCGGAAAAATTGCCAGATACCGCAACAACTGGC
Organism: Pycnococcus provasolii; assembly: GCA_938743325.2. Taxonomy (NCBI): domain Eukaryota; kingdom Viridiplantae; phylum Chlorophyta; class Pseudoscourfieldiophyceae; order Pseudoscourfieldiales; family Pycnococcaceae; genus Pycnococcus; species Pycnococcus provasolii. The sequence goes on along the minus strand of OW568902.1, from coordinate 101,441 downwards.
GTCGGTTGCACGCCATCGAGCTTGAGCTCATGTTCGCGTACGGATCTAAGTGCTACGGAACCGTTCATGCGCGGCATGTTCTCATCCAAAAGCACGAGATCGAAGCGCTGCATGCCCTCAACCATGCGTTCGATAACGTCTGTGCCATCCGTGCCTGTTACCACCTCCCAGTCGCCGCATTTCAACAAGTTCCTCTTGATGATAAGAACGTTCGTGTGCTCGTCATCCACCACGAGCACCCTTCGTTTATGATTCACGGTCGGTGAAGGCGCGGCTACTGGCTGTTTGGCATCAACGGGCATTCCTTCCAAGATCGGTGGGTCGATTGGCAATGGCGAGGGTCCTGGCGAGGGTCCTGCCACAGTCGACATCGTTGCTTGGAAGAGTGACAGTGCTCGAAAGAAGGCGTCGGAAGTGGCAGCGGCAAGACTGCTTCCAGAACCCCAGTGTTGACGCACGGATTCTCCAACTTGCACTTCGACTAAAACGTCTTCTCCCTGCGAACTTTCGCGCACAACTCGCATGCTCATCCCCCACCCTTTCGATTCAGCAATCATTTCCATCTGCGCCGCCATCGCTGCCACCGTATTGGTATTGGTACCGTAGTACACGCTCGGAGGAGGAGTAAGAGGTGGCTTTGTCACGTGATTTGCACAGCTATGGGATGGAGGTAATGCACGAGGTAGTGAGGATGAATCGGGCGTATTTGCGCCAGCTGGAGATGAAGATGAAGACGAGGTCCACATCGGCGGGCTTGCGATTGCTTTCTTCACGGTTTTTGGAGCACACGCCAATTCCTTGGCCGAATCTCCGCACAGCTGACGAATCACGGGCTTCGTTTCGAGTTTTTCTGCAGATTTGGATGAATGCGCACAAGTAGCAGCGTTCTCATTAGCCTTGTATGCACGCTCGAGATGAACCTCTAGGTAAAATGTCGACCCCACGTCAAATTCAGAGTCGCAGTGAACTGTACCACCCATTTTCCCCGCAAGGTATCTGCATAGAGTGAGCCCAAGGCCAGTAGAGCCATATTTCGCAACCTTGGATGCACTGCTGGAGTCTGATATTGTCTCGAACGGTTCAAACAACGTTTCGCGCTCATCCTCGGTTAATCCTCTCCCCGTGTCATGTACTGAGAACACCACATGCTGCTTGCCAAAGTCTCCTGGATTCTTGAGCTCGGCAGCGACTTTGATTGTGCCAGCAGGCGTAAATTTGATGGCATTCCACGCAAAGTTGCTCACGCACTGCACAATACGAACAGAGTCGCCCAACAGCACGTCTTCCACGCAGTCGCCGAGGCGTAACTCTGAGATGGCTTTTAGACCTTTCTCCTGCGCGGCAGATCTGATTTGAGCAAGGACGGTCGTTATCACATCTTTCACTCGAAATTGTTCCTCGTTTATGGCAAGTTTCCCGCTTTCTGCGCGGCTCGTGTCTAGGATAGTGTCGACAATGCGACGCAGATGCTTACTGCACGATAGTGTTGTCATAATGAGCTCCTTCCTGTCAGCCTCGGCTCCTGGGGTCATTTCCATTGCTTCCTCGCTGGCATACTCATCGGCCATGGTTTCCACCGTGGCAAGTATTCCATTGAGCGGATTGCGTATCTCGTGGCAGAGGTACGACACGTACTTCGACTTTGCCTCCAATGCAGCATTAGCAGCTATTTTTAGCGCCGTGGCTGTCTCGAGTGCATTGTGCAGGGTCATGTCTCGCACAGTCATTACAATCATTTGCCCTTTGGGTGCAATCCAAATATTTATTGCAGTATTTGTAGGTCGCGACGCAGACTCCAAGCGAAACGTGATTTCCGCGGAGGATTCCTCTTCCGACACCATGCAACGCTGAACTGCCATTTCAAGCTTGATCGCATCCTCTCGGCTCGTCTGTAGAAGACCAGAGACGCCAAAAAGCTCACCAACAACGGTCAATCCCATCGCTGATGCTGAATCTGCCCCCGTCAACCTCGCCAATGGTTGATTCCACCCCACCACGAGTCCCTGTTTGTTGAGTACAGCAATGGGCGACTTGATATTTTCCAGCAGAGTCAGATCCACGCTGCCTGCTGAGAACTGCTCGTGGTCGTCCTGTGCAACAAGGGTCACTCCAACGAGATAGTCATGTTGGTTGCGCACAAAAAGGACTTTTGTGCGTCGTGATGTAGCGCCGATTGTGAGCACGATTTCATGCTCTGCACGTTCCTGAAACACGCTAGCACCCTTGCCCTTGGCCAGGACATCCCCAATGGCTTTTATCGAGGCTTCATTCGCGAATTCAGCTAGACTGGACCCAATGACAGAATTAGTGGCGTGGCTGAAAAACTGCGCAGCTGCCTTATTCCACCCTTTGATGATCATCGCGCAGTCCACTGAGATGACTGGCAGCACGGCATTGTCCACAATTGTGTTTAGCTCACCAGCAACCTGCTGAAGCCGCGACATGGACGAAATTCGTTTCTCATTCATGCAAACAACGAGCTTCGAGGACAGGCTCTCGACCGATTGTTCGTGTATCGCGTTGCGTGCAAGCATCCGGACGGTAGTGGCTGCATCTTCGCATTGCTCATTCCAGGGCGCCGAAGTGAATTCCACAGTTTCAAGAAATTGCTCAAAAGAACTTCGGGGCGTCAAAGGCGATGGTTTCCCGAAGAACGATGGCACCGCGGAAGTACTGGCCCTCTGTGAATCTGGTGAACCCGCCCACGTCATTTCGCGCCTCCACTCCGGTGCGAACCAAAGTAGATACGAGTTGCGATTTCCGCTTGGACATTCCACCCTTCGTGCTAGAAGTCCGCTCACGACGCCACGAAGATTCTCGGTTCCGATGAAGCCAGCGTTGTGCAAGCTAGTAGTGCTGTACATGTTGCCACCATCCGTGCTATCACCGGCAGTCATACGACTCTCTACAAAGTTACGAATCTCGACGATCCTCCCCTCTGGCGGTGTTGTTCCCGTCGTGGCTATTCGCGTCCCAGTGATCAAGGCAAAACCGGAAGCTTTGCAAATTCGCTGAACCAAGGATACACCATCCTGATTCGCCAAAGGCTTGATGAGACTTTCAAGGATTTCGTGATTGTCGTCGCACGACTCTGCGGCGTTGCAAACTGCCGTGTACAAGGAGGACTGGATGTATGCACTCGATCTCTCCTGAACTAGCTTTGACAATCCGCGCATGTTCTGCACGCGCATCGCAAAGGCATCCACCAAGAACTGCGTCGCTGCGCGCTCCGCGTACGGGGCGACGCGTGCCTCTCCAATGTTATGGCACACAATCATGGCCCAAGCTTTATCGTTCTTGCTGTTATCGTTGAACCAAGCGGGCAGTACGACGGAGAACGTGAGCGTCGAGCGAACGCCCATGTTGGTCAAGTATTGCCCGTGGCAGGCGTGTATGCCGCGTGCGTTCGACTTCTCGAGGTCGACGTGCCCTTCGATGCTGCTGAGCCGGTGCACCTTCTTCTGCTCGCTTTGCACGTCGGCGGTGACCCTCGACCTGTTCTTGATCAAGCTTTTCATCGCGTACTTTGGAATGTCCGTCGCCGGGAAGTGCAGTCCGAGGAAGCTTTGCTCGACGCCGTCCGCGCGGCTTTCCGCGATGACTTCGCCGTGCATGTCCTCGTGGAAGCGGTAGCACATGACGCGCGAGTACCCGGTGAGTTTGCGCACCTCCTGCGCGACAACCTGGCACAGTTCCTGCTCCGACTCGTCCAGAGCCTCTTCGTCGAAGCGCACTCGCTGAATTCTTGCGATGGCAGCCTCCGCCGCGAAGTGCGCGTGCATTGCGCCGTCGTGTTGCACCGCGGCGGAGTTGAGAATTTTCTTTTCATTTTCGAGCGAGATTCCGCTCGACCTTTCGAGGTCGACGACGAACCCTTCCCTGGAGCGGTGCAAGATTGCCGTGACTGGCGTATCCCGGAACTCCTTTTTTTTTCTCACCCACAGAGTCACGGGCGACGCCAGGTGCGGGTCGCGCGAAAGCAGCGCGCTTCTCAGCCTTGCGGCGGACTCCTCCTGAAGGCTTTCCAAGAACGGTTTGTTCAGCAGTTGGCTCTTGACGGCATCTTCGCCACTATGTTCGTGTTCGTGTTCGTGTTCGTCGTTGAACTCGATGAACTCGTTCACGTTTTCGGAAGCTGCGAGTACTTCGAACGGTTCACGCGGAGCGAGCACGACCACCGCGCCAAACGCCTGGATTTCTTGCGTGCCACTGAAGTATAGGGCGTACTCGTGCGGCGGAATATTATTGCGATAAGCTGTGGACGCCGCCTCCTCCGCTGGTGTCATCATTCTCTGAGCTTCGTCGGGTGGAGCAACAGCAGAGTCCGATGTTGATGTCGTTGATGTCGTTGATGTCGTCGTCGTGGCCATGCTTCCTTAAGTATGTTGTCGTGCCAAGACTGACTGACTTCTTTCAAGGCCGGGCGGCGAGAACAAAAACGTGCGTGTGGCAGACTTTTGCAAAGCGTGCGAGCGCACAAACAAAAAATCAAACCCACGAGTGAGAAGATACGGTTCCTCTTATCTTATCAGAGATTTCAGTGCCGTGCAGTGTATCGGCCAACAAGGTTAGCCTTATCTGTGCTCTCCCCCTGCAAGATACCTGCAAGAAAACAATAAGGCTGCTGTGCTGTGTAACTGAAAACTGAGACACAGTTGAACAACACGTGCTTTGCGTGCTGCCCTGATACCTGTATGGAACCTAACAGCGACTCACCAAAAAGGTTATGAAATAGGAAACCTGGCAGCCTAGGTGGGGGGAACTGCTGAACACGTTCACCTGCTGAAAACGGAAAACGGAAAACTGGGTGGGTTGACACGCAGATACGTGTACACAGATACACCTGTATCTGTGTGTGCTAATTAGAAGAAGTCCAGACGAAGAATGAATGAACCCCTGGAGAAGAAACACGGAGCTGAAGAAACACTCTGACTGAGAGTATATATTCCAAAAGGTAATTCCAACAAGACCTTAAGAAGGATGCTTAAGCCTGATGTTGCTCGCCCGCTCGAGTGTAAGCTTAACAAGACGAGCACAACAAGGATGCTTAAGCCGTTGCTCGCCACACACAGATACACACACACACGTGTACACACACAGACACACACACACGCAGATACGGATTATTTATTTATTTTGAGTTTTTTTCGGGAAAAAAAAAGATGTTCTGGAAAAGTATGGGACCAGATAAGATACTAGAGTGTACGTGGGAGACACAAGGAAAACGTTAAGTTTAGGGGTTGGTTGGTTTGCCACCTGGAATATTTCAATGGGTCCCACACCGCGACCAGCCGACCACCCAGTGCCACCGCGTCTACCTTTACTGGTCTCGTGAGTCTCGTGCTTCTCGTCTCCTCATGGAGTTCTCCTTCCGCCTACCTTTATGATGACATGATCCCTCCTCTCGGCTCTCGTAAGGTAACCCCTTTAAAGCTGTGATTTGTAGAGTACTTCTACCAGGTGCGAAAGCGGCGAAGAAACACACAACCTTCCCTACGGGTACCGTACCGTATGTAGTCTATCGTACCTTAAGGTTAGGAAGAACGGGATGCACCGAAAGTCTACGCGTTGCTTTAATTATGGCGACGATAATTGTCGCGACCTTTCCCTTTTTTTAATTGTAAAAGTTATAGACTACATATGTACCAGTCGTGGTTGGGCACCTTTCTTTCCCAATACATAATTCCCCATCGTAGAAGTAGCCCCTTCAAGTGCTTTCAAGTCTTCCTCAGAGCCTCCTTCTCCCCACTTCCCCAGACAGTCCTGTTCTGTAAGGGTAGTTCTGTGGCCCACAGGCCAGGAGTCCAGGGGAGAGTTCCATGGGTACCCGCACGTACAAAAGCTCTTCTTTCTTCTTCTGAGTTCGACCTTCACTGCCTGGAAACCTGAGGGAAAGCTTCGCCCTTCGCCCATGCTTCCGCCCTTCGCCTTCCGTCCGGCCTTCACTAGTCTAAAGACGCTTCGTGACTCGTGAGAACGAACTCCTCCTCTCTCCTCAGGGACAGTCTCTCATGGAGTCATAAAGGTAGGTAGAACCACTACCCGGTACGGTATCGGAGGACGTTGGGCCGAATCATGTCCTTTTTAGAAGTCGGGCTGCAGAGATTTTAATGGAGGGATCAGGGATGGACCCAACCACCAAGCTTAAGCTGTTGTGCCCCCTCGGATCTGATTGCATCGCATCTCAAATTCTCAATTATTGGTCTCGATTAATCGAAAATGCAGCCCAAAGGAAGCAAGCGTGAACTCCCGTGAGTGAGTCTTTGCCCCCACCTAATAAGGTTAGGGGTTTGCCGCGTTGGCATAATCTTGCCATGTCGATGATGATGATGTGCGGCACATCATCATTGATGTCCGCCCGTGTTGCCCCCCCTGGGGAGCCGTGGGATGTGTGGACGTGCGGCTGCGGCTCTCTGAAGCTCTCAATCAACGAGCGGCCGTTTATAGCTTGCATGGAGTGCTACTGCGACGACTGCGTTCGCAGAATGCGCATCGTCAAGAAGCACTACGAGAAGCCGGAGGGCGCCTCAAAAAACAAGTTCAGCCCAGGAGGAGGGTACCTGATGGTGAACGCCTCGAGCCGATCCATGACGTTCGTCAAAGGGAAGGAGCACATCGGGTACTTCCGAGCGACGGTGTGCTTCCGCGACAAGAGGACGGGCAAGGTCATCCCCATGGACGCGTGGAAGGACCACGCACTCGAGCCGGAGCCGTTCTACCGGCCGAAGGAGCAGGGCGTGAAGGACTCAGCCGTAGGAACGCGAAGCACGCTCAACGTCTACACCAAGTGCTGCGGGTCAATGATGTGCCACATCCCCGAGGCGCACCCGTGGGCGGTGGAGGTGAACCCGAACGGCCTGGAGAGGTGGAGCTTCGACAAGCTCAAGGCGCCCGACGGCAACGCGCCGGTAATCTTCGGCTCGTACGGCTCCACGCGTAGCCTCACCGGCGTGCCTCTTCCGGATGCGAAGCCTCCGATCCCGCCCGACGTGTGCGGGCCGTGCCGCTTCCAGCTCAACCGCGGTTTCCTCGGCGTTCCGCTCTTCGGCGGCGTCGCGGGCGACGGCCTGGCCAAGTGGTTCGGCGACACCAAGGAGCCTCTGCTCAAGCTGCCCAAGGCGGGTGTGCCCTCGTACATGGGCATTCCCATCGACTACGTCGACGACGCCGCGCTGCTCGTGCCGCAGTGAGTGAGTGAAGACAAGACGACGTGCGAGGTCGCATGGCATCCCTCCGTTCGTCGTCAGCCTTGATTGCGACGGAGTGGAGCGTGTACGTTTCGTGGGAACCTATGCAGTCGGAACCTCATCGCCAAGGAGTTTGGGTACGCGAGTCAAAGGCGACTCCCAATGTCTTAAGGAGGCGAGAAACCCAGGAGGCGATTCTCGGAATCTGGGTCTGATCTTCGTGTCTCAAGAAACACACTCTTTCACTCAGCAGTGGACTTTGTAAATATAAATCATGTCACGGTATTTCCCCTTGCCTTGCATTTACAGTACGCAAAAGATACTATGCATACCTTTATCGAATAGAGCGGAGCAGGGTTTGGAGTGGCGAGCGCGCGAGACGCGCATAAACCGCCGTTTTCGCAGCAGCCGGGAACAGGTTCTAATGCTGCGTGGTTGGTCTTTCTAGCTAGGGTTGCCAGCGGCACGAAGAAAGGACGACACCTACGGAAGGGGACACCGGAACAACACTCTAAGGGAACACGGAGCACGCACAGCAGGGGGATACCCCTTGAGGCACTGCCGCCTCCCCGCGTGGTGACTCAACGCGGTGCGGCTCGAGGGAAGAGGGAGAGGGAATATTCAATATTGGGTTCATATTTCTTTTAATACACCCACCCACCCGCCCGGCGCGCAGCCGTCAGCTCACGTGCTCGCGCGTGAACTGACAGGCTGGAGAGGTTATTATCGGGCCGTCAGCTCACGTGTTCGAACGCGCGTGAACTATCTAACAGGCTGGAGATGTGATCTATCGGGATCCCTTTTTGAGCAGGCTTTGGTGGGTTTGACTGAGGCCTGAGGGACACTCGAGTTCCCCCACACCGTCTAAGGCTAGGAGAGCAATCTTGAAAAAGTTCGGTCAAACCCCCAATTATTCCTGATTGTTAAAAACGCGTCCGGGCTCCTCGGATACGCGGACGCCTGGGCAACTCCCTTTGGTCAAACCAACAACACATCAGGCAGGGTCCCCCTCCCCTCCAGTATTTTCGTAGAGATGTTTTGTGGACATTATTGACGTGAGGAGTGCACTACCGGCCGCTCGTGCTCGTCCCTTCGAAGGGCCTTAAGACACCTTAAGGGACTCTTGCTTGCCACACTGTCTGTCGTTTCATATTACTTGGCTGGGCTGCCACTTCATCAGCTGACACAACGCACGCTAGCAGCACTTGCCGCAGCTTGCGTCATCAGCTCGCAGCTCACGGCTTACGGCTTACGGCTCACGGCTCGCACTCCATTGCCACTGGGACGACGCTAGCAGCTTGCCCACAGGCTCACAGGCTCACAGCCCTTGCCACGCCTCTCGCTTCGGCGTCTCGCTCTCTTAAGCAGCTGGCCGGCTTACACTCTTCGGTATCTCTCTCGCTCTCACGTGGCACATCTTTCACGTCGCTCAGTTTTTGGTTTTATCCTGCCAGAATCACGCACTCAATCACTTCATTCTTCTGGAGTCTCTCTATCCATAGAGGTCTGAAGACGCCACGATCTTCTCAGCCTTAACGCAGAACAGCAATGGGTTCGCCTCCTGATCATGATGCAAAATCCACGGAACATTCTCCTAACAACCAAATAAATACCCCCTTAGTTCTCGCCCTCGTCGTGGACGTGCTCACGAACCAAACACTGGCGGCGGCGTCATCGTCATCAAAACAACCCGCTGGGAAGCGCTGCTTAGATTTTGACGACCTCTTCATGCTCAGGCAAGTCGCGCGCTCGACCAAACTGGCGTGCGACGCCGCGGCGCAAAGACTACTCAAGTCAACGCTGTGCACGCCCAAAGTCGTCCTATACGTCGACGGCGTTGCCAGGAACGGAGACGGCGCACTCACATCTTATGACCACAACGCAAAAAGAGAAAGTGGCGTGCAGGTGGACAACAACAACCCGTCGAAAATTATCACGTTCTTTCGCGCCGCACAGTACACGACGTCGTTCGTGAGATTCGATAAACGAGGACGCGCGGTGTACGCACCCGTAGACGCCGTCGGCGTGCCGCACGCAGACGCAGAACCGCCTCTGTCGCCAAACACGCCTCTCATGAGCCACGACGCCGCGGCATTCACGTGGGACAGCTGCATGCTGAGAACGGATATCGACGACGTCGTCGACGAACACGTCGAACCGCGAGATGTACACGCCCTGTATTGCGGCCAGAAACTGTCCGTGCACGTACCTGGCAAAGTGCAAGGCATGCACCACCACGACGAGAACGACGATGTGATTGTGCTTGAGTCGAGGAGATTCGGTGGTGGCGTGTGTGCCGCCGATGCGGTGGGAGCGCACGAAGCGTCGTCCCACAGCGCCGAACTCAGATACCACGTCGCGGACGCGTGCGTGGAGGAGGTGACTGAGGAAGAACGCACGGACGGTACGAACGACGAGTTCCAGGTAACACGCACGTACTTGAGCTACCAAGGTGCTGGACGCATCGTGTGCGTCAGCCTCGACGCGATGGCACTCGTACATGCTGCGCGCGAGGTGAAAGCGCGCCGATAAAAGAACCAAAAAAGTTATATATATATACAACTGTTACATTTAATTTTACCAAATCTTTACAGAGTGTTTCGCCAGCATGCCGCGAGGCGGTCGAGTGCCTCGCGTTTCATGTTTGCGTGTGTGGCCGACTTGAGGCGCCGCTTGCGCTCACGGAACGTTTCCACGCCGCCGCCGCCGCTGCCGCCGTCGTGCTTGCCGCCAATGCGCTCGAAAAGCCTGAGGAGTGCACGCGGGCTTACGTCTGTCTCCGATCCGTCGGGTGCGAGTCCTGTGCGTGAGTCAATCGGCGAAAGTTCGACGACGCGTCCGGCGTGCCACCAACAACAGGGTGTATCTGCGTCAAACATAACACGATCGTCGTGCGCGATAGTTTCTGTGGCATTGTTGGTAAGGGGTACGCTCGATCCAAGCAGCACAGGATGCGCGTGTGCATCGTTGTCGAGCGTGGTCATTGGCGGGAGTCCCTTAATGTTTCCCGCGAGGCGTAGCGAGAGCGCGCGCCGGCAGCTCGCTCGGTCGAACTTGCGTCCAATGACAACGGCGTGAAGTCGTATTGGTGCCGCGAGTGTATTCGCGAGGAGTGATCCTTGGATTCCGACACGCGACCAGGTGGCGATTTTGTCGCTGCAGCTCAATATGGGTTGGCTCATTGCGCACGACGGCGATAGGCCAGTTGGCATCCACTTCGCGACGTGCTTGGGCATTGTTGTTGAGCATCCTCCTTTGGCTAACGACGCGATCTCGCCTTCGCGCCAGCTTCCAAACATGTTGGTTTGTGTCGGTCGGTTTGCGATGTCAAAGACGTGAGGTTCAAGTTCTGCGTTTGTTGGTAACCCTTCGAAACGAACGTCTTTGCGCGGTTTCACCCACCGTCTCACGCACGCGTTCCCGCACGGCGCTGTTGACGTGTACATGACGAGTTTGTTGTTGAGGTTGTACCACCAGTTTGAGGGCAGTGTGGCGTTGAGAGGCTTGCAGGTTAGACGTGCGGCATCGAGTATGCGTTGCTGGTCGGAGGTGAAGTGTAGATGGTGAATGATGTTTGCGTGGTCTTTGTTTCGGAGTGGTTCGAGATGACTCAATAAGAGAAGTCTCTTGAGCGATCGTCGTGCGAGTACTTCCGCGTGCATGTCACGCACGACGCTTCCATCGTCATCAGGCGAGCCAGACCCAGACCCATGTGCTTGTACGAACTTCGTGCCTTCCCCGTACGATAGGACGTAAACTTCCCACTCGTGATTTGATTGAGGAGAGCACGGAGAACACGATGCTGACGATGCAGCAGCATCAGAAGTGTGAGCATCAGCCTGAGCCTGAGGAGGAGGCTTACACTCCGAGTCTGTTCGAGGATTATTACCCGACGACATGGTTCCATTCCCATTCCCATTTACCAACAACACGAAAGCTGACACGACATTTATATGCTCATTCCCACGAGGTTCATCACAAGCGTCATCACCTGAAGGTGAAGAATTCAACGAAACAAGCGTACGACGCAACGCCTTGACGATGATAGAAACGCCATCAGCCAAAAGAGAGCTAGTGATGCGAGGCTTCTCCACATACCGACCACACAAACCTACACGCTCTTTATTATTATTATTAGGAGGAGGAGAGGGAGGAGCACGAGGAACCGACGCCGGTGCCCCCGTTAACGACGCCGGTGCCCCCGTCAACGCCGGTGCCACTGCCGCCGACGCCGATGCCGATGCCCCCGTTAACGACGCCGCCACTGCCGACGGGATCGCCGCCGGCATGAATAAAAATGAGGCGTCGTCTTTTCTAAAAAGTTTTTCTGTTTTCTCCGTTAGGGTTTTGGGTGAGATCGATCTAGGGTTACGGTGTTAGGGTTTGGGTGAGATCGATCTAGGGTTACGGTGTTAGGGTTTGGGTGAGATCTAGGGTTATTTAAACCTGGTGCCCAAAGCTTTTTTTTTTCCTGCGACGTTGTTGACGTGTACGTGTACAGTGTGCCACACCAGTTGTTTGTATAAATATTTTTTTTAAAAAAAAATAACAGGTTTCAGCAGATATTTATTTTATTTCGTTCAGATAATACGGTTTCAGCAGATATTTATTTATTTCGTTCAGATAATACGGTTGTTTCAGATACGGTTTCAGATAGTACGGTTTCAGATAATACGGTTGTTTCAGATATTTACGGTTTCAGATAATACGGGTTCAGATATTTCTTTCAGATACGTGTGACAGTTCAGTTCACCACTTCACTTCACTTCACTTCACTTCATTCAGGTGAGTTCAACTCACTTGCCTTCAGTGGAATTGGAATTGGAATTGGAAAAATAAATATCTTTTTACCAACGTATATACTCGTGAGTTATTGATATGCAGACTTGGAAGTTGTTAAGTGTATCCAGTTTATACATCTTTGGTTTGTTGAGTGCGCTGCTTATAGTCATCGTGACCTCGAGTCGTTTATCTCGCAGCAAACACCTGTCCACGTTAAGACGTGAAACTTCGTCGCTGAAATATCCTGGACTCTTAATATGTCCGTCGTACGTCTCACGTGGCCTGTCATTTGTCTCTGGTGCGGCGTTCAGCGAAAACCCAATGGCACTTGTGAAGATGCCTGCGCTCATAGACGTCCTGGGGGACACCTTGGCCTCAGAGGCTGGATACGCCGCGTGTCCGCGTGTGCTTCAGTTTAACAACAACGACGTCGAACACCCGAACTTGGTGATATGCGCGGACTTCTCGCCGTCTCCTGTCTTGTTGGAAACGCCACCGGAAACCGCGTCGTGTGACCCGGACGCGACTTCGGCGTACTTTTTCTCAGTCAACCAGCCGGACGTTGGCATGCACGGCTCTTTACCGCCGAAAGGACTCGAGTGGCACGCCAGGAACCCGAAAAGCAGTCTTGTGTTTAGAGCGCAATCCATCAACTCCACCGGTGTGCCGCTCCAAATGTTCGTGTACGATGACCTTAACGAAGTACCCAAGGACTTCGACGAGTACACGAAGACGTTCGGACTCGAGGGTGTCAACACCGTCGAACTCGCCATGGGAACGCTCACGAAGGTGGTCGTCGAGCGAGTCGTTCGCAACCGACCAGCCACACAAGCGGACAAACACGGCGCCGTGGACATGTACAGCAAGTGCGACGACAGCAAGTACACCGTCAAGTACGCGACGGAAACCAACCTCGGCGGAGTTTCGGAAGACAGCGTCTCCACCGTCCTCAGCCCGTTCAGCTTGAGTGTCAAGACGGAGTGCTACGTTCACGAGTTTGGGTTCATCGAAGGCGCCGGCATCGTCGGAGGCGTGCTCGCCATGACCGGATCCGTCATCTTCTTGGGCGTCGTGTGCTTCAAGCTCTATAAGAAACGCGCGGAGAACGGCGCGTGGGGATCGCTCACGGACGACGAGCGGAGCATGCTGCTGAACTCGCTCGTCGGCGGCGACGACGCATGATCACAAGCGCGCAATGCAATGCAATATTGGCACCTCCTCCCTCCTAGTAAGATAAAACATTAGTCGAAAATTTTACAATCATCGCGCAGTCTGGCTGCCCACCTGCTTGAGCGCCAACAGTGCAGAACGCGTCTCGCTCGCCGCCACTGGCAAGTAGTCAGCAGTTGCGCTCGTCGACGAACCAATGCCACCTGCGCCCCTCAGCGGCCCATATCCACACTGAGACGCGATGTCAGCTCCAGGTTGCGCGTATGCCACAAAGCGCTTCGTGCTCAGGGCGCGCACGTTGCGTGCATATGCATCCGACGCGCGGTTGCGATCCGTGGTCGCCGGTACGTGCGTTCGCGCAGGCGGTCCGTCGGTCGTAGGGACGATGCGCTCGTCACCAGGATTCGGCGCGGTAAAGTCAACGGCATCCATGCCAACAGCTGCGCGTTCGGGCATGGACCACACGTCCATCGCACGCGCCGCTCGAATCTCGAGACTTGCGACGGACCCCGAGTGGCGTATCGCGTTTTCTTCCGTCCGACGATCGTGATGCATCACGTGAGCCGGCAGCGTCTCAGACGCAGGAATGACGTCGTGCATGGCCGCCGCCCCTGTCCAGTATCGCTGCGTGTGAGCACCGCGATAGTTGACGTCTGGACCGAGCGTTACGGGGATGAGCGTTTCAGGCGGCGCTCGACGAAGCGCGCGTGGCGCCGTCAGCGGACCCGTCGTATGGGCAATGTCGCCGCGAGGAGTACGTGGTAGCTTCTCGCCGTTCGCCACAGCCTCCCTCGCTTCAAGGATCTGTCTCTGCCCTTCGATGAATACCGGATCCTCACCGCGGCAGTACAGCGGCACATCATGCAGTCGAGCGGATGCCGCGCCAAATCTCTCGTGCAGGTACGCACGCCGTGCGGACGTCGCGGCGCGTGCTTGAGCCTTTGCGTCAATCATGTGCGAGTTGGCGACTGCAGCCGCCTCCGCCGTCCTCGCTACCATCTTCGCGGACGCCTGGCCGCCTCCGGCTGCCAAAGCATGCTTGGCAGCCTCGGCACGGTGCTTTGCCCTTTCGGCAGCCGCGACCGCCTTAGCAGCCCTAATGGCTGGATTGATGTCCTCGCCTTCGCGCAGCGTTGCCGAAGCGAGACGATCCCAAGCACCGAATTCCATCTCCTTGAACATCACAGCGCCGGGATGGCTAGCGCTGTAAGTGAAGCCTGGCGGAAGCTCATTGCTGCCATCCGGCATCTGCGGTTCCACAGGGCAGTAGTACGTTCGATCCTTCTCAGGGCGAACGTGATGCTTTGTTGGATCCTTCACCTTCACCTTAGCAGCAGCTAAGTTGGCAGCATTGCGCTTCGATTTGGAATCAGCCTTGCATGCAATGCGGCATTCTGCGGGCATCGTTCGATCGAGCGCGCCAAATCGTCGCGCGCCGGACGGCCCGCGATCTGGCGCCCACGTGCGCTCCGTCCCGCAATTCATCTGCATGTAAAGGCGGTGCGTGTGCAGCAGCCGTTCGACGGGAACATTCTTATAGCGCGACTTGGACACGACGTCCTGAGGAATTTCGGAGATCACCTTCTCGTGCTCGGGTCGGATCGTCACTATCTTGGACGCATGATGCGAGTTGTGGTGCGAACCGGCGGTGCTCGCCATGCCGGCGTTCGTCTCGTTCTGCTCGGGCTCATCCACGGCGGCGGCAGATTCAGCGACGCTCGTGCCGTCGCTCGGACTGTCGGGTGCCTCCTCCGTGTTCACGAGCGTTGGCTTTCGCGCGGTGCCGAGGAGCTCACACAGTGGCAATCCGAGTGGAGTTTTCAGGCTGTTCGACGCACGGAATGGGAACGTTTCGTTGCTGTCTTTGATGCGATCCTCGACACCCTCGACGCGGCTCAGGCGCGACATGTACTCCACCTCCGGCATTGGGCGCAGGACGAACCACCCTTCGCGATCGTTCTCCGAGACGTTCCTCGCGTACGGCCTGGAGTCGCCGCCGTCGTACAGCGCGTCGTACATCGCGCTCGCGCGCACGTGCGTCGGTCTTGCGGGAAGTGCAAACTCTCGCGCACGTCCGACAGCGGTGACGGTGGCAGCCGTGTCGTTGTCCGGCGCGCGCGCCTCGTGCGTGAGTCGAATCCACCGTTCCCGGTCCGTCACTTCGTCCTGCAGGTTGGTGTGCTGCCTGAGCGTTCCGATGAACTTGTCCGTTTCTCCGAAGCTCGTCGCGATAGGTTGCTTCATCGGCTTTTGCGTGATTGTGTCGAGTCGTCCTGACGCGGCGAGGTGTGGCGTCATGGATGCGTTCGTACCCGTGGCTGCGGAGTCGACGACTTCACGCACGACGTGTATGGTGGCGAGTCCTCCCGTCCCTTCCCCTGCTTCGCTGACACCTAAGTTTGTGTTCGCGGCGTGCGCGAGTGCCGTTCTCGAGTCGCCGCCGACGGCTGTTCTTTTCGTGCGCGCTTTTCGCATGGCGTCCATGCCTGCCCACGTCCTCGCGTTGACGACTTTGTTATTATTTGTGCTTGCGTGCGCGCGTACTCGCGCACCTTTCGCCCCTTGTGTTTTCTTTGGCGGCGGTGGAACGACACCCGCGGCATACGTCGCCCACAGTCGTGGCGATTGTCCTGGCAGTGACGAAATGCCTCGTATGAACGCGGTTCGTCCTGAGGCTGTGTACACCTTGTCCCCTGGCGAGAAGCCGAGCATAAGGTTCGTCGCACGCGGTGCTTTCACAATGACGGACGCGGAGTCGTGCGACCACGAAGGAGGTCCAGAAGCTCCTGAGGCTGTTAAGTGCGTAGAGGAAGTGAAGTGCGCCTTCATACTACTTACACCCAGAGCGGCCGACGAGATGGACTTGAGTTGCGAACGGGACGCACGCAAAGAGGGAATGCCTCCCGGACGCGAGGGTGGTGGTGCAGGCTTCCCATGATTATTGTCATGTTCATCATCATCACCTTGCGCGGCGGCGGCCATCATCATCTTCGTGGACCTCACTCACTCAACAAGTGAGGAGGACACTTCAGCTTGAACGAAAGCGCACTCTTATAAGAGCGAGCGAGGCTCACAAAGCACGCAACTCGTGCACAAGCAAGAGTGAGGGAGGGAGGCTCACACACACTTACGAATTCGATGAGCAAGCACGCTCAAATAAGTGCGAGCTTACACGGCACGCACACAAGCAAGCTCACTGCGCACACAAGAGTGAGGCTCACAGGTACAGCTCACGCCACGAAACGAGCCAGAGCCAACTTCCTGTAACACGCCACGGATACACGAGCTGAGTGTGTCTCGAACTTCGCTCGCTCGCTCGCTTAGCACGCCCAGTACGGATACACGAGATACGCTGAGTGTGTCTCGTATATACTTATGCCAACAAGACTCGCACGGCTGCGCCGTTCTCGCCCGGCTACGCCGTTCTCGCCCGAGTGTTACAAGACTCGCCCGGCTACGCCGTTCTCGCCCGAGTGTAAGATTAACAAGACTCGCACGGCTGCGCCGTTGCTCGCCCTCAAGTGAGGCTCACAGGAGGCTCACCGCACGAACCGATTTCGAGCCTGAGGCCAATTCCTTTCCTGTAACACACGCAAATGCCCGTATAGTATAGAGACCGGTGGTGAGAAACAACAAGAGCTTGTCGTTGAAAAGTGAAAACCAACAACAACACCGTCAACAACACGATCACAAGGGTGAATTTTGATGTGAAACTAGTTTTCCCGACCAAATGCCTCGACCAAAAGCAAGCAAGCATTTGATGGCCCCCGGACTGAACTTCCGGCCCCCCCCGGGTAATTATAAGGCGATCCATAATAACCTTGCTCGCAGTTATACTACCCTTAATTGGGGCTGATCAGGAGGGCCCTTTTCCATTTTATTTTGTCAACCGCAGCCTTATTCATTCGGGTTAATTCGGGTTAATTCGGGACAACTTGCGACCCTTGCAAAAGGTTGCCAACACAAACCCTTTTTGGTCGGGGAAATCTGTCGGGACTGGGGGGAGGTTTTGACAGTTGACACTTGACAAATCCAGCCAACGGGCAACCTTTTTTGAGTTTTTTCGTCGCAAGTGTCCCGAATAATAAGGGTTTGGTCCCTAGTAGCCCCCTACGGCCTACGGTCCAAGGGTGTGGCAACTGGTGAGTCGAAGGGTCCCGGGAAGCGTTCCTCGATCGAGGGGATACCTTTACCGGGTTCCCCCCCAGTGGGTTCCCCCCACACCACATGGCCACATGCCATTCCCGGGGATTCCCCGAATTCGGGGAAGGTTCTGCCCCGACGGACAATGCAAACGTTCCGTTCCACCCTCCTGAAGAGAAAGGGGGATCCACACATTGTATGGGCAGACCTCCCCCCCTACGATAATAACTGAATTCCTTCCCCGACCGAACGTTCCCCTACTAGAGGGACTTCCGAAGGGGGATCCACACATTGCACGGGCAGAGCTCCCTCCCTCCCTAACTGAATTGAGTGAATTCGTTCCCCGACCGAACTTTCCACTCAAGAAGTTTCCAAGGGGGATCCACACATTGGCAGACTCCCAGGCGCATTCCCACAATGAATTCCATTCACAGGCTCCCTGAATTTCGGGCCGGAGTTCTGCCGCCTTTCCCGGGGTGGCGGCGCGTCCGTTCCCGTTCCCTCCGGAGTGGGCGCGTTCCCCCTCCCTCCTCCCCCCTCCCTCCGGCCTCTGCCCTAGTGCCATCTGCCCTGCCCTCTGCTTGGTTCATTCTCTCGCTCCCACTCGGCTGCCCACGCAACGTAAGGCGCCGCAGTACCTGTCTTCTTTCTGCTTTCTCTCTTACTTCACTCATTTTCATTTACCCTCAATATGGCTGGCGAGACGAATTTCGACGATCGTGGTTATGACGAAAAGATGAAGGAGTACTACAGCTCGACCACGTCGGGTGACGACATCATCGCGGACTGGGAAGAAGTTCACGAGACGTTTGACGTCATGGGACTTCACGAGAACCTGCTGCGTGGGATCTATGCGTACGGTTTTGAGAAGCCTTCGGCGATTCAGCAGCGTGGGATTGTTCCGATGACGAAAGGACTCGATGTCATCCAACAGGCGCAATCTGGTACGGGAAAAACCGCAACCTTCTGCACAGGCATCCTCCAGCAACTCAACTACGAACAGGCGGAGTGCCAGGCGCTCGTGCTCGCGCCCACGCGTGAGCTCGCGCAGCAAATCGAAAAGGTGCTCCGCGCACTCGGAGACTACCTCGGAGTCAAGTGCCACGCCTGCGTCGGTGGAACCTCCGTGCGAGAAGATGCGCGCATCCTCCAGAGCGGTGTGCACGTCGTCGTGGGAACGCCCGGACGCGTCTACGACATGCTCCGCCGCCGCGCGCTGCGTCCCGACAGCATCCGCATGTTCGCGCTCGACGAGGCGGACGAGATGCTCAGCCGCGGATTCAAGGACCAGATCTACGACATCTTCCAGCTCCTCCCCGGCAAGCTCCAGGTTGGCGTCTTCAGCGCCACGCTCCCCCCGGAGGCGCTCGAACTCACGCGCAAGTTCATGTCCAAGCCCGTGCGCATCCTTGTCAAGCGTGACGAACTCACGCTCGAGGGTATCAAGCAGTTCTACGTCAACGTCGACCGCGAGGAGTGGAAGCTCGACACGCTCTGCGACCTGTACGAAACGCTCGCCATCACGCAGAGCGTCATCTTCTGCAACACCCGCCGGAAGGTGGACTGGCTCACCGACAAGATGCGCGCGCGCGACCACACCGTCAGCGCGACGCACGGTGACATGGACCAAAACACACGTGACGTCATCATGCGCGAGTTCCGCAGCGGCTCGTCCCGCGTGCTCATCACCACGGACCTGCTCGCTCGTGGAATTGACGTGCAGCAGGTGTCGCTCGTCATCAACTACGACCTGCCCACGCAGCCGGAGAACTACCTGCACCGTATCGGTCGATCCGGACGTTTTGGCCGCAAGGGTGTCGCCATCAACTTCGTCAGCCGCGACGACGAGAGGATGCTCGCTGACATTCAGCGCTTCTACAACACGGTGATCGAGGAGCTGCCGTCGAACGTCGCCGACCTGATTTAAAGTCCTCTTCTTTAAAACTTCACGGGGGAGTTGGGACGGTTTAAAAGGTATGGCTTCACGAGTGTTTGGGAAATATCCATTTCGTGTAATTTCTCTTTTTCTTTCAATAAAAAAAACTCTACTTCTTACTGTCCGCCGCCAGCACCTTCGCTGCTCGTCGCGCTCGGACTCGACGCGCCTTCGCCGTGGTCAGGTCCGCCAACGCGAGCCTCGACGGAGCTTCGCAACGTCAGTTCGGTTGCACTCGTAATGGGCTCAAGCGTCGAAAATGCGGGAATCGCACCCATGTCCGACGTCATTGATGCTGGAGGAACACGCGCCATGGCATGCACCGCCGATCCACCACCACCACTTCCGCCACCACTCAAGAGCACGCTGTGGCTGCTTCCCTCAGCCTCGGCACGGAATTTCTCCAGCAGGCGCCTCTGCTCCTGCAGATACGGTGCCATCGAACCACCTCCACCACCACCACCACCTCCTCCTCCTACTCGCGTCATGCCGCTGACGCCCATCAGCTCGCGTGCCGCCCGTGCTCGCGATCGTGCCGCCGCAACACGCCCAGACGGACGCTTCGCCCTCCCCGGCGACGCCGTGTCGCGCACACCACGTGCGAGCTCGAGTTGCGCCTGCCTTGCCGCCTCAGCAGCACGGCTCGCGGCAACGCGCTCTTCCGTGAGACTATTGCGCTCCTGCGCAGCCGCGACGCGCTCACGCTCCAAACGCTCCTGCGCAGCCGCGACAGCCGTCTCGAGACGCGCGACGCGTGCCGCATCCGCGCGTATGCGTTCACGCTCAGAAGCGAGGTCAGCACGCTCCGTCTCGAACGCACGACGCTGCGCATCGCAAGAAGCCTTGTCATCTGCAGCCGTCTCGGAAGCCTGCCTCGCCGCGAGAGCAACCGCCGTGAGACGTGTCGCCTCGGCGTGCACCTCCGCCCTCTCCGCGGCCGAAGCAGCCTTCTCATGAGCAAGCGTCGCTCGCTCGCTCTCGAGCGCCTCGCGTGCCGCCGAAAGCGACGCCTCCACGCGCGCGAGCTCTGAAGCCTTGGAGGCCACCACCGACTCCAGACGCGACATCTCCGAACGACTCGTCGAGCAAGCCTCGAGGATGCGACTTCGCTCCATCTCGTGCTCGCGGCGCTCGGCGTGAAGGCGCGTTCGCTCCTTGTGCGCCTCCTCGAGCGCCGCGTCGCGCTCCGCACTTGCCGCCTTGCGTGAAGCGTCGAGGCGTTCGAGCTCAACCGTCGATCCCGCACGTGCAGCCGCCTTCTCCGCGTCAAGCTGCGCAGACTCAGCCTGCAGGCGAGCATGTTCGCGCATCAGGCGCGTGCGCTCCTCCGACCCACTCGCACGCGCGGCGGCAAGAGCCGCCTCCAGCTGTTGAATCAGGTTCTTCACTGCTTCCCTGCCCGCGTCCACATCCGCCTCACGAGACGACAGGCTGCGTTCAGCCGCCGCGGCAGCCTCCTCGCGTGCCGCCGCCGCCGACTCGCGCCTTGACGCATTTTCGTCGAAACGGCGAATGAGGCTTCCCTGCACCTTTTCGAACGCTTCGGAAACTCCCTTGACAGTTGTAGCCAGCGACTGAATTTCCGTCGCGCTAGACCTGGCGACCTCGAAGCTTCGCCTCTCTTCTTCAAGCGCGCGAACGCGCGACGACATGGACGCCTCCGCCGCATGCGCAGCGGCGGCAACGTCAGCCTGCCGCTTCCTCTCTGCGGCGGCCAGATCCGCCACCGCCGATCGGCGCAGCGAGTCCAGCTCCGTGCGCGCCGCAGCCGCGTCGCCCTCCGCCCGAGCTGCGCGAGCCTCTGCCGCTGCCGACATGCTTCCCGCTCCCGCAGCCGCTCCTCCGCTAGCTTGTGCCGTCGCCAGCGCAGCGCGTAGGGAGGCGATTTCCTCCGTGCTTCGACGTGATCCCGCGTCCGCCTCCGCCCGCGCGGTTGTAAGTGCCGCTTTCGCCGCCTGCTCAGCCTGCCTCGCCTCCGCGAGTTCCATGCGCAGGCGGCTCGCCTCTGCGGCCGCCGCAGCTCCCTCTCCACCGCCGCGCGCAACGTCGTCTCGCAGTCGATTCGCCTCGCCGCGCAGGCTCTGAACCTCCGCGGCGTGCGCGGATTTGATGGCTGCGATTTCCTTTGCGTGCTTTTCTTGGATCACCGCAAGGTCAGCCGCGTGCATCATGGTGCGCGGGGTGGCGTCAGGCGTTCCTGAGCTGGAGCTGTACGTGCCAGGCGTTGGGCGGGGTGGCTGCTGCGGCGCCGTGCTTGGCTTTCCTGTTGCATTTGCAGTTGCTGTCACTGACGTGGGCGCAACAGCTGCTGGCGCCGGGGCAGTCGCTGGCCGCGTCGGCGGCGCAAGTTGCCTGCGAGGTCGAGGTTGGCTTGTTGACGCGGTCATCGACGACGGGCGATACCCTCCGAGATTCACGTCGTCGTCGCTGTCGGCGTCGCTGTCCATGCCTCCGAGCAGACCAAGCACGTTATCTTCGTTCTTGTCGTCGCTCTTGACACTAGCTGCGGTAAGGCTCTCGGTGGACCCAAAGGCTGTGCGTGGGCCGCCCAGCGGCGCGGGTGCCTGTGCCGGCGCGGGTGCCGGTGCTGGTGCTTGTGCTGGCGCTGCACCGGTGTTCGGCATGGACGACCTCCTTCCCCCTCTTGGCGGCGGCTTGCTTCCTCCGAGCAGACTAAGGTCGACGTTCTCCGAGCTTGCAGCTGCAGGTGCAGACAGGTCCTCTGAGAGGAACGCCGCAAGCGTATTTTCTGCTGCGGCACTCCTTCCCGCCGATACCGGTTTCGTTTGCGCCCACGGTTCGTATCTCGTCGGCGACGACTCTTTCTCATCGCTGTCTGAGTCAAAGCCCTTGGCCGCCGCGGTTGTTTTGTTTTTGTTCGCGGCTGCGGCCGCTGCTGCAGCACTTTTCTTCGTCTTCGGCGGCGAGTTGTCTTTCGACTTCTCGATGTTCCCCCCCAAGGAGATGTCCCCATGTTCTTTGGAGTCGTCGAAGAGTGCGTCGATAGACGCCATATCTTCGTGCGAAGTAGATTTCGCGCCCAGTCTATTATTAAGTCTCGGACCAAGGCCAGGACCAGGTGCGTCCCCGAGGGAAGAAAGACCCCCACCTGCACCTGTACCACCAGAACCAGGAGCCTGAGCTTTCTTCATGGACGCACGTGACGGACGACTTTGTAAGAGAACACCCTGGGAACTAGAAGCACCACCAGAAGCACCACCACCAGGACCACCTGACGACGACGAAGAAGAAGCACCACTGCCCAAGGCTGGCGCACCACGCAGACTGCTCTTCTGCTGCGCGGACATTTCGGCAAGTTGCCGGAGAAGTGGGAGGCCGCAAGAAACACAAGCAGGTCAAACCAGGGGGGGGGTCAAAGGGGCCAAACGTGATTCTCCATGGAGGGATCCCGGTCAAAAGGCTTGCAATGGTCGAGGGATTTGGTCGAGTGCGCGTGGTTGGGTCTTTTGGTCGAGGGATTTGGTCGAGTGCCGAGAATTCATGGAATGGGTCCCGTTGGCAAACGTCGTTGGCGAAGAGGCATGGATTTGGTCGAGTGCGCCATAAGTTACGAACAAACGGCTCTTTTCTTCCTTTCTTTGTGTTTGGTCGGGCAGAGCGAATTCCATCGAATTCCATCGAATTCCACCATGGAATGTTGAGAGAAGCAGGCAGGCAGCGAGCGTGGCAGCACGTGGTGTTACAGGTCGGTGTTGGGAGGTGGTCAGAAACCACTTGTTCAAAGCTTTCAAAGAAGCGAGCGTGAGTGGATCCAGGCACCATGGGGGACCTTGCACGTGGTGTTACAGGTCGGTGTTGGGAGGTGGTCAGGAATCACGTGTCCAGAGGCTCCAAGGCAGTCAGGGAGAGGAATCTTCTTCGCCTTCAGCTCTTCTGACCAGAGTGAATAGTGCAAGAGAGAGGGGAGGGAGAGGGAGAAAGAACTTCCTCCCAGGCGTATACGATATGTACATAGATTCTTCGGGGTTTAAAACCCTGTCAGCCTGTTCTGTGAGCCACAAGTGGTTCATGTTTCCACCACGTGTCTCATGGGTCGATCAGCTTAAGCACTTGTGCCACTTGCCTTTTGGGGATCGCCATCGTTCCCGCCCACTCCAGTCTCCATCCGCGGGCCCCTGTCGCCTGTGTCTCGTGACTGGTCTGTCGTTAAGGTTAGCTTGACAAGTGTGTTTCTTTCCAACGTCAGACAGGCATCACACTTGCTCTCACAGGTGCTCTTTTTTTTTAAAATAGATCTTCATCAGGGATACTTGCACCTTGCACATATATATGAATCCAATGGCCTCTTCTTCCCATGTTCCCATGATGATGATGTCATCACGTATGGCCTCGACCTCCTCTTCGCGATCCCGATCCATGCAGTCTCCGTGTAACGTGCGTCGTGCTTCTTGCAACGTGGTGGTGGCCGCAACCTTGCAGACGCGCACCGCCATGTCGCCCGCGGCGAAGGCCGCCTTGGCGATCAAAAAGCAGGCGGAGTACGCGCAGGCGCGCGCACAGATCGCCGCGCGCAAACAGCAAGAGGCGGGACAACGAAGACAGGCGTGGCTTGCGGCCAAGGGAGTCGCGTACGAGGCGGCGCACCAGGCGCACGCGCAGGCGGATGTGCAGGCATACACGACTGCGCGCGAGCACGTGATGTCCATCCGCAGGCAAGAGGCGAAGCCGAGGGCGTTCGAGGCGGCTGGACAGGCGAAGGCGACGGGCGACGACACCGCGTACGCGATGGCGCGTGCACAGCTGCAGGTGATTCGTCAGAAGGATGCCGAAGCGCGTGCGGCGTCGTTCCTTGCCGCGAAGGATGGAACGCCAGGAGGGGGTGCGCCGGCGGTGACGCCTGCGTCTGCCGCGGAGTCGCCACGCTCGCGCTCGCACTCGCACTCGCACTCGCAGAAGGAGGCGGATCGTATGGCGAAGCAGGCGCAGTACGCGCAAGCACGCGCGGAGATCGCCGCCCGTAAAGCGAGGGATGCCGAGTCACGCCGCGCCGCGTACATGGCGGCGCGTGGCTTCTAGGTTCACGAGATTGCGCGGCTATTCAAGCACTTCATGACTGGGCATCAACACTGGTCACACTTTTGGAGGGCAGTCTTCTAATTGAGTACTTGTTTTTCCCAATTATAATTTTTATTCACATACATGTTTTCGTTCTATGGTGAATACATATTTCATTCAGCAAATGTTGTTTCTAACTACTACTTATTCATCATATGAATAATAAGTACTTGGTCTACAAACAAAACAAAACAAACAAACGTCCCTTAACGACGTTGTATGAATAATAATCGTGTGCAAGCTTTTATTACATATATATAAGTACTTTAATTGCACATTTGCACATGTTTGCACAAACACCTAGCTACGATAGGCGAGGAGGTTAGGGTTAGGGTTAGGATTAGGTCTAGGGTTAGGTCTAGGGTTAGGAGCCAGGGAGTGCATGCAAGCAAGGGCCAAGGGGAGATCACATGTATGTTATAGCTCCCCCCAAGGTGGTGCAAGAAGGGACCCCCCGCGGATGAAAATCATGAAATCAAAGCGGAATAATACTAAATCGGAATCGGGGGATCCACCCTTGCACGACCTAACCGCTAAGCCCGACCAGGTTTCGAGGGTACGAATTCTGAGCCCCACGAATCGTATCTTCCTCTTGGGGGGGGAAATCCATCCCTGAGGGGGAGGGGATAGGGGGGGGGGGGGGGGGATCCAAGCTGGAAAGACGTTTTCGGGTTAGGGTATCTTGCTCTGGTCTGGGGCACCTTTTAACCCACTCCTACTGTACGACCTCACTAGGCCTAACAACACCCGTGGCGAACTACTTTGAAACCTCTGATGATGGCGCCGTCAACGTCCACGTCGATGAATCCCCATGCACGTGCTACTTCTGGTAGCCGTGCTCCTCGGTCTCTCCCTCATGCTCCTACTCGTCGTAATAGGCGACTCGTCCCTGTCCCTTTTAGGCGACTCCTCGTCGCATCCATGGCTTCGACGACGTTGACGATGCAAACCGATGCGGAGCTGAAAGCGGCGGCGGATGCTAAGGCGAAAGCGCAACTTGCAGTCATCAGACAAAAAGTTGCTGACGCACGCGCACGAGCGTTCGAGGAGGCGAAGTCTGGAACGGACCCGAACCCGAGACGACACGCATCCGCGTCAGGGGTGGAATTCGACGAAAACGCTACCGCCGCCGTCACAGACAACGGAAAGTCCGTCGACTTTCGCGTACACATGGAGTGCGAGTTTGGAGATGGCGTGCTCGTCTGCGGCTCCACGGACCAACTCGGGAACTGGAACACAGACCACGCACTCAGGCTCGAGTGGTCCGAAGGTGACGTGTGGACCGCAAACACGTCCATGAGCCCGGAGGAGATTGAACGCGCGGAACTTAAGGTGGTCCGAAAATACGCAGACGGGAGAGTCGAGTGGGCGGATGGGGAGAACGAGAGCATCGCCACGCGACAGACACAGCACTCGTTCGCCAACAAGGAGACGCCCGCATTCCAGAAGTCCATGGCGCAGGAAGATGCCGCAGCTGCGGCGGTTGCAAACGCGAGGCATCGCGCCGAACAGCAGGTGAGCCGACGAAGGGAGGCGGAGCAGCGTGCGCAAGCATTCGCGGCTGCCAAGGAGGCGTTCGCCCAAAATCCCGAGTCTGCAGGATACGCACCCGCACCCGTGCAGCCTGCCGCCGCCGCCGCGTCATTCAACAACGCGTCGTCGGCACGACACATCCCAGACTTCAACGCTCCGGCGCCCGCCGCTCCTCAAGGCGCGTACGCGCAGGAGCGCGCGGGTATTGCGGCGAAGAAGGCGGCTGAGGCTGAGGCACGCCGCCAGGCGTACGCCGCCGCAAGGGGAATGGTCTACAAGGCTGCGGAGGAGGCGCACCTGCAGCAGGATGTGCAGGGATACTCGCAGGTGCGCGATGCGATCCAGTCGATGCGAAGGGAGGAGGCGAAGCCGAGGGCATTTGCTGCCGCGGGAGAGGCGAAAGCAAGGGCGGATGGCATGGCTTACGAGCACGCTCGCGCGGAGATCAAGACCATTCGCCAGAAGGATGCGGAAGCTCGCATGAGGGCGTATCAGGAGGCGCGTGGTGTTGTGGCTGCTGCTCCTGCTCCTCCCGCCGTTGCGCATCAGCAGCCTCGTCAGCAAACCACCAACAACGGCGATGCGGAGAGTGCACGTGCGGCGATTGCGGCGAAGAGGGCGGCTGAAGCCGAGGCGAGGGCGAAGGCGTATCAGGCTGCGCGTGGTTTTTGACGAGAGAGAATGAGCGAGCGAGCGAGCGAGCGAGCGAGAATCAAAAACATATATCAGAAGCTGCTGCTGAATTTTTCTTTTTGTTGAAGTAGCTAGCAAAACATGACAGAGGAGGAAGAGAGGAATGAAAGGAAAGAAGAATGGAAAGAAAGAAAATCACTACTAAGATCGCTCAACAGTTTCAGTAACGAATGATGGAACAACAACAACTAAGAGTAGGTTTACTACTGCTACTGCTACTTTGTCCAAATTTAGTTAGGAATGAATTCACACCATAAGATTTTCACATACATTCACCCACCATAATACAGGGCCGCCCATTATGTATGCAGCAACCCTCGGCATAAAGCTGACACGTGACGCATTCCCGTAGGAACCCCGGGCATAGTCGTCGCACGTAGGAACCCCGACGACCTGACGTCGACCTACATCATTGCAGTCTCCCCTTACCTAGGCCCTTCTTAGTTCTTACAAGTGTGACCAGACGACAACGTTGCAACGTCTTCTTGTTAAGGGACTCACTAGTCACTACAGACTACTACGCGTTATGTAATATGTACAACAAGTCCTGGATGGACGGAGGGACGTGTTATTATTATGCTACGTGCGTGGTTGCTTACTTAAATAAATAGCAGCGCTGCTCACTTATTACTTAAGCTTAACCGTAACGTGTCAAAGTTCTATTAAAAGGGAACGACATACTACACGTGCGCCAGCAATGTCACACAAACACCCAAACCTTATAGTTCAATCAGAAATGCTAATCATAATGACGTCACGAAGAAACGTAAAAGTTCTCGTGAATTTGGATCCAACACAACATACAGGTCGAAGCTCTTAGGGTTCTAAGGTGGTACCCCAAAGAACCCCCAAAGAAACCGGAGGGGAAAGGAGAGGACAAAACCCTACCCAAGCACAGCCCTACCGAAACCATACCCTACCGAAACCCTACCCAGAAAAAAATCCAAAGCCGCTCCTCTCCGATCAAATTATCTCCTTGGGCGGTTTCACGTCCGCGTCTGCCAGGGTCCAACCTTGCTTGAGCCATCCTCCTCAGGTGGGGGGATTCAAACCAATACGGCCCCACTCCCTGTGCCTGTCTTGGGGGATGTGCCAAGGTGGAAAGGCGTCCCACTCACCCCCTTTTTTTCAACCCAGGGGCACACGCCATTTCTTTCACTTCTTCCGAGAACAAGAACGAGGAAAACCCTCTCATTCTCCAAGCCACACCTTTTAGCACCTTTTAGTGGCAGCGTGGCACCCGTCCTGTTTGTCGCTTTATCTTCCTATCTGGCTTCCATATCTTCTGTCTGCTGACATATCTTATCTTTCACATTTGGTTTAGCTTATTCTATAGAGTTCTCTCTCTCGAGTAGGAATTGTTAGGATGATGATGAGCCGTGTGTCTTATAACAACAATCGAAACCAGAGAGGGAGAATACCTCCTCGTATTCGACAGTCTCGTCGTGTTAGCCTGCACGCGGTGTTCCCTGCGTCGTCGTCGTCCGCGGCGTCGCACATGGGGATGAACGGCTCGTACGCACCAACCGGCGGTGCGAACAGCAACGGCATTGCGGCGCGAGAACGCACGCAGCGTGCTCTCGAAAACGCAAGAGCGCGGGAAGAGCTCTCGCGTGCACGCCAAAAGGAGGCGGAGGCACGCGCCAAGGCGTTCGCGGAGGCGAAGGGACACGCGCCCACCGCGCCGCCCGAACCTACGGCACAGCACCAGCCACAGAACGGGCAGCAGCAGCAGCAGCAGCACGATTCGTGCGCTTCGCAGACGGACGCGCGCGTCGTGCGCTTCCGCGTGCACCGCCCTCTCGCGTACGGAGACAACGTCGCGGTGTGCGGGAACACCGACTTGCTCGGCAACTGGGACGCCGATTTGGCGTACATCCTCACAGGCTCCGACGACGACGTGTGGTCCGCTCAGATCGCGATGAACGACGCGGACGTCAACGCGTGCGAGTTCAAGGTGCTCGTGAAGTACGCGGACGGCTCGGTGCAGTGGGACGACGGCGACAACTTAAGCATCAGCCGCGAGGAGGGCGACTTCCACTCCGCGTGCGTCGCGAACGCGAAGTGGGTGCGCTTCCGCGTGCACTCGCCTTGTCCTGAGGAGAACAGCATGCTCGTGTGCGGCACGCCGGGTCAGCTCGGCGCGTGGAAGCCTGAGAATGCGCTCGCGCTGACGCGCACAGACGGCGACGTTTGGTCCGCGGAGGTGGCGATGTGGGACGGCGACGTGAGCACTTGCGAGTTCAAGGTTCTGATGCGGCACGGCGACGGCACGTTTGAGTGGGAGGATGGTGAGAACCAGCGTGTCGGCGACGTGGTGCCTCACACGTTCAGGCAGGCGGACACGAAGATGCTGGCAAGTGCAGCCGCGAATCAGGCGCTTGAGGCGATCCGCCAGATGGAGTTTGAATCGTCCGCAGGTGGGGCACTGGGAGCACGTGACATGGCAAGAAACGGGTCGCTGCGCACTCCGGCTGCACCACCCCCGCCTTCCACTCGGCCTGCGTACGGCGCACCCAAGTCCGCCAAGGAGGCGGAGGCGATGGCTCGGGCTGCGGAGGCTGCCGCCGCTCGCGCTCAGATCCAAACGAGGCGTCAGCAGGAGGCTGCCGCGCGTGCTCAGGCATTCGCCGCCGCTCGTGGAGTTCCTGCAGGTGCAGTGCCGCCGATGCCCGCACCGCCGGCGCAGCAGGCGATGCCACCGCAGAAGACAGCACGTCAGATGGAGGAGGAACAGCGCGCCAAGGCGTTCGCGGAGGCGAAGGGACTCGCGCCCACCGCGCCGCCGGAACCTACGGCACAGCAGATGTCGCAGCCACCAGCTCCGGCAGGGCAGGCACATCAGTGCGCTTCGCAGACGGACGCGCGTGTCGTGCGCTTGCGCGTCCACCGCCCGCTCGCGTACGGAGACAACGTCGCGGTGTGCGGAAACACCGACTTGCTCGGCAACTGGGACGCTGATTTGGCGTACATCCTCACAGGCTCCGACGACGACGTGTGGTCCGCGCAGATCGCGATGAACGACGCGGACGTCGACGCGTGTGAGTTCAAGGTGCTCGTGAAGTACGCGGACGGCTCGGTGCAGTGGGACGACGGCGACAACGTAAGCATCAGCCGCGAGGAGGGCGACTTCCACTCCGCGTGCGTCGCGAACGCGAAGTGGGTGCGCTTCCGCGTGCACTCGCCTTGTCCTGAGGAGAACAGCATGCTCGTGTGCGGCACTCCAGGTCAGCTCGGCGCGTGGAAGCCTGAGAATGCGCTCGCGTTGACGCGCGCGGACGGCGACGTTTGGTCCGCGGAGGTGGCGATGTGGGACGGCGACGTGAGCACTTGCGAGTTCAAGGTTCTGATGCGGCACGGCGACGGCACGTTTGAGTGGGAGGATGGTGAGAACCAGCGCGTCGGCGACGTGGTGCCTCACAGCGCTGGGACGGGAGGCGTTGCAGGTTTGGCGGCATCTGGCGCGGACCTGCGCACTCCCTTGGCACCTCCCCCTGCGCGCGGCGCACCCGCACCAGCAGCTCCTCGGAAGCCAACATCGACGCAGGAAGCTGAGGCGATGGCTCGAGCGGCTGAGAATGCAAGGGCGCGTGAGGAGATTGCAATGAGGCGTAAGCAGGAGGCTGATGCTCGTGCGAAGGCTTGGCGCGAGCACCAGAATGGCAGTTAATTTTGGGCATGGCTGATGAAGAAGGAGGGCTTTCTGATTTGATTTCGATTTTGTGTTTGTGTTTGTGTTTGATTTGCGTGGGTGATGATGATGATGGTATTTTTTTTAGAGGGTGGAAAGAAAACGAAAAAACTTCTTGTGATGTTGTTGTAACGCTGGCTTTTTTGATGAATGATTTTCTTTATTGAATATTCTTCGGTTCGTTTGAAGATGATTCGTTTACTAGGGGTGTTTGTAGTTAGCAATTTAGTATACAGTATTGTATGCAAAACGAACGAACGATCAATCATCAAGTGTACTTTGTTGTTACTGCGCAACCTTCACGACGAAAAACGTGCTTTTATGACACGATCCTCTTCGTCGTATAACGCGCCTGTGAGCACTCGCGCGTTTTCGAGCAAACCGAGGTAACCCGACCACTCATACGCGTCAGCGATATTGTGAATGAGATCGGCGCGCGTCAGCCCTTCCGGGCCAACGCAGTACGTCCAGCACTCACTTCCAATCTGTTCGAATTCAAGAATGATGTGGATAGATCTGCTCTCGTCGCCTCGCACCACCTTCTCCTCCAGATCGAGTCCACTCTCCTGCAGATTCGCGTTGATGGCGTTGTTGTTGGCTCGTCCAATATCGTACCACATCGTAAGGGGAATCGCGCCGAGATCAATGAGCGTACCGGTGGTCGACGGAGGAGGCGGAGGAGGTGGAGGAGGTGGAGGAGGTGGTGGCGGTGGCGGTGCGTCCGTCATCGTAAGCCGGTGATGAAATGTCACGCCACGTGCTTCGTTGATGATGATTTAACTGTTCAATGTCACACCCGGACAGATTTCAGGACATAAATGATTTTCTTGTGATACGGGGTTTTGAGGGCAGGACGCGTGTTTTGGCAAACGTCCTCTTGTCCGCTAATAAGGATTGTACGACGAAAGTTACACCATTCTCAAACTCGCCTACTGCATAAGCGTAACTATCATAATTTGGCCAGCGTCGTGGGTCGCGCGTATTCTCCCTGCTACTCATACGCCGGACGGATCCGTATCGCATTATTGGCGAGGGCATGCTTTGCGTGCTGTGCGTGCTGCGCACTAGGATTAGGTGGAAAGCGAGCTGAGCTCATACACATGCTCGCGGCGAATCTCAACGTTCATTCGTCAGGCAGACGGCATAGGTTACAGAAAAATGGACACGTCACTTATCGTTACACAACAGCTATCTAGTTGGCAGTCTCTGCTCACTGTCTTAGCCTTCTCTCAATGCCGTCCATGTGCGCCATGCCCACGACGGCGACTACGCTACCTCTTAGACGTTTTAATTTCTCCGCCATGAACTCGTCTCGTTGGTCCAAAATGACGTCGACGATTTGCGGGTACTGCTCGCGCAGGTGAGAAACAGCGGCGCGTATGGTTGCCCTATTTTTCAGCCGCTCAACCGTCTCCTGCATGCCCTCCCCGCTCGTGTCGTACGCCTGGAACACGCTAGCGAGCTCGGGAGGGAGCGGCGTCGCGCCGCCGAACATGAAACGCATGACGTCGGACACCTTGATTGCCTTTCGCAACTCCGCGAAGGTTGCGTCTTGCTCGCGGTCAATGAGCGCGAGATTCGCACCGACGTTCGACGCCTCCTCCATCGCCACCTGGAACTCCTTTCCCGGTTCCAGTCCACTCATTCTCAGACCGCGGTACATCTGAGACACGACCGCTTTCAGCGCGGCGCCTCCGAGACCGAGCGCGTTAGCGTCTTGCGTGACTCCAAGCGCCTTGAGAAGCTTCTTGACGACTTCGTCCGGCGTCGTTTCGTTTTGGTTGGCGAAACTGGATTGTTTTTGAAAGCGCTGCGCCCTTTCCCGACACAGTTCGATCGCGACGACGTCAGGCTTAACCGTCGAGATGAGCTGTCGAACTTCCCGTGCACTTTCCTGAGAAATGTGCGCGGTTCCTACCAAGAAGACATCCGTCTGAGAGAGAGGAAGGCGTATTAATGACGTATTATTGTGATTCGATGAAGGTGAAGAGGATGATGACCAGGTTCTTCTCACATGTGCGTTGACATAAAATGTAAAAGATGAAGAGCGTGAAAGGAGAGACGTTCTTGTGAGTCTTGTGGTGAGCGACCCATGTGTTGTTATGAGCAGGAACGCCATGATGAACAGGTCTTCGAGGGGACGGGCAAGAAGGCTGTTAGGCGACCCTGTCTGTGGCGGTAAGGGTATTGGACTAAGGTTAGTCGGGTTAGGGTTAGGGTTAGGGTTAGGGTTAGGGTCTCATCTCCCCTTAACTCAACTGACTGGGCTGATGAGAGCTGACTCGGCATTCTCAACTCGCTGCCAACGAACATGGCCAGCACACTGATGTAGCCGCGGGTACACGACGTGCGTACCTTAATAAGACGAAGTGAGTAGGAATACAACGAATATTTCGTGTAACGTTTGTTTTGATAATGAAATTGCCGCAGCGTTCTCCACCGACGTTTACAAATCGCACTTCCGTGTTGCTTTACAACGAGATGCGCTGAAGGCGCTCAAGCGCATCTTCGGCAGTCGCGCGCTTTTCAGGCTTCGCTTGCCAGCATGCTTCGACAAGTTCGCGAACATCTCGCGGACATGCATCCGTGTCCGCAGGAAGGGGTGGACGCTTGCCATCAGCCACGTACCGCATGTACGCAACATCGTGCATATCAGCCATCGGGAGCTGTTCCCGCGTAGCCATCTCCCACATCGTGATGGCGAAGGAAAACATATCGCTCGCCGGAGTTTTGCGCTCACCTTCGTTGCACTCGGGCGCCGCCCATCGAATCGTCGATCCGCCTTGCACGTTAGCCGTCGAAGACGCGTGCTGCTTCCTGATTGTCGCGAGGCCAAAGTCAATCAGAACGGCATTGTCATGGGAATCCAGGAGAAGGTTTGCAGCTTTGACGTCGCCGTGCACGATTGGAGAAGGTTTGCGCGCGTGAAGGTAGTCGAGGCCAGATGCTAGGCCGACACCCCACCGAATGCGACGTTCCCATGAAATGTCCATGTCCGTATCTGTGAGCTGATCAGACACGCATCCGTTCGGGTAATATTGCATCACGTAGCCATACGTGGGCGGCTCGACGATGGCGCCGAAAAATACCATGATGTTCGGGTGTTTGAGCTGGGAGAGAATGTGCGCCTCGCGGAGCATTGCTTTGATGCTCGGACGATTCAACCTGTGCGCGTGCAGCACCTTAACTGCGACCGATGCACCCTTGCGAAGAACGCCACGATGCACGTTCCCAAAGCCACCCTCACCCACGAGCGTGTCCATCGTGACGTCAGCCTGCGAGATGGTGAAGTTTGCAAGCTGTGCTTTTAGCTCTTGCATGCGATCCTTCTTCTCTGCGACGACATCCTTGGACGACTGCATGGCGTTGATAATTTCCGCGTACTCTTCAATGAGATTCGAGTTTGGCACTTTCTTGTCATTCAGCACACCGACGACTCCGTTGACGGACGTATCCCAGAAGTCGAGCGAACCGCGGTACAACTCAAGGAAGTTGATGCCTCCAAGGAACTTGAGATCCTCCGGTGCCTGCTGCATGAATTCTCCAATCCGCTTCTTGTCGTCGATGTCGATGACAGGCTGGATGAATACGTTTGCTTCGACTGCCCATCGGAGTTCGCTCAAGCAGAAAGGTCGCATGAAGTACGCGGTGCCATCTGTCCCATCGCCGTCGCTGATGATGGCCACACAAATGGTCGAATTGCGAACACCTTCTCTCATGGCTGCCTCATCGCGATTCTTCATCTTGACGTCAAGCCAGGCTGTGATGCCACGTTCCTTAAGGCTGCCAAAGAGATCGAGCGCAAGCAGCTTCGCATTCGCATTTCTCTGCGTATGGCTGATGAAGACATCCCATCGACCTGGTGCGTTGATGATAGCAGCTTCTTTCGTTGACTGCTCGGGATTTTTTGCTGGTAATGTTGATGGTGGTGGTGGTGGTGGTATAGTCGCCGCAGAAGGGGTGTGATTTGTTGTCGGTGGTGCGGGTGTTTGAGCCGTGGGTGATGTTGTTGATGATGATGGTGACTTGGCGTGCACGATTGGCGATGGTGCGTTTGTTTGCGATGGACGGAAGGCGCACGACCACACAGAGTCTGTGTGTCCCTCTAGTGTACGCACGCACGCGCCCGTCGACGCGTCCCACACTTTCGCTGTATTGTCCAAGCTTGCAGTGACAACCTGCGTACCGTCCGGGGAGAAGGCGCACGAGTTCACAGCGCTTGTGTGTCCCTCTAGTGTACGCACGCACTTGCCCGTCGACGCGTCCCACACCTTCGCTGTATAGTCGAAGCTTGCAGTGACAATCTGCGTACCGTCCGGGGAGAAGGCGCACGATTCCACATAGCTTGTGTGTCCCTCTAGTGTACGCACGCACGCGCCCGTCGACGCGTCCCACACCTTCGCTGTGTTGTCCTCGCTTGCAGTGACAATATGCGTACCGTTCGGGGAGAAGGCGCACGAATACACAGAGTATGTGTGTCCCTGTAGTGTACGCACGCACACGCCCGTCGACACGTCCCACACCTTCGCTGTCTTGTCCCAGCTTGCAGTGACAATCTGCGTACCGTCCGGGGAGAAGGCGCACGATACCACACAGTTTGTGTGTCCCTCTAGTGTACGCACACACGCGCCCGTCGACGCGTCCCACACATTCGCTGTCGAGTCGGAGTGTCCAGTGACAATCTGCGTACCGTTTGGAGAGAAGGCGCACGAAAACACATAGTATGCGTGTCCGTCAAGTGTACGCACGCACGCGCCCGTCGACGCGTCCCACACCTTCACTGTCTTGTCCTCGCTTCCAGTGACAATCTGCGTACCGTCCGGGGAGAAGGCGCACGAAATCACACCGCTTTTATGTCCCTCTAGTGTACGCACGCACGCACCTGTTGTTACGTTCCAGATACGTGCTGTCACGTCTTTGCTCGCGGTGACGACGTACTGCTGCGTATCGTCATATCGCAGAGGTGGTGCAGGTGCAGGTGCAGGTGCTGGCACATACATGGCAGGCGCTGGCGCTGGCACATGCTCTTGGCTTGCCCCGCATCCCATGTTCTGTATGCTTAAGTAAGTAAGTAAAAGTCTCTCTCGCGAGCGAATAAATCAGACTGTAAGAGTAAGCTCAGGCGAAAGTTCGTGTTGCGTGTGCTTATTAATATTATTATAATTAGCAGCAACAGCGGCGATGGCGGCCGGTGTGACGTTAACGTGCGACACCAGGCAAGCACGACAATAGGCGAGCACGAGTGTGATGGCTGCTGGCCGGTATGGCGTGTTGTGCTGATGTGTTTCGCACTTGTAAGGTCTCACCCCCCGGCCCCGGGGGGGCACCCTTAATTAAGGCCGGGCAGCCGGGGAGGGGAGGGGATCCGAATGCAGAATGCCGGCGGGGGCCGTTCGTTCGGGATGTGCCCTAAACCTTTATGGGCGTTCCTTGAGACCTTGACCCTTAGTCGCCCTAATCGCATGCGCCTGTGGGTGGTATGGAACCCAGTGGACCTGTGGCATGGACCTAAACCCAGGTTGTTTTCACTATGACAGAGTTGCACATTCACTATGACCAGGGGGCTCCTCAGGTGGTGGTATGGGTATTCGGGGTTTATGATGTTTCTATTTCGGGTTATTAGGGGTTTCCAAGGGGTTAGGGTTAGGGCTAGGGTTAGGGGTTAGGAATAGGGTTAGGGTTCGGGTTAGGTGGTTAGGGTTAGGGCTAGGGTTAGGGTTAGGGTTAGGTCTAGGGTTAGAGTTAGGGTTAGGTGGTTAGGGTTCCCGCCGCCGTCGTGCGCCGCCATTCGCAGTTTCTCGAGACATTTCGAGGGAACGTTTTTTTTATCTGCGCATCTCGTACACAACAGGTAAAAGTAAAAGTATGGTGGCTTCATCTCTGCTTGAGTACGTCTCTGTCTCTTTATCAATCAATAACTCGACGCGATATCTGTACGTGAAGCCACACAGAGGTGTCTCGCTTGGTGGTGGCTTAACTTCTTCTTCCCCATCTTCGTCTTCATCCTCTGTGCTCTTCCTGTGTGGATTTGTCAATGCCGAGGAATGTCAAGCGCTCTTCAGCACATTGCAACATCAGAAGAAAACCTCCTCGAAGAAGAAATCAAACACTCCGTCGTCAAAGCAGCGAACATCCGGACAACTTGCACTTTCACGCAACGCTTCTCACTTGGAGATTCACAGGTCTGGAAAGGCGTGTTTAATTGCATTCGCCAACGAAACTGACGCGTCGATGGTGTTGAACGCAAAGACACTACCAAGCTGCGAAACACCCACGCGTGGACTCGCAAGCTGGGTGCAGGCGCACGAAGCGGAGAACTACACGCTTGAGCACCAGACTGACCTGGCGACGGAACTGGACGTCTTCATGGCGGAATTCGACAACGCGGAACTCGCCTCCAAGAGACGCAGAGACGCTGCCATACGGTCGTCCGCAGCCGCAGACGCGAACGACGACGACGGGGGAGGGTGGACAGTCGTCACGCGACGACGCAAGGGTGCTGGAAAACGCTCACTCGACGACGACGTCTCAGACGAAGAAGCCGAAGGGGACGGCTGGCAACTCGCTTCCAAGTCGTTCCAAGCTCTGCCACTTGCCATGGCGGAACGTCTCGCGGCGGAAATACGAGGACAAACGGCACTCGCGAATGGCGACACGCCAACTTCCGCCGACGCCGCAGCAGCATCCCTCGCAGCCTCTCGAGCGAAGAAGAAACGAAAGAAGGACGCGGCGGCGCTTGGATTGCCATCCTTCTACCGACACCAAAACGAACGTCGTCTCAGAGAGTCGTTCAAACGCGGCAAGGCGAATGCATCCGACGCATCCGCGCGTCTCGATGCCGCACGACGCGCCGCGGAACGACTTGCGCGTCAGTAAAATACATGTAAAAGCTAAGATTGCTCATTCAGTACAAGTATGTATGTATATATGTATGCATTTTTGTTTTACACTCCTCCTTGCGTCGACCTCCTCTTCAACTCATCGCGCGACGCCGCGGCGGCTCGAGACTGCCAAGCATCATCTCCCTCCTTCCCTTTCACAGCAATGTCGATAGGTCCGTTCGGCGGCGTGCCTGCCCGACCAGCGCGATGGCCGCCACCGCCGCCGTTGCTCCGTTTCGGAGCCTGTCCGCCGACAAACCATACGAAAGCCTGGCGCGCACAGTACAAAACTAAAACCACGAAAACCACGAGCATGACCGGCGCACCGTAGCGAGCACCCTCGCCACCTGGACGGAACATGTCCATCGAATCTGCACCGCGCCACGTGTGCTGGCTGTGATGCTTGAACCAGTCGCGCAGTTCCAGCACATCGTGCACCGTAACCACACTCGGGTTGTTGGCGGCGTACTCGTACACGACGTCCGTCAGAACGCCCGGACCCGTCGCCTCGAGCGTAAGGCTTGGATTGCGTGCCACATCCTCCTTCTCCGCGTGAGCGATGCGATCGTCGGCAAGCACGCGGCGCGCAGCCTCGTCCGCGACGCGGCGAAGCACTTCGTGTCTCGGCGTGGCGTAGAAAATGAAGTTTGAAAGCTGAGGATGCCTCGCGTACGAGTTCAAGCCTAGCGCCTTGCCCACGGCGACAAACACACCCTCCGCGGAGGCACGCCACGTGCGAGCGCGAGGCTTTGGCTGCTCCTCGAAAAACACCGCGCGAGGCGAGTCCGGACATGCGGTCGCGTCTTCCACGCATACCAGGTCCGAGTTGTAGAAGACGCGATCGTGCATCGTCAGCAGCTCACCCACCACGGCGACGTCGCTGTCGGCGTAGATGCCACCGGCGAGGTATACCTTGGCATAACGCCACAGGTCGGTCTTCTGAACGGGCAGGTTGCACGCCTTGAAGGCGCGAGGGAGCAGGCCGTCCCCGTTCGTGAGTTTGTCGTACGCGTCGACGTCAGCCTCGAGGTCGGACCATTCGGTCGTCATGTCAATGGCGTATCCAGCTCTCAGCCATGTTCTCTTCCAGCGTGCCACCTCGCTTCCTGGATTCGGGCCCTCCGTCATGTGGACGACAGGAAACGGCGAGACGGCGGACGGCGCGGCGGCGGTGACGGATAACGTTTCGCCGTTGTCAGCGGCAGTGGCGGCGACGGCAGTCAACTCGTCTTTCCGCCCCTGCTCGCGAAGCTGGAATGTCTCCATGATGCGACGCTGGTAGTGCAGCAAGCCTCGCAGACGTTCAATTTTTGCGACGCCGTTCAGCGCGCGTCCTGACAGGTGCACGACGAATCGCTTCGATTCGTCGGGATGCACATTCGTTCCGTGCGCGTTAAACGTTCGACGAGGTAGCCAGAGCACACGGCTTTTGAAGTCGTGCTCGTGTCCTTTGAGAGGGAGCGTCATGCGTCTTTTGATGCGGTCGCCGAACGCCTTGGGCTCGACGTGCACGAGCGAGAGGAAAGCGCGTTGCTCCCACGCGAACGGGCACACTTTCCAGTTGCACAGCGTCGACCCTCCCTCAGTTTCCGACGACAGGCTGTGTCGCAGTTCGATGGCTAGGTCGAGGAACTTTCGCATGTGTTCGTCGTTGCGGTAGATGACGACGCCTGCGTTGAGTCCGCCGCCGTCCATGGAGAGCGCCATGCTTTTATCCATGTGTTCCATCTGCTTGAGTATGCCTCCTATGCTAAAGTCAGGGTTGACGACGACGGCGTCAGCGTCGAGCGTGAATGCGTAGTCCGCGCCTTGTTCAAATGACGCCTTGGCTAGGTCCAGTTTGCACCACGACGGCGCTTCCTGGCACGGCTTCGTGTCAACGAACTTAGGCGTGACATGCGCGTGTCGCGACGTGTACGCAGTCAGCGACCTTCTGAGTCCTTCCATGATATCTGCGGGATACCCTGACGCTAAGACGATGCAGTGAACACGATACGGCGCGTACGAAACCGCATCCGAACCGACTGACGACGATGACGAAGAATCCAAAGAAGACGACGAAGACGACGAAGACGATGACGACGACGACGAACCCACACCACGAGGGTCTGACGCACCATAGATCAAATCTGTAGTCACGAGAGGATTGACTTCCCCATCTTCGCCGTCGGACGCACGACCGAGCATATTCGTGGAGAGAGGGACGAGCGAGGAGGACGATACCAGTAGGCTCGACGTGTGCTTTTGGTTTCGACTCCAACTAGGAGGTGACTCGGAAGAAGACGCCATTCTTCGGATCTGATTTTTATCAAAGGAGAGAGGGGGGAGATTGATTTCGCGATCGGAGGAAGAGGAACGCGGCGACGAGGGAGGGGGAGCCCTAACCCTAACCCTAACCCTAATCTTACATAACCCTAGCCTAAGGATGCACGCGAGTATTCGGGAGACCCCGTTTCAGTTTTGGTCAGAAACCCCTGTCAGGCTGCAGCGCAAACCGCACCATGCCACACCAAACAAACAAGGTCTCTCCAAACCGGCGACGGCACTAAGCCTTCATCTTTGTCACGCTTGAGCTTCCTCACTCAGGGTTTCTCGTGTTGGTGTGGCGTGCATGGCAAGTAGTACGCCGAAGACCAGAAGTGAGAATGAAGGTGAGAATGAAGGCAGTGTGTACTAGGTGTGTGTTGTATGCACTTTGCGCGACGCCGGCAATCCACGTGTACGCGGGTAGGACGATCGTCTCGTACATTCGCGTGACGTCGTTTGTCCCCGAGTCCTTGCCATCGTCGATCGCGCGGACCTTCGACCGTTGTGCGATACCAAATCGTCGCAGCGGTCGGAGCATGCCATCTCTTAGTGCACGAGCAATAGCGTTTCCGCGAACAATCGGATCGCGCTTGGATCGCGCTCACTCGGATCGCGGATTCGGGGTTATCTCCACAAAGCGACGCCATTGATTGTTGAAATAATGAAGTTTCGCACAACAGTCTTGAGTGACTTCAACAACCTGTGGCGGGCGCGGGCCACCAAACAATGGGTGGACAACAACAGTGAAGAAGAAAACGAGTTCAGGACTCTCGAACGAACCGGTCTAATAAACTCTAAAACTACGTTCCCGAACCCAACCGGGATCCCCAACTGAACGACCTTCGGGACCCTCCTTGGGGGGGGGGGCAGCCCGTTTTTGATATTTTGGATTTCTCCGAGGACGCCGTCGATTCCCGGCGAAGATTCGTCGCATGCCGAGACTGCTGTGCGCGTAAGTCGTCGTTTCGAAGTCAGGAGGTTTAATCTTGTGATTTGTGGCTTGCAACAGGGTACATCTTTGTTGTGCGGCTTTGTTGTGCAGCTTTGTTGTGACTGTGCTCGTGACACTGCCTTTCCTTTTTTGTTTGTGCCAAGGTTGTTCGTGACGCTGTGAGAGATCAGCTTGCCACCTTTGTCTTGTGAGGTGTGAGTGGCTAATCCTCGTGATCGGTGCCTCGAAGCACGTGCGTATTACTTCTTGGTTCCCAGACATCAGAGGTGGTTCTTGAGACTTCTTCATAGGTGAGAACTTGTGTCGTGATGGTGTCTACTTCAGCTGACGACGACTTCGAGAATGTGCGTCTCGTGGTTCCTGAGTCGTCGTCGTCGCGTCCGTCGGCGTCGCGACGTGCTCTGGGTACTAGTGGTTCCAGTTCATCGTCATTAGCAGAGAATGTGAACCATGGCCAGATGGGTGTTGTTAATCTGGGCTCAGCATCTTCCTTGGAAGCCGCCGACGCCGCCGCCGCTGCATCTCAAGAGCTCGCTCGTTCAGAATCGGATTTTGCGACGTACACGGTCGACGACGCGCTGAACCACCTGGGATTCGGGAGGTACCAAGTCTTCATGCTCGTCTACACGGGAATGGCGTGGACGTCAGACGCCATGGAAATGATGCTGCTCTCCTTCATTGGACCGGCGGTGAGGTGCTACTGGAAACTCTCGCCCGTGAAGGAAAGCATCATGAGCGCCGTCGTGTTCCTGGGCATGATGGTGGGTGCGTACGTGTGGGGATACGTCAGCGACAAGTACGGACGACGCACGGGATTTCTAGCCACCGCAGCAGCCACCTTTCTATTTGGACTCGCATCCGCGTTCGCGCCTTCGTTTGCTTGGCTCGTGCTATTCAGGTGCTTCGTCGGGTTCGGACTAGGAGGAGTGCCCGTCGCTTTCACGCTGTTTCTGGAATTCGTGCCGTCCGCAAACAGAGGAAAGTGGCTCGTAACGATGGAGTCGTTCTGGACAGTAGGATCGTTCTTCGAAAGCGCGCTCGCATGGGCTCTGCTGCCCACACACGGCTGGAGGTGGCTGCTCGCCTTCTCCACGCTCCCGCTCTTCATGCTCCTCGTCTGCTTCCCCTGGCTTCCCGAGTCGCCGCACTACCTCGCCGCGAACGGGAGGATCGAAGAGGCGCAGGCTCTCCTGTTCAAAGTGGCGGCGGCGAACAGAAAACCGCTCCCACCTGGAAGACTCGTCGCGAATGCAGTGAAGGCGGGCATCGCGGATGACGACAAGACGGGCGAAGATTCCGTATCCCTGTCGTGCTGCCCGCCAGGCTTGCGAGTGACGCTCGCCGGACTGTGCTATCTGTTCTTTGCCAACGCGTTCACCTACTACGGCCTCGTGCTTCTGACGACGGAACTTCACGCGGCAACCGTCGGATGCGACGCGGAGACACGATCACCGCTCCTTTCCAACTCCGACTATGGATCTATTCTGGCGACGTCGTTGGCCGAGGCTCCCGGCTTGGTTGCCGCCGCCTTGTTGATTGACAGCCTCGGCCGCCGCGGATCTCTCGCAGCTGGCCTTGCATTCGCGTCGGCGTTTGTCTTCCCGCTCATGTTCCTCGCGAAGGGATCTACGGGTGCGGCGACGACGTCGATTCTCTTTGGCGCACGGTGCAGCATAATGTGTTCCTTCACCGTGATGGTGATTTACGCGCCTGAGGTGCTTCCGACGTCGATTCGGAGCACAGGCCTTGGTCTCTCGAATGCCGTCGCGCGGCTGGGTGGCATTCTCGCGCCGTTTATCAGCGTGTCCATGGTGGAAGCTGGCTACGAGAAGACGGCGGAGCTTTTGTACTTCGTGGTTCCCGCGAGCGGCGTCGCGCTTCTGATGGCTGTGCTGAAGAAGGAGACGAAGGGCACGGATCTCGGCAACGTGAGCACGGAGCTCGAGCTCGCGGAGTTCTCGTAATACTAGTTGTATTTCATCAGATGGTCTTAGTATATAATAAGTAATAATAACATACTACAGTAATCACAACGAACAGTAAAGTAGTGCACTGCCGACCGAGAGTTTGTCCGTGCATATAGACTGCTGAGTGGTGCGTTGCACTATGCCGTTGAAGACGAAGCTCCCGCACCTTTATTGGCGCACACCTTTTTGTGCGCTTTCCAGGCCGCGACTTGACACTCGCGAGAGCAGTATGACACGGCGCCACAGCGACTACACTTCTTGAGGTTGACAAAAATGATATTCGCCCCGCAGTGAGCGCAGCACAAGTGTAAGCTCGCCTTGTCGTAAATCCGACCTTCCTTAGCAGCCTTCTCCATCTCCGCCTTGAGTCTGCGGGCGAGGTCGTGCGGCAGTGGAAGAAGGCCAAACTCCTTCGTTTTTAGTATCGCATCAATGCCCATATCTCCCGGAGCTCGTCCTGGCTGGTCACCAATTGGGTACTCGAGCAAGACCACCTGAAGACCGTCGTGCGCACCGAGCCAGCATCTCGACCCATCCTTGTCTTCAATGGCCCACTTGAAATGCTCCACACATGCCTCCATCTTCTCGATGTAGCGAAGATGCCGCATCTCTCTTGCAGCCTTGTCCACAAATCCACTCTCGCGCGCTGCTGCGGCTGACGCTGCAATCTCTTCGCGTTTTCGCGGCTTTCCACCAGGCAGAATACTTTCCATGGAAATGAATGACATATCCAATGCCTTCTTTCCCACCGACACGGTTGCGTGCAGGGCATTGCCACTTTCTGGCGACACGGATGCAGCTTGGATAGACGGCGAATCGCCGATTAACTCAATAAGCACATCGACACCGCGGACAAAGTCATCACAATGCGAAGGAGGGGCGCCAGGGCAACCTCTTCGAGCAAGTGAGTGAATGATATCCTGTCTGGCACGGAGTTGCTCCTTGGCAAGCGGATGGCTTGCGCACAGTCGTTGCAGCAAGTGCACGATGGTTACCACAAGCACCTCTTGGTCATGTTCCCTTGAAGCGCTGCCCACACCTGTGAAAGGCGGCACGCAAAGTGCATCCAACGTTGTATCGATTACCCCAGCATCCACTAGCTGTCCGGCCATTTGCTCGTCGAGCCCCAAGCTGGCAATCGCACGCGCAATTTGGCACTCATTTCGAGTCGCGGCAATGTATTTCGAATTTCCAAGTGCGATAGGCAGACGAAGGGCACGCACGAGCTCTTCAGCTAAGCCTTGCTCGCGTGCGAACGCAGCTATGCACGGCGGGCTTCCGACGCATAAACTGTGGATTGTTTGAGCCACGTAATAGCCGACCAAGTAGAGAAGCCTTTCGCTCGAATGTTCCTCACGTGTATCCCAGCTCCCTAGTGCATCCGTGGTGTCGCGGCTGTCATTCGATGCGCGCAAAGCGGAGAGCAATATTGCAGGCGCAGAAGCATCCAAGAGTGCTTTCTTAGACGGTGGCAGCATTTTTGACGATGTAACCCTCTTCCCGCGTGAGTCTGTTGTTGACTGCGAGATGAGCCGCGGTATCAAGGACGCGTTCATTCCACATAGCAACGCGTCTGCTGTGGATGCTCCCGGCGCGCACCTCTCTCGCAAGAAGCCGAGGGCGTGTTGATGCCAGCCCAACTTGAAATACGCAGGTAGCGCGCGCTGATCGTTCGCGATGCTGATTGCAAGATTCATAATGTTTTTCGTCACTGTCTCGTCGACAGTATTGTTAACGCAGCACTGCGCCAACGTGTACAGGGGTGGTAATATACCTGTTGGTGCGAACGCATCCTTCTTACTCCACGGCTGGCTGATGAGCAAGCTCCCGCGACGCGGTCCATCGGTCACCTTCTCTCCTGCAAAATCACGAAGAGTTTCTAAAACAATGTTCGTGACCCAACAATCCCAAGAAGGGTTCGAAGGGTCCCACCGTGACCAAGCATCGACGGGTGCTTGTACTGCTTGATGTAAAATACTTGCACACCACCTCAACCCGCTCATTTCTGCTTGCCCAGGCGGGCCGTTGACAAACTCGGCCAAGCCTTCGTCGCTCTTCACGAGTGGTTTAAGCTCGACAAACACGTCACGAATTTGCACAATGTTGATCGAGCCAGGTCGCGTGAGGTTGTACACGAGTTTGTGCACTTGTCCTGCGTCGCCGGCAATGTCTGGTGCGCGCGTCGCGTGTGCTTGTGCTTGCATATGCCCGAACGCAGATGTGAAGATCTCGTGCAGCGCTTCGTCGGACGCAGTCGAAATCCCTTGCCTCAGAGCGCGAGCCTCGTGTAATTCGTGTTCCGGATACGCATCGAGCATCATGTCAACAACCTCTTGACGCGACATTCCGCCAAACAACAAACAAGCAACAGCCGCGAGGAGGCGGAGTCGTCACTCGTCAGCGTAGGACAGG
This sequence comes from Pycnococcus provasolii, assembly GCA_938743325.2. NCBI lineage: Eukaryota > Viridiplantae > Chlorophyta > Pseudoscourfieldiophyceae > Pseudoscourfieldiales > Pycnococcaceae > Pycnococcus > Pycnococcus provasolii. The sequence goes on along the minus strand of OW568902.1, from coordinate 56,711 downwards.
CACGCCCGCCAACGCCATCACCACCCTCACCACCACCACCCTCCTCACCACCACCACGCTGTCTTCGCGGCATGGTACTCTGCAGATGTCGACCGGTTATTTTTAAAAAAATAAAATAAAATCTGGGTGGTTTGTGACGTGACAAAAACACTAATGTGAAAAAAAAAAACAAAATACAAAAAATGCCAATGCAGCTTAATGACGGATCCCCATATTAGGGCAGTCCAGAGCCCTCCCTTGCAGTGTTGCGCCGAGGCCATTGTCATCCGTCGCCATTGCGCGGCCATTCCATTCCATTCGGAATCCACTGCATCCATCCTGAAAAACTTTGGGGATCGGCAAGTCAGTCGCCTCAAGTCAAGTCATTGGGCCAACCCTTCCGTCATGGCGATCCTGACGATCCCTGACGACGCCAGTGGCAGTGGCCGCCGTCTTGATTCAAATGATCAAGGTGTTGATGATGGCCTCTTGATTCCTCAGAAGGAAACATCAAGAGGAGGTGTCGGTGTGCTGCGTTTCTTTGGGCCCGTCCTGCGTGTCGCGCTCACGCTGCTCTTATTAGCGCTCGGATTTCACGTCGTTGGTACGTTCGTTTCGTCGTCTACGCACACCTGAGGCGTTTCATTCAATAAAAACTCACTCACTCACTCACTAAAACAAAACGAAACACTCCCTCCCTCCGCGAATACGAACAATAACGACAGACGAGATGCTTTCTTTGGACAACCTCGAGCGCGAGAACGCCAAGCACAGAGCGGGCGTGGCGGAGGAGGCGCGAACGATGGATATGCTAGACACGTCGCAGCACAAAGACATGCTGGGCAGGTACAAGATGCAGCCACCACCGCCCGCGCCGGCATACCCCGCAGCGCCAGACTCCGTGGAAGCGCCGGAACTCGACAACGTCGACGCGGACTCGCTGACGGCTTCGCCGTTCAACGAGAACGGAAACTTCGTCGGCGAGTCGCCCGACGACCGCGACACGAAGCTTCACCTGGAGAGGAACGTCGACGGGTATCAGCCGGACCACGTGTTCGACCGCGAGGCGGACATGCCGGACGTCGTCAAGCGCATGGCTGCACGAACGCAAGACGGCAAGTGGGCGCAGGTGCAGCTTCCGCTGTCCGAGCGCGACATCGACGTCATGCACCAGCCTACTGAGAAGGACCGCCTCGCGTCGTTCGACTTCATGAATCGCAGCGCTGTGGAGGTGGAGAATGAGCGCATGCGCAACGAAACCAGCATGACGCCACCGCCGCCGACGCCTGCGCCGCCGTTCCAGGCCACGTTCTGGGACACCGCGAGCTTGGATAAGCTCAACCTGCACAAGACGCAGGCTGAGAAGCTGATGCCTGACGGCAGCATTACGCGCCACATGATTGGCCCGGCGATTCGGTGCACGCGAGATCTAAGCCAGCCTATACATTTGCAGGGCGCCATCATGCAGTGGTGCGCGAATCCGCAGCACGCGCAGGTGTGCGAGAGAGCTGCGTACGCCTTCTCGCACCTTCGAGGCGCGGGCGTGCTTGGCCCGAAAGATCCGTCGCGAGGTGCGTTTGGCATGCCGTGCACGCTGCTGACCCGTGACTGCGTGAAAAAGGGCCAGAAGGTGGGAGGGCGGTACATGACCCAGATGGACATGATGCACTTTCCCAAGGCGCCGGAGTGGGGTCGGTGTGCGGTGGTTGGGAACTCGGCGCAGCTCATCAACAGCCATCGCGGCCCTGAGATCTCGGCGCACGATACAATCATACGCGTCGGCTACACATTCAACGGCCATCCGAGCGCCCCGCCCGTCAAGGGGCGTGAGCGCCACGTTGGCAACCGCACGGACGTCACGATTTTATTACCGGGCTACAACTTCCAGTCGAAGCGAGGCAAGAAGAGGGACTTCGCTCACCTGACGAACGGGCACACGAAGTACTGGATTAAGTGGGGTTACCAACCGAACTACGGATATCACACTGCTGGGCACCAGACGCTGTGGGTGAGTCCCGCCGGCGCGAAGAAGATGCGGGAATTCGACACGCTGGTGATGCAGACGTGGTCTCAGGTATCCGCCGGCTTAAGTACGTCGTTTGGCATGGGCGGGAAGGTGCTAGAGGAGATGAAGAAACGCAAGGGCTGGCAGGTTGCGCCAGAGGTGAAGGCGGCGGCGCTCATGCAGCTGTCCACACAGTGTCGCTCAGTGGATCTGTACGGACTCCCACACGCGGCTCGCTTATCGCAGACGCCGTACGCAAATCAGCAAGGTGTTGAGCCGACGTTGCACTTCGACGCGAGCGCGAAGCACGCGGCGGGCTTCTACTGGAGCGGCGCTGGTCTTGATCACAACGGCGGGCTCATCGGCTACGAAGTTCCGACGGTGACGCTGTCGACCATCATGATGAATTCGGCAATGATGGCTGGTCACGTTTGTGTGTACCAGGACGGCGAGGCGGCGGCGACGAAAAACCCCGTTCCTCATCCAAAGAAGAGAGGTCGGCGTTTGTTGAGATAGCAGTCGCAGTCGACGGCAGATCGAGACGCCATCCGTTTATCGTTCGTGTGATTTTAAACTATTTTTTTCTAAAATGCTCTGTTCATTTTAAGATATTTTTCTTTTCATCATATTTTGTTGACTAGGGTACTGCTAACCTTTCTTCTTCTTCTTCTTCGACGCAGCGGCCGCCTCTTCCTCGAGCCGTCTCATCTCCTCCTCTTCCGCGAGTCGTTTCGCCTCCTCCTCAGCGCGTATCGCGGCCAATTCCGCCTCGACGCGTAGTCGTTCTTCCTCCTCGATACGCGCCTCCTCGGCATCCTCCGCGTCCCTTCGCGCCTGCTCCTCGTCTAAGGTTGCCTGAAGCTGTGCCGTTTTCGCAGCTTCCTGCGCCTTTTCCTGCTTCGCCGCGTCCTTACGCTTCGCGACGAGCTCGACGCGTTCGCTGGCGACGAGCGTCCTCATTTCTGGCGTGTCGTTCGTAGCAACCTTTTGTATCGCGGCGGAAACCTCCGGGTCCGTGGTAAGAGCGCGTGGGTTGTTTCCGTAGCAGTTGGTTGCGTCCACTGCGGCGTTATTTGCGAGCAGTGCGACTACGACGTCGACGTTGTTTGCTGTTGCTGCTAGGTGCAGCGGTCTGTTTCGGTACTCTCCGACGGCGTTGACGTTCGCGCCGGCGTCTAGGAGCGCCTTACATACTTGTAGGTGTCCCGCGTACGCGGCGGCGTGAAGTGGCGTATCCCCCGTTTTATCAGTTGCGTTTGGGTTCGCCTTATGTTCGAGTAGCATCTGCAGCGCGTTTGTATTTCCATGAGAGGCTGCTACGAAAAGCGCCGTTCGTCCTGTGTTGTTGTCGACGGCGTCCACAGGCACGGCGTTCAGGCACTTGGTGATGGTTTCTAGGTTGTTTGTGTTTGCGGCAGCTATTAACAAGGCAGGCGTCGGCGGATTTGTGCTGTTGTCCTTATCATCTTGCTCTAAAGGTGGTGGTGGTGATGTAGTCGTAGTAGTATCTTCAAGAGTCTCCGAGAGTTCGGCCGGCGCCGGGGCAGACACCACAGCCAGGTTATTATCTGGGGTGTTACCACCACCGGCCTTAAGAGAAGAGTCCGCCGCCTCCAACTTGGAAGAATCACCAGCTTCTGGAGGGGAGCCTGAAGTGTCACCGCCAAGTTCTAAAGACGCCTGATGATGAGCCTCCTCAGGTTCTGCATGTGTGTCTGCGGAAGACTCGTTGACGGCCATGGAGGGTTGTGCGGGTGCGGGTGAGGTGAGGGAGGAGTCCTCCGCCATTTATAAAAGTGATGAAGCAGTGATGGGGGAGTGATGGGGGCGTGATTGATGGGGCGTGCGATATGGGGCCATATGGGGTTGCGTGCGGGTGTTTGTTGGTTCTGAGAATTCTGAGAAGGTCCAAGGGAGGGTTCTTCGCCCTGGTAAACCTTTACCGGGTACCGTTAGGGAGACCGTTAGGTACTGTACCATTAGGAGTCAAGCTGTTCGAAATCGCATGCACCATGTGTACTACAAGAACGCGTATGTTCTGCTGAATGAATGGCACCGGTGAAGTGGCTGAATGGTGTGAATGGACGACCTAAAGTGCACTTCATTACTGAATGTCTGAGGGATCTCAGGTTCCAACGTTGGATGAGCGATCTCGCTTAGCAGTCCTCTATTTACACGCCCTTTCTTCGCACGAATTCTGAAGGCATCACGGACCCTTCCTCCGTCTCACCGAGCGCAAGGCCGATGCCTGTTCCGTGGCCGTCCGATCCAAAGCCTGTGTAGTAGAGGCGCCACTTCCCCTCCGCCATGCGCACGAGATTTGGCCGACCGACGCCACCGCAGTCCCACGCGCCATCTCCACCAGCAGTGAGTACCATGCCCTCCTTGCTCCACTCCTTCATGCCGTCGCGCGACGTCGCGAGTGCGATACCAACACGACCTTGGTCATCCTCCTCCTCGTACACCATGACCCACATCAAACCAGATCCGTCAGACGACGCGACAGGAACAACGCAAGGATGGCGGCCGCCGTCAAGCACCATGCCTTTCGTCTCGCTCACGACTTTGATCCACCTCACGCCGTCTGCGCTGCGGGCGACGCCGATGCCCCACGTTCCTTCCTCGGTTTCGGCGTGGTAGTAAAGTCGTAGGTCTTCCTTGGGTCCCGCGAACACCTGCGTCGCTCCTCCCACGTTGTCAACGTCCCACATTTTGTTCGCGTTCCCCGCTCGATCTTCGACTTCGTACGTGGGCATTTCGTCCGCGATCGTCGCGCCAACGAACATGGCCCCCGACGAGTGTTCCGCCTCGTATCTGGCGAAGTTGGTGCCGTCTTGGCTGAGCGCGACAGCGACGCGCCTTGCGCCCGCCTTATCTTCCGCGTCGTACATGAGCCAGAACACTCCCGCTTGGAACGCGACGTCCGTGACTTCGACGGACGCCGTGTCGCAGTAGAACCAGTCTTCGGCGTTGGGTGCGAGTATGGGCGAAGCCGTGGTATCTCTCGTCCACGTGACTCCGTCGATGGACGTCGCGATGCCGACACTGCGTGCGCCGTCTGCGTCCGTTCCGGTGTACCACATTCTCCACGCGTCTGCGATGGAGTCCGCGTTGTCGGTTGGGTTTTTCGGAAGTCCATCAGGGAGGTACTTCACGACAGCGTTCGAGACGGTGCGCGAGTCCCACTTTTGAGAGGAGGGAGACGTTTCGGTATCCAAGTGCAAGTCCGAGGGAATCAGCACTTGGGAAGAGCAGAGCGAGGAGGAGGAGCACCGAATCTGATTCTGATTATGACGGGATGATGACGGACGACGAGAAGCCCCCAATCCTAGCCCACTCTCATAAAGACGAGGGCGGAGATGAAAGCCACGGCCGCCAATATGACTACTATGACTATGAGGAGTACGCCTGGCAGGAAGCGCCACCGGAGCCGAGATTACACAAGCCGCCATCGCCCGGACGATCTTGGGTTTGTGGCTGGGGGGAGGGGGGAGAGAAATCCTTCAAATCGCAAAATCGCATATCGCATTTGGGAAACAAATAACTTGGGAAGGGATTCGATTCGGGGTTTCGTGGGAACCAAGTTTGTTTGGGGGTTTGGTTCCTTGGCGTGTTCCTTAGGTGTGTTCCTTGGTGCTTTTGCTTTTGCTTTTGGAGTTTGGTTTGGTTTCGTTGGGTTGGGTGGTCTTCTGCTGGGTTGATGGGGATGGTCGTCTTCACGTCTTTGGTGGTGGGTTCACTGGGTGGGATAGTTTTTGGAACGTGTTATCACAACCTAGGACATACAGTAGGATGGTGTTTTGCTTCTTCTTCTGTTTTATCTGCGGATATTAATCGAGCACGAGGACCGATAGTGCCTCGTGGGGATATCCTCCTCCGACTGGCCGTGCCACGTCTGGCTTGGTAGAAAATAGTCCTGGGTGGGATCCGTCTCGACGTCCCCGAGCCCCTTGTTTGCTCGTTTGGTCACTGAACATGCCACGCGTCTACGTTAGAGCACGAGCTGCGAACTTGGTCTTCTTCAAGGGGTCGTTTGGTCGGTTGGTTTCGTTTTTTTTAGCATCGCGAGGGATCGTCTTCGCGTTGCGTGGTTGTTTTCGTCTTCTCCTCGTCTCGTCGGGCCTCGGGCCTCGGACAAAGGAAGGCGTAAAATAGGGGCTGGGTGAAGGAAAAAATGCAAACTCGAAGCGAGGCGCGTCACCAATCCACAACAGGAAAATCCTACGCGACCACCCCAGGGGGTAAGTCGTGCCTTTTAGAAGCCAGAAGGAGCGATCAACACAGGGGATACCCGTTCGGGTCCCCCGTGGGTTTTGGCCTCAGAAGCCTCGGAGGGGGAACGGCTCAGGGTCCCCCCCCCCCGGGGGCTATGATCGCTCAATCGGGGCCGGGAAAATCTATCTGCTCCGTTCACTGACTGTGGCTCGTGGGACCCTGGAGCTCCCCTCCCCCCCCGGAGCGCGGTGCTCTTCGGAGGGACCCTGGGACGCTCGCAATACTCCGGGCATCCGACTCACAATAATAGAACGTATAGTCATGGCGCCTGTGCCCACCGGTACGTCTGCTTCGGTGGCTCTTCGGAGTCGTGGGTTACATGTCTTATCATCATCAGCTTCACATGGACGCCATAGTCCTAGTAGAAGAGGGTATGCTCACCACCATTGTCAGGCGTCCTCCTCCTCCTCGTCGCATGGGGGAGCGGCGTCGTCATCCCAATCCGTCTCGGCAACGACGCAAACGGCATCCTCCCTCGCGTCATCGGCGACGTCGACGTCGTCCACGACGTCCTCATCGGGGCAGCAGCCGAAAGGTGCGCCGAACCCGGAGAGACTGAGAGAGCTGCGTATGGCACTCACGCAAGCACGCAAGGATGGGGATATGCAGCAGCTCATTCTCATCGCAGGGGAACTCAGGGAAGCGGTCACCGCGATCCTTGGAAGCGATGCCTCGGAAGAGGATATTGCGGGCGTCGCCACCGCACCGGCGCCGCGCTCGCCGCTGCCACCGCCGCCGCCGTCTTCGCCTCTGCCGCTTCATCCGACGCATCCTGCGTCAGTGGCCGCAGCCGTCTCTGCCGTCGAGCCGGAGACGGAAGCGGAGGCACACGAGGCGGAGTGGGAAGTCGCGGAGGCGGAGAAGGAGGCGGAGGCTGCCAAGGCGAGAATGGAGGCGGAGCAAAAGGCTGCCGCAGCTCGCGCGAAGCAGGCACAGGCGGAACAGCAGGCGGTGGCTGCGAAGGCGGCAGCCGCGGCTGCCGCGGCTGCCGAGGCGGAAAAGCAGGAGGCTGCTGCCAAGGCTCAGGCGGAGCAAGGTGAAAAGACTGCAAGGCTTCAAGCTGCGCAGCAGCAGGCTGCGGCTGCCGAGGCTGCAAAAGAGGAGGCGATTGCACGTGCTGCAGCTGCTCAGAAGCAGGCGGAGCTCGAGCTCGAGCAGCAGCGCCTTGCTCGTGCGGCTGCTGCACCGCCGTCGCCACCTCCACAGGCTGCTCCTCCGCAGGCACAAGCGCCACCGCCTCCTCCTCCTGCTCCCGCTGCTCCCGCTCCTCCACAACAACAACAACCTCCTGCTGCTGCTCCCGCTGCCGCACCACAACCTCCACCACAGCCAGCTTCCCCGCCACAACCTCCTCCCGCACCAGCACCTCCGCCACCACCCCCGGAACGGAAGGAAGATGCCGTCGTTCTCATGAATTCTGCTCAGCAGCAGAATAAGCTTTTCATCACCGTGCCATCCGTGCCGAAGGCGAACGAGCCGTGCACGCTGTTCGTGCGGTGCAACATGTCGAATGCGCTCGACGGACACGCGGAGGATGCTCGCCTGAACATTTCGTCGAACGACTGGCGTCTTCCCGTCGAACCGTCGAAAGACTGCCCCGTGGATGGCGACGGGTGCATGCGCCTCATGCCGCTCGACCGCGTCGCGCTCGGCGATACGTCGAATGGCCTCGACTCAAACTGGCGCCAGGCGAAGTTCGTCATCCCCAAGGAGGCGTACGGGCTTTCATTTGCGCTCACCGCGCGCGGCAACTGGGACAACAACAACGGCGAGGACTACAGGGTGGACGTTGCGGGAGATATGGACAAGGAGACGTACGTCATTCTCGAGCAGCAGCGGGCGGATCACAAACGCGAGCTCGAGCAGCAAGCTGAGGATCGACGGGATGTCGAGGGCATCGTGAACAACATGCTGCACAACGACATTGGATCGTGGCGCGACGGTGCGTCGTGCTCAGGATCGCCGTCGGAAAATGGTGCCGCCGCGCCGTGGGAGGTGAGTCCTTGCCCCGCGGCGTGCGGTGAGACGGTCACCGTCAGATACAGCAAGGCGTCGTCGAGCCTCGCGGCTGCTTCGAACGTCTTCTTGAACGCCGGCATGAACAACTGGCGCGATGACAGCAACATCACCAAGCTTCCCATGCAGAACGACCCGTCTAAGCCAGGGTACGTCATGGCATCGTTCCGCGTCCCGGCGGGAACAGTCTGCGTGAACTTTGTGCTGTCGGACGGTGGCAGCACGTACGACAACAACAATGGACGTGACTACAAAATAGCGGTGGGCACGTACGAAGGGGACCTGTCGGCGAACAACAAGGCACTGCGCAGCGACCTCGTCGAGCAGATGATGTACGAGCGTGCGGAAGGTCGCCGCATTCGACGCGAGGAGGAAGAGAAGCGCCATAAAGAGAGGGCACAACGCCGCGAAGCTAAGAAGCAGCGTGCGCTAGAGGTGATTCGACGGCAGCAGAAGCACGTCATGTACGCCGAGCCTGCGCAGGCGTCCGCCGGACAGAAGGTGACGATTCACTACAATCCGGAGAACACCGAGCTCAACGGTGCGGAGACGGTGTGGATCACGGGCGGGTTCAACAACTGGGAGCACACGTCAAGATTCGGACCGCTCGCGATGACCCGCGATTCTGCGTTGCACTACGCCTCTACGATCGACGTTCCCTCGGACGCGTTCCGCGTGGACTTTGTCTTCAGCGACGTGAAGCAGGGTGACGGGCGATACGACAACCGAGGCGGATTTGACTGGCACCTCGAGGTGCAGGGCTCAACCAAGACGGACAAGCCTCTGCACGTCGTTCACATAGCGGTGGAGATGGCGCCCATCTGCAAGGTTGGAGGCCTCGGCGACGTCGTGACGAGCTTGGGAAGGGCGGTGAAAGAGCTCGGTCACAACGTGGAGGTGGTTCTGCCAAAGTACAACTTTTTGTCGTACAGTCCTCTGCTAGGTGCGATGGAGTGGGACTCGACGTTCCGGTACAACAACACTGACATTCACGTGCACAAGTGCATTGTTGAGGGCCTGCAGTGCTTTTTCGTCGAGTCGGGAGGTGGACACTTCAGCCAGGACGCCGTGTATATGGGAAATGCGGATGCTGGGCGGTTCGACTTTTTCTGCGGTGCAGCTCTCGAATTCCTTGCGAGCACGGCACGCAATCCGGACATCATCCACTGCCACGACTGGTCCACCGCACCTGTGGCGCCCATCTACTGGAACCACTTCAACGCGGGTGGGCTGAACAATCCTCGCATTTGCTTTACGATCCATAACCTCGACTTTGGGCAGGCGGCGGTTGGAGGTGCCGCGATGCAGAGCCAGGTGTTCACGACGGTGTCACCTAGCTACGCGGGCGAGATTTCCGGTCACCCTGCAGTGGCACCTCATCTTGGCAAGTTCCACGGCGTGATCAATGGCATCGACCCTGACATTTGGGATCCGTCGAATGACCAGTTCCTTCCCTTGAATTACGACGAGAACAATGTGATGGAGGGCAAGGCTGCGGCGAAAAATGCGCTTCGCGAGCGCTTCGGCCTGCGCGGCGACGTTAGCTGCCCCATCATCGGAGTTGTTACCCGTCTGACGGCACAGAAGGGCATTCACCTCATCAAGCATGCGGCACATAAGACGATGGAGCGCGGTGGTCAGTTTGTTCTTCTCGGCTCCGCGCCAGATCCGAAGATCCAGGGCGACTTCAACAGCCTCTCCGGCTCGATTGGAGGTGACATGGCTGGTTTCTGCTTCAGCTACGACGAGCCGCTGAGTCACTTGATTTACGCTGGTTGCGACATGATTCTCGTGCCTTCGATGTTCGAGCCTTGCGGCCTGACGCAGATGATCGCCATGCGTTACGGAAGCGTTCCCGTCGTGCGAGGCACGGGTGGACTGCGTGACACGGTGTTTGACTGCGACTTCGATCGCGCACGTGCTGCTTGGGAAGTGCACGGCGCGTCTGATCCTGACGAGGAGGAGGGAACGAACGGGTACAGCTTCGGGGGAACGGACGACGGCGCCCTGGACAGCGCTCTGAACCGCGCGATCGATCACTGGTACTCGGAACACGGCGGAGGAACGTGGGCGGATTTGGTGAAGCGCGTCGTATCTCAGGACTGGAGCTGGAACCGACCAGCACTTCAGTACGTGGAGCTGTACCGCAGCGCACGCAAGGGCTGATGAGCTTGTTGGATTTTGATTTCCAGCTCAATAATAAAGGAGAATGAGGAGGTGGAGGAGGAGGAGGAGGAAATTGTTTGATTTGATGACGTATAATTTGTTTGGCGCGCGTCACCAGTGTTTTTTTCTGCGTGATACATAGCGGACTTGGACGACTACAGGACGATAAAAGGATGAGAAAAACAAAAAAAAATACGCACACACACACACACACACACACATACACACACACATACACCCGTACGCACATTTAAAAAAAAAGAGTAATCAACATATATGTTGCAGACGTTTGTTTTTTTTCCAGAATAAAAGAAATGAAACATATAATTAAGTTGGTTACCGATTTCGTCGACGTTTGTCGTTGCCTTGGTCTGTGTCTGCGGACGTTTGTATCGATACGAGTTCCACCTCGAGGTGTATGTTCATGTTCGGTTCGATGAGACCTGGCAAACCTTTCGCCGAGTACATGAGGTTGGGAGGGAGCACGCACTCCGCCTTATCTCCGACGCTCATTTGCTTCACGACTTCGTTCCAGCCTGGCAGGACGTCTCCGAGCGATACCCCGAACGTGAACGGCTTCGCTCTTTCGTAGCTGTTGTCGATGATGGTGCCGTCCTGGCGCTGTAGAGAGTGAAAGATGAAGGAAGGAAGGTGTAAGTTAATCAGAGATAAAAAAACGAAGATGCAAGGTGTGAGACAACATCGAAGTTGTTTCTGATATAAGTTTGAAGACGAAAGAAAGGCAAACTAAGTGACGTACACGCATGATGTAGTGCACGGCGACCGTCTCCCCGTCTTTCGGGTAGTACTTGCCGTTGCCCGCGACTAATAAAGTTATGTCCACCAAAGGAGCAGGTGCCATAGCAGCGAACTAAAAAGAAAGGAGCCTGCTTTGCGTGCTTCGCTATTTATCCCAGTATTCTGAATACTCGTGACCTGGTCAGTATTCACACACACACACAGAACGGCGTCTTCGAAGTTACTTACTTAAGACAAATCAATCGGTTCGGTGAGGAAAAGACAACTAATTAAACGCCTTAAGGGCGAACTTCGACTCTTAAAAAAAGCCCCGGGTGTAACAGGGTCGGAGTGTCCTGTTTTGGTCGGGCAAGGGGTGGATCCCCAAAGGTCCCCTCGAAAGGTAAGTACGACGCGACTGGATTTTGATTAAACTTAATTTTATAAAATTCGGGTTGGGTTGGGGAATCCCTTGCTTATTCCCTCACTATTAAAAGGTAGTTTTCTTCTCGCCAACCTTCGTTCGTTCCCTCTCCTTCTCGTTCTCGCTGAGTTCTTCATTTTATTACCCTTCTTTCTGGGGCCCCACCACTCCACCCCCCTCCAGGTGGGGGGTCCTCTGGAGTCGGGAGGGCCCATGGCAGTTCTCGGGACTTTAGTTATCGTAGTATGTACGAGACGAGACTTACTGTACTGTCTGAAATGATAAACGGACCGGTCATTTGTAAGTCGTCCCAACGGTCGTGTCATACCAGGTCGTTTTTGGCCGTACAAGTGCTCATTGGGCGAGGCCCTTGGGTGGACTATGCGACGCCGTCGCGAGGAACGGGGTACAACGAACACTCGCGTGTACACAACCAGCCAAAGGGGGACACCTCCGCCATGGCCGCCAAATGTTAAACGGACTACGGGGGGCCCGTTGTTTGGGACCTGAATTGCAAATCTCGACAAATTCTCCCATTACTTCCCCTGATTCAAATTCATAACCCACATCCTGGTCCATCCCCCGAAGAGCTTCCCCGAAAAATAACCTCACAAAATATCCATCTCTGAGTCAAACTCGTCGTCGTTCCCTTCATCTTCGTCTTCGTCATGGCCGTCGTCGTCGTCGTCGTCGTCTTCGTCGTCGTCAGATTCCAGTAGCTCGGCAACAGGCACTCTGGGCTGCTCGGGCGGTGGTGGTGGTGGCGGCAGGACTTGCTGGGGCACTTCAGGTTGGGCAGCTTTCTTTCCCTTGGTCGCGAGAGGTCCTGAAACAGCACCTTCCACGTCATGGGCGAAGGCCACACCTGCAGCCGTCAACGTGATAGCGGCCTTCTCGACGAGAACCGCTTTGTTGCGGCTCGCGTTTCCTGAAAGAAAGACGTCGTGGGCCGCGAGCAGAGCGACGAGCTCGCGGTTGATGAGCTGGTTGAGGCCAACCTTCTTCTCGACGACGTGCTGCCGCACAAGCTCGCCGTCTCTTGCAGTTTCTGCGTATGCCTGCTTTTTGGCTGCGGCGCTGTCCTGCTTCTTCTGCGCATTATCAGCTGCTACCTTCGTCTTCTTTGCTGCGCGCTTTCCCACAGCCGACACCCATGTATCGCCGGTGACATTCCCACCGCACATTCTATGCGCAGCCGCGGCCGTCAACTTATCAGATTTGTTCTTTGGTTTCCGCTCATTGGCAAGCGCGGTAATTGTATTGTCAAGATGGAAGGCGAGCGTGTCGGACACGTTTTTCCAGTGAGACACTTGTGCTGCCGGCTCAGTCGGTTCCAGGCCGAACATCTGGAGGATCTCTTGCGACTGAGGCGTGTCGCAAGGAGGGAGAGCAGCGGGGGCGGCAGGGCTCGGCGTGGCTTCGACAGCGCTCGGCGTGGCTTCGGCAGCGCTCGGCATGGCGGCGGCGGCAGCGCTCGGCGTGGCGGCTTCGGCAGCGCTCGGCGTGGCGGCGGCGGCAGCGCTCGGCGTGGCGGCTGCGGCAGCGCTCGGCGTGGCGGCTGCGGCAGCGCTCGGCGTGGCGGCGGCGGCAGCGCTCGGCGTGGCGGCTGCGGCAGCGCTCGGCGTGGCGGCGGCGGCAGCGCTCGGCGTGGCGGCGGCGGCAGCGCTCGGCGTGGCGGCTGCGGCAGCGCTCGGCGTGGCGGCGGCAGCGTTCGGCGTGGCGAGCTGGAGCGCCTTCCGCTTCTTGTCGAGAAGAACTGCGGCTAAGTTCACTGAAGATGGTACGACGCGAGCTGCCTTCTCCCTTGCCTCCTTTGCCTTTTCTTCTTGATCTAACAGCTTCCAATACACACACATGTTAAACGGCAGTAACCCAGCGACTTTCCATGCCATTTCACACCTCGTTGCTGAAAAGGCATCCTCCCAGGGTGCCTTACAACACATGACCAGGTCGTCTGCCGTAAGCGCAGATTGAACGCCGCCTTCAAGGCGCTCCATGATTTTGGCAGTGTGACGTTCCTTCTTACTAACCCTCAGCAACTTTTTGAAAACATTGAAATGCACTAGGTCCTCATTCTGCGTGAGGTGGCTTGTGTTCGGCGGGCGAAGAACCAAGTGTATCCCGTGCTCACGGCAGTACTTCAAATTTGTCATGTTGAGATGCGTTTGGACGCCGTCCAAGATCAACAAGAGAGGGTTGTCGATAGTAACCTCATAAGCCTCTTTCAAAATTCCAAGATACTCACCAAACTTGCTGCCATTGACACTTCCCTTTTGATTCCACCCATAGGTAGCTTTTCCGCGCGGGTGGCGGCACGACGGCGCCCACGTCGCGAGCGTATGCGCGTCAACGCTGCACTTGTCATTGAATACTCCAAAAGCCGGTATGTCACGGAACTGTCCGTCAGATCCGCCAAGCATGGACAACGCGACGTCGGACTTCGTGCTCACGCACTCTGCCTTGTCGACGCGACGCCCTGTTCGGTCACGCTTGTTGGATATAACTGTTTTGTCGGTTTTAGCTGAGTTGACCGTGCGCTCGTCGGCGACCGTCTTGGTCTCGTCGAGCGAGACGAGTCGGCCACGGCCCAAGTCAGTCCATTTGATTGGACAGTCAGTAGCTTTTTTGGAAGCATCGTAACTGATATTTTTTTCTGCCAATTTCAACTCAAGCGCCATTTCCATAATTTTGTCATAGTAGACTTTGACGTTTTCAGACGTGCCCCACTCCTCTCGAGAGCACTCGAGAGGTCTATAGTTGGAGGACGTGAGGTTCCACCTCTTCAAGAAACCTGCGTACCACATGTCTGTCACATGGCTTCCCTCCTCTATTATACTTTCACCCATAGCCATGACGTCCGCCTTAAAGACAGGAAATTTTAAGGCTCGGAAACATTCAACCGTCTCCGCAATCTGCGCTTCCACCTTGTTGGGAATCAACAACCTGTGTACACCATAGCGTGGTGGAGGTGGAAGGTCATCAATCTTAACATCACAAATATTTTGCAGGTTACGAATTTGCAAAATGTGTTTGATATATCGCTTGACTGCCGATACGTTTAGGCACACTCCTCTGAATTTGTCAAGTGCGTTTGTGCTATTCACGCATGCCTGAACGCCTTTGACCTTGGCGTTGCGAGTCCTGGCCGCGTCAAGACTCTCCAAGTACATCTGAACTGCGGCGACTTTCGCTTCGTCGAGCAGCTCTTCGCTCTCGCGCTTTTCCTCCGCCTCCTCGAGCTTCTCTGCCACCGTCGGTCTGCCAGCTTTCCTTTTTTTCCTAGGCCGTTCTGCCCGATTCTCATTGGCATTGGCATCCTTGGCGGCAGATTTGTTGTCACCCTCCTTGAACGAATCCAACTCTGCTTTCGTGAATTTCTTAAGGTGATAATACACCGCTTGCACGTTTGGGCGCGCGTTCACTGCTATGCCCTCGCATACAGCGTCCAAGGCGTCTTGTACCGCGCCATGCGCGAAGCCATGAGCGCCAGAAAGGTAGCGTCTGCAAGCTTGCGTGGCAAGACTCGGCTGATCTCCATTTTCAGCTAATTTTGTGCTGCCTGCCGCTTTCGCTTGCGTCCCACGACGTGTGCGGCCGAGCTCAAGTATCGTCGCACTCGCCTCGGCCACTTCGGCGTCCACGACGTCCGGCATGGCGATGAGCTCGACCTGACTTACAAATGGAATTTGGTCAAAATTCGGGAGGCGTTCAAAATCGGGCGGCAAGGGCGGAGGCTGAGGGCTACACCGTTGACTACGTGATGTCTAGGCAAGTTGGCCAAAAGGTGAGCTCCCAGGCTACTACCCACAACGGTAAGAACAACCACGATCAGGTTGAGTTCTCGGGGTGACTTACAAATCCGGTCCGTTTAACATTGGCGGTCCGTTTATCATTTCAGACAGTACATACGGCCCCAGGCCCCAGTGACGGGTACTTACCTTAGGCTTAGGGGGGCCTCGGAAGTCGGAACGGGAGGGGCGCACGTGACCACGGCTCTGGTACTGTATGTATTTCCCTGATGACCAGGGAGTGACCACTTTCCTCCATGACTCCCCAGGGGGATTCCCAGGCTCGAGCCTATCCCTCGAGGTCCAACTGAACAAGCGAGTGCCGACTGCCGAGTGGTCGGGACTCGGGACCCGTCCTCTATCGTATACGGGAGAGACGAAGGGGATTATTATTATTATGCCGTTAACGAAACGGTTAGGGTTTTGATTAGGGTTTTGATTAGGGTTAGGGTTAGGGTTAGGGTTAGGGTTAGGGTTAGGGCTCTGTACTTTGACCTATCCGCTATCCGAATATTTCGTATGTCGCACTCTACCATAGCACAGCACAACATAGCACAACATAGTGTTGTTGTTGTTTTTCTTTGAAAAAGAAAAAGAAAAGGCATTTACAACTGTCCTCTCAGCCGCGCTTGCGCTTCGAGACGCGCTGAGCGCCTGCGTCTCCTCCGTCCGCCTTCGTCGACGCGGCGGCTTTCGACGACGCCGCGGCGGCGGCAGCCGCACGCAGGCGAGCCACCTCGAGCACGGACTTGCGCAGATCCACGTACGCCTCCGCGACCCGACGCGTGGGAACGCGAGGCGGGTTGATGGAAGCCTCCTCGAGGAACGAGTCGACGGATCTCCGCGCGGACGGTATTTCGCCCTCGAGCTCAACCACCTTCTCCTCCACCACCTCACCCGCGCGAACGCCTCGTGCGAAGACCGCCGGAGGAGGGTGCGACGCGTCGGACGTCGGAATGTCGACGACATCCACCAAAAAACCCGTCGTGGTTGCACCAGCGCCAGGACCAGGCGCCTTGGCGTTTGCCCCGGATCCGCCGGCTGCTCCAGCACCCTTGCGCCCCGCACCTCCTGCACCTCCACCACCACCCGCCGCCGCCGACGCCGCCTGCGCAGTCGCGTCGCCCATCTTGTCGGACTTGGGTGCAAGCGCCGCGGCGACGGCGCTCGGAGTGAGTGCGCTGACAGACGCAGATGGGGGAGGTTTCGACGTCAGCTTCGGAGGTGGCGGCACGTAGAACACGCTCTTCTCCTCCGCGAACGCGAGCCCGCTCGCCACCGCCTCGCGCCTCCTTCGCTCCTCAATCGCCTTCGCCTGCTCGAGCAAGGCTTCGTCCTCGCGTTCGTTCGCCGGCGTTCGGCTGAGCACGACGTCGAGACCCGCGCGTCGGTCCCTTTCGTGCGACACGTTGAACGGCTGTGCGACGATGGGGTGCACGTTTCCCGTTCCGTGCGTCGCGAGTCCTCTCGCGTGTATGAGTGCAGTAGCGACTTCGTAGTACCTCGCCTTGAGTTCCTCGAGCGGTTTATCGTGCGTGAACCTGTCTGCGATGACGGGCCAGCATAGGTCGAACGTTTCGCACAGCTCGAGAAGTTCGTCCGTCGCTTCTCTCGACCAGTTGGCGTCTGTGTTGCACAGTGATGCGTACTCCTCGTCGTTGTACCCGAACACGTCCGCTTTTTTCCCGTACTGCGCGAAGACGTAGTCCCCCGACGCGTTGACGGATGACGGCCTGAGTCCTCCGGGCGTTTTTCGGATCCAGTGGTTGAGTTGAAAAGTCGCGTCGGCGTGCGCGGAGTTGGTGAATGTTTCCCAGTTCCATTTGATTTGCACAGCCCCACTTGAAGCTGCTGTTGCTTTCAGTCTATTTGCGTTTGCGGACGTGTACATCACAGGAACGATCGGCGCCCCTAATTTCACCTGTTCTTTCAGTGAAAGTTCCCACACTTCCCGCGAAACCCCCTGTGGTTTTTTCAAAGAAGCCCCCTTCGAACCCTTCTTCAAGGATGACGACTTCGCAATGCTCAAGGATGCGTTTTGAATCGCCGCTAACGCCAAAGCCTCTTCTCCAACAGCACCCCCAACACCAACTCCATCCTGAGCAGCAACACCACCACCATCCCCAGGATCATCCCCATGAGCAGCCCCTCCACCAAGACCGAGCACGTCCTTGACGTCCGAGGAGGCCATGAGCAGCGGAATGAGGGGGAGTTTGAGGTTGGGAAAAAGGAAACTTAACTGGTTGGGGTTGGGGTTGGGGTGTGGGGATCCGCCTTTGCCCCTTGGCGTTGAACTGGGTGGTTCCAAGGGGTTCCTTGGGAGGGGGAGGGCCGGAGGGGGGGGGGGGGGGGACCCGTGAAATTTAGTATCAACTGTGGAAAATACGGGCACCGTGCAAACAAATGCCGCGTCTGTATTATACGTTTTCCTTCCTTTTGAGTAACACACTTTTACCTTAAGCTACACTTTGACACTCTAAGGTAGTACTTACATGGGACAGCACATCCCAGAACGGTGTTGGTGAGTCGGCGCGGAGCGCCCAATGCCCATACAGTAGGCGGGAGACTAAAAAAATTTTTCTAAGACCGTCCTACGGAGTGATACTACCGGGAAAAGGAGTAGTCGGGGGATACTGCGACATCTCCATTCATCATGATTTGTTTGGATCGGATGCGTGTTCGTTGGTGCTCGCGTTTGTTGCGTTGGATCCCCCAGATGATGGTGCGTTTCCTGCTCGCTGAACTCGAGTTCGCGTTGTGTCACAGGCTGACGCGAGCTGTTGTGCTGAGGCTGTTGTTGCTGTTGTTGTTGCAACTCTGAGTTAGCTGTATGAACTTGTTCAGTTTGGACTTTGTGTGCGTCGGATTTGCCTCGCGTTTGTTGCGTTTGGTCGCTGACGTCTTGTCCCAACTGAGGTTCGTCAAACTCAGCGTCGTGTTGCGCAGGTGTCACGCTGCCCTGGGCACGGCACTGTGCCACCTGCATACTTACTTCTAAAACCTCGCCACGGCACCACGCCACCTCCACCACCGCACCTCAACTCGCCTTAGATCTCCTTTGTTTTCTCCGTCAGCCACACCACAACTTAAGGCACCACCTGTACCACGTGTGTGTTCACCAAGCCAAGTAGAGTCAAGAAGTTCTGTAACAAGTAAACACCAACACCACACCACACCTTGTCGTCAGCGTACGCCACAGACGTACACAAAAACGCGTCGACAACTAAAGTCGGTCGTCCCACTCCAAGGGGAGGGCAACACCCAACCCCCCACCTAACGGTCCCTTTGTTAACAAACTCCCGACACCTTGGGGGAGGGTCCCAAACCTCAACCAACCTTCGCCAGGCAAAAGCCCTTGGGGTTGGGGGAAACCAAAACACCATCTCCTATCGCCTCCTCTCCTCTCCTTAAACCCCAAACACATCTCTTCTCCTCACCTCAACACCGCCACGCCACCCACCATCATGCGCCACGACAGCTGTCACGCTGCCCTGGGCACGGCACTGTGCCACCTGCATCCACCGCCTCGGTTGCGATGTCGCTGACGTCCCCGCAGAAGCTCAGCGTGCAACCGAAAACGTCCGTAGCTCCTGTGCAACCGTCACCGCATTAGTGACAGCGGAGTCTCCGGATCCGCCACAAACAAACACCCTGCTCCATTGACATCACGCCTCACCATTTGCTCGCGCACACGTTGCGACGCGAACACGCAAATCCACGCGCACTGACGTTGACGGCCTACCCTTGGTAGATTGCCAATCACCACCACGCGGCCAGCATCCATCCACTTCAAAGAAGCCCCCTTCGAACCCTTCTTCAAGGATGACGACTTCGCAAAGCTCATGGCACGCCTGGCACACCCATGTACCTCTCGGTGCCACCTTCAGTTGCGGCGTGATGCACCACATATGCCAAGCTTTTCCACACCCTTCGCAGATCAGCATTTTGCTCTTGTCCTGGTTCCCATTGCAGCCGTGGCAGGAACGACGAGTGACGCGCGGCGTGAACGTAAGTTTAGTTTCGGAAAAGTTAGAGTGGTGGTTACAAGGTGGGGTTTCCGGGGAGGTGTCGTTGAGGGGGAGTCTCGCGAGTCTCGCGAGGTCCAGAGAATCTCAAACAGGATTCGGTTGCAACCTCCTTAACCATCTCCAACGGGCAGATTGGGGTGTCGACATCATGTCGACATCCATGCTGCGCTCCTGAAACGTAACCAATCAGGTGTCGACGTGTAATGTCGACTCCTTCACAAGATCTCTTACAGATTCCATTTTCTGTATATTATCCAGTAGAGTTAGTAGTCCTAACTACTAACCCCAAACCATAAACTCCAACATATCCAGTGATCCAATAATGGATCCCAGATCCAGGTATGAGTTATGACTCTCGTCAGCCGCACTGTTGCGCCTTGGTGGAGGTGTACCCTCTCTGTTGTCTCGTTGCTCCTCCTCGTCGGAGCTGCTTACCATTCACCGAAGGGTTGTCCTGCGACGCGACGTGCCGCCTCTCCAGCTTTTAACGTGTTAATTTTCCCCCTGATGTTTGATCCCGTTCACCTTAAGTTCGTTGTCACCCACCTGAAGCTGCTGTAGTTGGGTCTATCTCACCCAGTTACACTCTTAATCGTCTCTCTCTCTCTCTCTCTCCTATGGCGCTCGACGCACGTCCCGTGCGTTAAAAGCTCGTCGCCAATGATTCTCCCTGCCGGCTCCGCCGCGGCCACAAATCCCCACTGAACCGGGGCCTTAACAAGGGGTCCCCAAATCTCATCTAATCTAGATCTCTCCCCCTCCCCTTAAACCCCTACTCTCCCTCTCCTGGCGTGACAGCTGGAAGGGAAGGGTAGAACCCAAATGAACCCTGCTGAATGAACGCGTGCCTGATTAGGGTTAGGGTTAGGGGCCACACCTGGTTGAGTGGATGGATGGATCCCAAAGGACCGAACCCCCCGGGGGGGGGGATGGAGGCTGGGATGAGTACTGGCCAGTAGTACTACTGGGAGGAGGCGAAAGGAGGCTGATGAGGCTATAATAAAGGAGGGTTTGGTTGAGGGTAGGGTAATCCGCGCGTCGTTCTCAGTTCCTGTCTGGTCTCGACCCGGAACCCGTGTTGAGTGTTTCCCTGGGCCCCCCCCCCCGGCAACCCCAGGGGACCCACCCTAGGGTGCCTGGGGCCCTGGGCACATGATGAATTCGCTGTGGATATCTCCCCCCGGGTTTTCTTTCTGCTTCCGGGGCTTTCCCTGTTCCTCTTCTCGGGGCTTTCCGGGAAGTTCCTGCTCTGCTTTCCCCTCCCCCTCCCCCGTCCACCTCACAAACGACTTGTTGCAATGTCGTCTCACAGCAAAAAGAAGGTGTGCTACTACTACGATCCCGAGGTGGGCAACTACTACTACGGGCAGGGCCACCCGATGAAGCCGCACCGCATACGCATGGCGCACAACCTCCTGGAGTCGTACGATCTCCTCAAGTCGCTGGAGGTCGTGGGACCCCCTCGTGCTTCGTGGTCATCCATGACGGCGTTCCACACCGACGAGTACATCCAGTTCATGCGGTTCGTCACGCCGGATAATCAGCACGAACATACGCGTCAGCTGCGTCGATTCAATATTGGCGAAGACTGTCCCGCGTTTGATGGTCTCATGAACTTCTGCTCCGTGTACACGGGAGGGAGTGTCGCAGGTGCCGTTCGACTCAACAACAAAACGAACGATATCGCAATCAACTGGGCGGGAGGTCTGCACCACGCCAAAAAGGGTGAGGCGTCCGGGTTCTGCTACGTGAACGATATCGTGCTCGCCATACTCGAGCTGCTCAAGGAGCACCAGCGCGTGCTGTACATTGACATTGACATACACCACGGCGACGGCGTCGAGGAGGCGTTCTACACCACAGACCGCGTCATGACGGTAAGTTTCCACAAGTACGGGGACTACTTCCCAGGAACGGGCGCGCTCGACGACGTTGGGCACGACGTGGGAAAGTACTACTCGCTCAACGTTCCCCTGCGCGACGGCGTCGACGACGCCGCGTACGAAACTCTGTTTGTTCCCATCATGAGCAAGGTCATGGAACGATACCAGCCAGGTGCCGTCGTGTTCCAGGGTGGCGCGGACAGCCTCAGCGGAGACAGGCTCGGGTGCTTCAATCTGTCCATCAAGGGACACGCGCTGTGCCTGAAGCACATGCTCAAGTACAATGTGCCGTTGCTGGTGCTTGGCGGGGGAGGGTACACCATCCGTAACGTCGCGAGGTGCTGGGCGTACGAGACGGCGTGCTGCCTGGGCCAGGAACTCGACGACAACCTTCCCGACAACGACTACATCGAGTACTTCGGGCCTGACTACCGGCTGTTCTACAACGCGTCGAACATGGAGAACCAGAACTCGAACGACTACCTCAACAAGATTCGCGTGAAGATTCTTGAGAACCTCAACAGAGTGCAGCCGGCACCCGTGAGTGGCAACCCTCTCGCATCTCAAGATGCCACGGACGGACATGCAAATGCGCTGGACGGCGTCGTGAAAACGGAGGACGGCGGCGTCGTGCCCTCCACGGATGGCGGAGCCGCCGGCGCGGTGGCGGAGGCGGAGGCGGTGAAGGCGGAGGCGGAGCAGGACAACGACGAGCGAGGAAGAGACACGTCGCACCATCCGGCGGACCCGATGCCCGTGGAGGGCGACGCGGAGGCGAAGCCTAGCCGTGTTGACATCAACCACCGGGAAGCTGCCGAGGCTGCGGCTGCGCAGCCAACCGCAGGAGCGGCGACGATGTCGTCTGAGAAGGAAGCATTGCTGCGACGAACGGCGGCGGAGCTAAGCGCCCCCTCCACAGCTCCGATGAGTGACGATGCGGCACCCATGGACACGGAGGGTGGTGCCGGAGGCGTCGCGAATGCGGCCACGGGAGCTGCGAGTGGCGGCGCTGCTGAACCAACCGCACCCGCTGCTGCGGCACCGGCGTCTGCGCCGGCGACGGATGCACAGCACAGCACGGGCGGCGCGGATCCCTCCGCACAGGCTGCTGCCGCACCTGGGGACCGAATGGACGTCGATGGCACCGGTGGAGGAGCACCGGCAGCTGCCACATCGGCGCCAACCCAACAGGCGGATGGTGGTGGTGGTAACGGCGGCGGCGACGGTGCCGGTGGCACCGGCACCGCCGCCGCCGCCGGCTCCGATCTCCCGCAGGCTGCAGCCGCACCTGCGGCGCGCGACGCCGCCGCGCCCGATGCTGGCGCGACGACGGACTCTGGGCAGAACGTCCCGTCCCCTCGCAAGATCCTATTCAAGGTTGGCGGTGGCACGGGCATCGGCGGTGGCGGCGGCGGCGGCGGCGGCGGCGGTGGAGGCGCAGCACCAGGTGGCGGTGCAGACGGCGACGGCGCGGGTGGGTTTGGTGGCACGAACTAACTAGGTGTGCGAAGTGCTAGCGTGTGGGAGGAGGAGGAACGAACGTATTGGTGGGTGGGTGCGTGTGTGTGTGTGCGTGTGTGTGTGTGTTGTATTGCAATGGATCGTATTTTGCTCGAAAACGAAACGGCGTTTACAGCTCCGTCTTTCCCTCGTTCCTCCAGTCGGGCGTCATCTCGTCGAGCGCGTTGCGCATAGCGCGCCTCAACTCCAGCGGGTTGCTGTAAAAGTACTTGAAGCGCGGGTTGCCTCCGTCGTTTTTCAAGCCTTTGACGGGCGTGCCGTCGGGCTTGGCGAAGATCACGCGCGGGATGTACCCTCCATCCGGCGAGAACTCCTGTCCAAACGGCGCCGCCTCGTCATCTTCGATGTTCACCATCGCAAACTTCTTGCTGAAGTCGACGACGTCTTCGACATCCTTGCTTCCGCTGTTCATGCTCGCCTTGAATTGCTTGCATGCGCCGCACCACGTCTTGTGGAAGAGGTACACGATCGGCTTCGTGTTTATGGAGATGTCAAATTCTTTTGGTTTGACCCACTCGATGCTGTCGTTCCAACCACGCGAAGCTGATGAGGAGGAGGCAAAGGCGGCGACGCCGGTGACGAGCACGAGCGCTAGGAGGACGAGCAGGCGCGACAAGGAGGACATCGTCGGCGCCGTCATACTTTTTATGCGCTCTTCGCAGAAAATGAAAAAATGGAAAAATGGAAATGGGCTCTCAGAGGAGTGAAAAGTTGAACGCTGGACTTGCATCGCCGTTGCGGAGGTGGTCAATGGCGAACTGGCCCAGGCGGACTTGCATCGCCGTTGCGGAGGTTGGTCAATGAACGTTTCTTATTATTACAAACCTTAATTGCTACGAATTCAATATTCCTCAGTGGACGACGATGGCGTCGACGACGGCGACGACGACGAGTCCAACCACACCTCTCCGTATTTATCTGCGCATGCCACCACGCCTTCCTTCGCGAAACACGACGTCACCTCGTAATACCGATCAAGGCCGAAGGGAGTCATCACGTTCACATAAATAACGCGCACGGCACCAGGCTTGCTCTTCGTGTCGATGACTGTGATGCCGAAGTTCTGACGGTCGTCGCACCCAGCCATGCCCTCTCCGGCAACCTGGAATCCAGTGCTGTTTCGGATGACGATGTTGCAGTGGTCGTGGCCTTGGAAGAAGACGAACTTCTTCGTGCTGTCGAGCTTCGCGCAAGATCCGATTTTGCTCCTCATCTGATCAAACACGCCTGGAACGTGCATGTTCTCCGCACACCCGTCATTCTCGTCGCTCCAATGCCCAACAATCATCACTGTACTTACGTCGTCGTTACCTACGAAGTAGTCGCACGCATCCGCGAGAAAATTGCTCTGCTCGTCATAGGTGTACGCTGAACTGTAGCTGATAACTCCCATGTCGCCGATGGCATAGTAGCTCTGAAAGTTCGAGCTGTGGCTTTCGCGAGCCAGGCATCGCTGCGTGAGATCCCAAGGGTCGGGAAGCCACTTTGGCCACCACCTCGGCGCTTCCTTGCCAGTGTCCGGATTCACGCTGAAGTTGAACGGCGCGGTGCCGTTGGTGGCGGAGTCTAGGCTCGCCTCCGCGTCCTGCGCGTAGTACTGCATGAACCCGTTGCCAAACTGGTCGGTTGCCACGCAGACGGTTGGCGAGCCGTACGCCCAGTAGTCGTGATTCCCAGGCGCGGCAACAAGCGTGGTCAGCTTCGTGGACATGCTCAGTTTCGAGAAGAGGTTCGTGGTGATGTGTCCGTACCGGTCGTAGAAGTTGTCGCCAAGAATTCCCCAGAACGACACGTCCGGCGTTCCGTCATTCGGGTTGGTGAATGCCGTCGCGGCGTTGACGAGCCCAGGAATACGCGTTGCGGTTTGGTACTTGTCACCCCACGTGCAAGGGACGAATTCGCTGCTGACGCACGGGTCAGCAATCCACAGTCCCACGGTACCCTCGCCACTGGCGGGTAGGTAAAATTTCGCCGGAGGTGTTTGCACGTTGATTGCGTTCCAACCAGGCTGTGCGTGAATGAGCTCGCTGCGCAGTCGCAGGTGCGTCCACCGGTATCTGAACTTTTCGTCGTACACGTCGTTTTGTGCTGCCGTTGTCGTCAGTGGTGGAAGCGTCGTGTCGTTATCTTCCGCGACGAGACTGACTCGCATGGCGTAGTATCCGCGCTTTGCGTGTCCTCTCGCGACGCGTACGTCAGGCGGTGGTGGTGATGTTTCTGTTGCTGACGACGACGACGACGACAGGGATTTTTGGTTTGCTGTTTCTGGGCAGACGTGCAGGAATACGCAAAGGGCGTGCACGCCTTCGAGTTGTTCCTGTTTCGTCGACGCGAGTTTTTGTAGTTTTTCCGCGAGTGTAGGAGCGTGTTTGTTGACAAAGTCGCATCCTTCTTGCCCGTGGTTGTGACACTCTTCCTTGAGGTCGCGCCACGCCTGTGTATTTGCTTCCCCATTTTCCTTTTCCTTTGAAGTGGTCACGACGCCTTTCAAGATATCACCCGCGATGTGTCTGCACACGTCGCACGCGTACTGCCTAGACGTGTACTCCCCAACGTGCGACGACGACGACGACAAGTCGACCTTGAACCCAAAATCCTCCTCCTCCTGCTCACGA
Source organism: Pycnococcus provasolii (assembly GCA_938743325.2). NCBI lineage: Eukaryota > Viridiplantae > Chlorophyta > Pseudoscourfieldiophyceae > Pseudoscourfieldiales > Pycnococcaceae > Pycnococcus > Pycnococcus provasolii. The sequence goes on along the minus strand of OW568902.1, from coordinate 31,273 downwards.
GCATGAGCATGAGCCTTCAAGGTATCCGCCAATAGGGACCGAGAACGAGACGCATGTGATGACGCAAGTGCAACACCAAAGTGCCACAACAAAACCACGAAACTAATAACAAAAAAAGAAGTGCCAGTAGTCACAAGGTTAAGCGCCATGGATCGACACTAACTAACGACGTACGGGAGTGAAATAAATAAAACTTCTGAGAAGTATGCCGAAATTATGGAACATGAATGGGCATGCGTCGGAGAGCGAAGAAACGGAAACGGCCGGAGGGAAAAGAAAGACCTTTGGGAACCGTTCAAGCGAGGGATCCCCCCCCCGGGTGGAATCTTTTTTAATCGCCACCTCCACCTGGGGAATCCCGTCAGTCAGCCTCAAAAGTCAAATTCCGGCTCCGTATTGTTTTTCCGCTTTCCATTTCAAGTTTCATTCAGGTCTGGCCTCTGGGGGGGCGGGGAAGAACGTCGGAGTGCCCAGGGCCGGGGCGGTTTCCTCCTCGGTGGTCTTGGTCGTGGGGTGGGCCGTGGGGATACTTTGTTAAACTTTTTATGGTGGGCGGTCGGTGGCTTCTCCTGGGTTTCCCTGGAGTTTCCCGGGCCTCAAACAATACACTCCGGAAGGAAGGGAAGGGCCGTCCTCCTACTCTTAACTTCGTGCACTCCTCACAAACTCTCACCCACCCCCAAAAATATATGGGAGAGGTAGGACGAGCACGTCGCGTGGGTGGCGCAGGGGCGCCTCACCAGTCGGCAATCACCAACGTCGTATCGGCATAGTATTCCTCAGTAGTCGAGGGTGGTATTCCAGCTTCACTCAACGAGTGTATACTTTTTCAACTATGTTGTAGGTAGAAGACCTTAAGGTAGAGAAAGTGCTTAAGGTAAAAAGGTTTGTTACTAGAATGAAAGTAAAAGGCAGAGGTAGGGAAGAGGAGAAGGCCTAGGAGGCCTCCAAGAAGACTAGGGAGCAAAGCATGAGGGTCCATGCTTTGAACCATGAGCCATTCAAAAGAGTGGAGATAAGGAACGGAAAGAATGTCGACATGCATGTGCAATCCATGCTTTGCAACTTATAACCATAAAATATAACCATGAAGATGTCAGGCACATACTCGGGCGCGTGACGAGCGAGCGCAGCCACGGCTACGGCGCGGAGGGAGTGGAGGAAGGAGAGGGAGGAGGCGGCACTCGCAAACGAGGGGCCGCCAGGCTGGAGAGGGGTGAGTCAGAAAGGAAAGGTCGGGGGTTACCTTAGGGCCCTTGCCCCGGTTCGCCCGGTTCATGGATGCGGAGCTGGAGAAGCACGGACTTACACCAGATGAGGTGAGCTGCTACATCGATGACTTGCTCATACACACGGCTACCTACGAGGAGCACGTCGAGGCGGTGCGCAAGGTATTGGTCATGTTGGAAAGCAGTGGGTTGCGCGCTCACCCCAGCAAGTGCCGGTTTGGGAATGATCATATGGAATTCCTGGGACACAAGGTGGGAGGCAAGGGGATCAGCCCAGAGGAGGCGAAGGTGGCAGCTATCAAGGAGATGGGCGAGCCTGAGAACGCAAAGGAGCTGCGCTCGCAGATGGGGCTCTTCAGCTACTACCGCCACTTCTTGCCAAACATGTCAGCAATATCAGAGCCGCTGCGCAAGCTGCTGAAGAAGGATGTGGAGTGGGAGTGGGGAGAGGCGCAGAGGACGGCAATGCGGCAGCTCAAGTACTTGCTCAGCGAACCAGGTGTGGGCTTGCATCACGTGGACCCGGACCGGCCAATCTACGTGCACACGGATTGGAGCAATTACGGGATGGGCGCGTGCCTCGGGCAGATAGGAGACGACGGCAGGGAGTACATGTGTGCATGCATCTCACGAAGTCTGAACGATGCCGAGAGCCGGTACCCAAGCTTCTATGGCGAGCTGATGTGCGTGCTCTGGGCCATGAGACAGTTCCACCTGTACGTGCATGGGGCGAAGGAGACATATGTCGTCACGGACCATCAGCCGCTCAGCTGGCTTAACGACAACAAGGCCACCAAGTCGTCGCATCACCTACGCTGGGCATTAGCATTATCAGAGTATGACTTCAAGGTCATGACAAAGAAAGTCACGTGATCTAGGAGACGATCACGTGATGTGCCAAAACAAAATATAACGAGACCAAATAACCAAACCAAAAGATATCATCCAAGAACCTTATCAACTAAGATATCAACAAAGGTCTTGTCCAAATATAAAACCAAACCATGTATGGCCCAATCTCAGGACGGTAGAGACACCGTTCAAGAGTGGGTCCATAAATAAAAAGAAAGAAACCAAGAAAAGAAAAGGAAAGAAAACCCAAAGAAACCAAAGAAAAGAGTTAGGGTTAGGGTTAACCGTAACATCGTATCGAGACAGCTCGTACCCTCTTCAAGAAGAATTTCGACGACATTATCACGCACCTCGAGAAACTCGAGAATCGAGAGATCTGGGCAACAAGGCGCCTCTCCGTCCTGGTGGCCGCGACCTTAAGGTATCGCACCGACAGAGCTTCATCAACACGCCTTTGCTGCCGATGCTGCGCTCGATCGCGATGGCACTTGGTGGTGTTAACTAACCACTGCATCAATCAGGGCGGCCCGGGCCCGTACGTAACCCTAGTAGCCCGGGCCCGTACGTAACCCTAGCTCGCCTTGAGCCCCCGGTCCGGGACGCGGAAAGCCGCGGCGGTGCGTCGACGGCGGAAAGCGTCTTATGCGTGGATCAGCACACCGCATTCATTCTCAACCTGTGAACTCATTTTCTTCAAGTTTGCCAAGTAAGTCCTTGCTCATTTGAAGAAGGAGCTCTAGGAATCATGCGCACTCGGGTCCCAGCAGTAGTGGTGGGCGGCGGCGCACCTTCTTCTTCCTCTTCTTCCTCTTCGGCGTCGTCGTCTTTTGGGGGTGGTGGGGGTGGTGGCAATAATGGTTCGTCGGTCTCGCAGCCCGACTTGTTTGGGTCGTTGTCCACCCTCCCCTTGCGCACCCTCTTGGCCGTCGTGCTCGCGTTCCTGGCGGCGTTTTTAATCGTGGACTCGCTCGGTATCACAGCGTGGGGATCGCACGTGCAAGGCGCGCACAGAAGACAAAGGCAGGCGCGACTCAACGGCACGCTGCAGAAATATGCCGAGCAGGAAGGGGAGGCGAACCACTTGCACATTGTTCACCCGCAGGGTTTCGCTTCGCCGCCGCCGCAGCCTCCCACCGAGCACTTCTGGCACGTCAAGGCGTGCGACGAGGGCGAGCAGGGAAAACGCGCAGGAGAAAACTGCTATTACGAACCGCACGAATTCACCACGAGCGAAGAGAGACGCCGCGCGCGCGTGCACGACGACACCACGGAGCTGGAAGTGTCCATGATGCACGTGCGCGTCAAACACGTCAGGCACAACAGCAACAGCAACAACAACAACGGGAACGGCGAACAGAAGCAGCAGGCTGACGACGGCGATGCCGGTGCTCAGGCGTTAAGAGACGCAAGGGCGTACTTAAGTGGTGGTGCGCCGCCGACGATGCCCAACCTTCCCGCGGGGTGGGTCGACGAAAACCTGCTCACAAAACTTGGAAATAGCCAAGACTTCAGGCAGCCACCCGTCGCGCCCGCTCACGAAATCACACGCATGGCGCGCAGCAGATATCGTGGGCACCTACGTGGCGGATTCCTTCCGCCACCGCGCGCGCCGAAGTATTTCGGCCCGCCGCTGCCACCGGCGCCTCCACCCACGACACCCGCAGCTCCGCCAACTTCGCCGTTCCCGCCGAGATCACCGCACCCGCCGAATCCGCCGCTGCCAGGAACCGTGCCTTCGCCTCCGCCATCTCCGTCGCCGCCCGCGCCGATCGAAACGCACTACGCCAAGGTGAACAATCCGAACATCACCAAACGAGCCGACGACGAACTCGCCGTTCGACCAACAGGCTTGCACTCACCACCACCGCCACCCGCACCGCCGCAAATTCCACCGCCGCCGCCGGAAATTCCCACGAGCCAGCGAGGCGCTTCCAAAGCGGCGCCGCCGCTGCCTCCAGATGCGATGACACTTCCCGACGAGATGGTTCACATCGAGCGTAAGGAAGTGCGCGATAAAATCAAGTTCCTTCACCACTACGGCGTGCTGCCACCGTTGCCGCCCATGCCGCACTGGGTGTCACCCCCTCCGATGGTGCCTGCGAAACCCGCTATTCCGCCGCCTCCAGCACAACCGCCGTTCCCTCAGGCTCTGCAGCTCGTGCGAGCCTTGGATGTGGACTTGCGAGAAGCTGGATTGCACGCACCGCCGCGTGCACCTCCCCCGTTCGTTCCGGAGATGCCGTCCGTTCCCATGGAGGAGTACGACTGCGAGGAGGATGTGCAGGAGGAGGAGGCGGCGGAGGCGCAGCCGCCGCCGCCGCCTCCAGGCGTCCCAAGTCTTCCCGCCGAATGGGTGGACAATGATCTGCTCTCGCGATGGAGCGACGACGAAGCAAAGAAAACGCCACAAAAACCGCGAAGGTGCTTCCGCCACTTCCCGCCAAGGCGACCTCCACCGTATCCTCCACCGAGCCCGCCTTGGTATCCGCCACCCAGCCCGCCGCCACCCCCGACTCCGCCATATCGAGATGTGCACGTTCGCGCATGCTTGCCTCACGAATCGCCCAACTTTGGGCAGTTCTGCGCGGACGAACGCACGTTTGAGGAATACTGGCAGCCGCCTCCGGAGATTGCGTACCCTCGATCGTTTTACACGTGGCCTTCTCCGCCGCCGAACGAGGTGTACCACCTGTGCACGAAACCAGGATGGTCGAAGAAGCCTGGATCGCTGGAAAGCCAGGGAATCGACGTGCAACGCGTCGGGCAGCACGGGACGACGGGCGAGGACATGGACTGCGTGCCCGCGCCACCGCCGCAGCCTCACTTGCCGGTGACACCTCCGCCGGCAGAGCCATCCGTTCCACCCAAACCTTGGTATCCTCCACCCGCTCCGCCGCCCATGAATCTCACGGATGTCGTGCAAGCTGTCGACTTTGGAGGGCGCAACTTCACGGAAGAGTCGCGCGCATATCCTCCGCCGCCGATCCCGCCGACGTTTCTTCCGCCGTATCCGGTTGCAGGAACCGTCTATCAGGGTACGTTGAACGACGCTGGCGAGCTCTGGAGCGAGTCCGGCAACAGTCCGCCTCCGAGTCCACAGCCTCCACCTACTCCACCTGAACCGCCAACGGCGCCGACGAATGTGAAGTTGCTTCCACCGTCGCCGCCGCTTTCGCCGACTCCACCAGAGCCGACTTTGGTGTCGCCACCGACGCTTGCCGCCGCAACGTTCACCGCACGCGTCGGCGATAAGATTGAATCTCCACCGCCGCCACCGCCACCTCCGCCTCCACCTCCTCCGCCAAGTCCGCCGCCGACGCCTCCGCCACCTCTCCCAGGTGCCCCGCCACCCCCATTTCCGGACGGATATCGCAAAAGACAGCTTCTGCACCGCCATCACGTCCACCACGTCCATGAACAGAAATCCGGCGCACAGGAAGCTGACGAAGTTGTCGCCAGGGATCGTTACAGGCACCACGAACCACCCTCCGCGGCGTGGGCCATGCAGGAGATGCTCGACAGCGCCGCGCACATGAACGAGCGTGGTGATGAGCCGCCGATCGATTTCATCCACCAAAGGTCGCCTCCGGCACCACCCGTTCCACGCGAGCCGCCTATTCCCAACTGGCCTGGCGCGCGGAAACTGCGACCGCCGCCGCCGCCGCCTCATCCGCCGCACCCTCCTCCAGGCCTACCGCCGATGGACCCGGTGGAGTACGCGAAGCTCGTCGCGACGTGGCGCTATGGCACCGATCTGCAGATGCCGCCTCCGGCACCACCGCCTCACTTACCTCCTCCCGACCCGTACGAGAAGTCGACGTGGTTCCCACCACCTCCCTATCCCACGAGGCCGCCGCCGCCGCACGCGCCTTGGGCACCCGTGATCCGACCTTCGCCGCCACCTTGGTTTGCGAACTACCTCAATGCAAGCGCCGTGAACAAGACGGCGGACGGTAAGATCGAAAGCGTTCCGTACGAGGAGGGCCACCGCGACGAGTTCATGGTGCCTCCACCCGCTCCACCGCCTCCCATCGACGAGCAAGCACCGCTGATGCCACTTCTCAAGACTGTGTTCGAGCAGTGGCACGCGGTGGCTGAGCGCATCCAGAGGGAACGCTTGGACATTCCCGGCGGAGGTCTGTGCACGGACCATGCGATTCACGCGGTGAAGGAGCGCGACGATAAAGCTCTCCTCGACGCGCGTCCGTTGACATCGGTGCACAAAAAGGCGAACAAGGAACGGCTCCGCCACAACCAGGAGCGATACGCCGCGCTGCGCGTGCGCGATGAGAAGAATCCTAAGCTGATTTGTGCGGCGAATCCCGACGGCCTTTTGTGCAAGCACTACTCGAACGAGTGCGCGTTCCTGAAGCCGGGTGCGGATGACTGGTGCGCGCTTCGCATCACCGGCGCGCTCGCGAACGGCCTTGCAAGCCTCGGTGGCGCGGCGATGATCGAAGAGCGCCTCGACGTCTACGAGGGTGAGGACTGCAGGCCTTACCTCCACCGCGTCTGGAATGAGGCGAAGAAGCGCGACGAAAACAAGGACGACAACAGCTGGGCGATGCGCCGTGTGCGCGCCCGTGCTGAGGCGCTGCACCTCAGTCTGGCGTCGCACACGAAAGTGCGCGTTCCGGAGAAGTACGACGGCAATTCGACGTACTGGGACGACAAGCAGGATGGTGCCAAGACGGGCAAGTAACATGTAACACACCCATATAATGAAGGTCAAAGTTGGTATGCACGTTTGTTGGTTACACGGTGTATCTGTACGTGACGTACCGTCCCGCCGTTTCGGATGGACGGACGATACGCACAACCTGTCCTTTCTCGAGTCCCATGTACCGCGCGACAGGGTCGTTGCTCTGTATGCGAGGCAGCTGCATTTCCTTCACCTTGTACCGCTGCAAGAGCTGCTGTTTTTCCTCTCTGCTCAGGAGCTGGTGTATGGGAACAAGGCTGTGTTTCGTGATGTTCACGAGAAGTTCCGGCTCGCTGAACGTCTCGAATTTGTAACCGTGGTGCAGTGCCTCCGCAATGGACTGCTTCGCGAACGGCGTCAAGTTGGTCTCGACGACGAGCACCGCACGGCGCACAGCCTGCTCCTTCATGCGCTCGGTGTATGTTTTGATTTGCTGCACGCCCACCTTGCCCCCGTTGGCGTCAGCGGCGGGAAAGAAGACGAATATCTGGTCGGTGGGGTCGTCGACCATCGGCGCGAGGATCATGAGGTCCTCGCGATCTGGGTCCTCACCAAACTCCTCCTTGAACTCGTCTTTCGACCGCAGCAGTTCGCGGTCCTGCAGGAGGAACCCGCGGTCGCGGAGCATCTCCACGACCGTCTTGCGCACGCGGTACAGGCGCGAGACGCGCGACGCCGCGTCAGGCGCAGGGGCTTGCATACGGAATAGGAAGGTAAGAGTAAGGGTAATGGTTGAGTTGAGCGCCACCTACCTACCCGGTACCGACCGACGAAACGCCGCCGCAGAGCACGAGCAGAGCACGAGCACGAGCAAAGCAAAGCACGCACGCAGAGCAGCAGAGCGGAGCAGCGAGGCCGCAGAGCACGAGCCCGTTGAGCCGAGGTGCGCGCGCCACCAGGGACAGGGAGGGCAAGGAGAGAGACAACGAGAGAAAAGGGCGGCGGCGGACGGTTAGGGTTTAGGGCTAGGGTTCGCTTTGGTTTTCGTTCGGGGTTGGGGATTTTACAGCACGCCTTACTTCGCGCTCTGCACCTGCTGGCTTGCAGGCAGACGCACGAGATGGCTGCGCAGCAAGCTCACGCCCACCAACCTCTTGAAGGCTTTGTTCGCACGACGCACGCTCTTTATCGCCTCGTCGCGAGAATCTTCGTGCACGCGCGCTACCCACCCGCCCGCGACATCGACGCGCGCTTCTCCCAGCGTGCCCGCGAGCACGAGCTTCACGACGGCGCGCTCGGCATCCTCAACGCTCAGGCCAAACGCCGAAGCGAGGCGAGGGAGCGCGACGCGCGAGAACGGAACGCAGTACTGCGCGAGCGCCCTTTCGCGCACAAGCTCGAGGAGCTCCGCCAGCCGCGGGCCGACGTACATGTCAAGTTCAGCCGCACGACGCAGCTGTTCCAGTCGCTCGAGGCAGACGGCGAAGCGCTGGCTCACGAAAGCTGCGACGGCGTCACGAGCCTCTGGCGCCAGCTCGAGCAGGCTGGTTTCTCCCCTCCCTCCCTTGGAGGCGGGCGACGACGTCGACGCGCCGCCGGCTGCAGCATCTTCGTCGACGACGTCCACGTCATCCGACGCGGCGGCAGCGGCGCCGTCGACGTCGCCACGCTGCGCCGACATGCCCGACTTCCCGAGCAGGGTTTTCAGCTCGCCACGGTCGAAGCTGGCGAGCGCACACAGCGCGCCGTACAGCGCGCACTCGCGCGAGCTCGCGGCATCTGGTCCTCCAAGAGGCGGTCCGTCCGCCGCAACGCGGACAAACCGCCTTGCGGCGACGTGCCACTTCCGTGCGTCAAGCGCCGCGAGGCCCGCGGCGCAGTGTATGCGGCTTGCGGTGCTCGCGTCGCTTGCCGCGGCGGCGGCGACGCCGTCGACGCTCGTTCCCGAGCTCGTTCCTGCGTTGAGCGCGCTCTCCGCCTTGGCTGCGTAGTTGGATACGTGCGTGTAGCTTCCCATGAAGAGCGCGGCGCGCACGATGTCGACGCATATGCTCGCCACCTGTCTCGACGTCGTGCAGTAGTCGCGCCCGCGCGTGTACGCCTTGAGCGCCTTGTCGAAGTCGCCGCACGCCTCGTGGTGTCGTCCGACGTCGCTGTATCCCATGCGTATGCTTTCCTTGATGAGGTTGTTGCGAGCGATTTGCAGCTCGTTCATGAGTCGTTCGAGTCTCGCGGCGGCGCGCGCGTCCGTGCTTGCAATAAACGCGGCATCTGGTTCTAAATTGGCTTCTTTGCACACGGCTGCGTACAGGTCAGTGTTTTCGCCTCTTTTCGATTCGTCGAGTGCTATGCGCAGAGCTTCTTGGCGCAGAAGCGCGTCGTTTGCGGCGCTCTGCTCCGCGACCCAGAGCAGTCGCGTTATTTTCGCGTGGCCCGTGTACGCGGAGATGTACGTGTCGAGGTCGAAGCCGAGCTCGCCGCCGCCTGAGTGGTTGGTGGTGTTGGCTTGAGAAGGTTGTTGGGCTGCTGCTGCGGAGGCGGAAGGTGGCGCAGCACCTGGGGCGGCGTCCTCCATGGCGAGCACTTTTTCTTTCGGGAAATAAATGGTGGGGTTGGTGGGCGGGGCGGGGCGGGGCGTTCGTCAGGAGGGAGAAAACCTAACCCTAACCCTAACCCTAACCCTAACCCTATTACCCTAAAGGTAACCCTTCCGCCAGGAGTTTCTTCTTCTTCTTCCCCCAGGGGCGCTTCAAAAATCCCGGAAAAGCTCTGCTCTCTCTCTCTCCCTTCTATGCCTGGCGCGTCCATCGGGAAGATGGCGGACAACCTCCAGCACGCCAAGTCGCGCGAGCAACTGGGCGGTGCGCCGAGGTTACATCACCTACTTTATTGTCCATTCCTCGCAAGTCGCAACTCACGGCCTCCTACACCAAGTTGGCCATCACCATGCACATGCCAACGCCAATGCCATTGCCCGCGACGCCCAATGCAGAGCTGATTTTGGGAGGCGAGCACACCACGCCGTCGCTGGCGTGCTCCTTGAGCCACGTCTTCATGGTCTGAATCTGGTGATTTTGTGTCGCCATGATAGAACGCAACAAATCTTCCACTTCAGAATCGTAGCCCTTGGCCTTTGTTGAGTGCTTCATGGCGATTCGCGACATCTGCACGGCGTTCTCATGGTGCGGAATCATCTGCTGCATGAAGACTGCGAGCGGGTTGTCTGCCACTTCCTTGACGCGCATCATGTAGTTCATCTTGCAGTTGATAGCTTGCATGCAATTGCTAAAGTCGGAGCCGGTGCGGTCGCACAGGAAATCCTGCTTGCTGCAGAACTCGTCCTGCTTGCTGTGGTACGGGTCCACGTCGAACGTGCCGCACTTGTTGTCAAAGGCAGCGCTCGGCGTTCCATAGTAAGTATCCCCGAGATCGTCGGCGCCAGCCAACTTGAGCGTGTTGTGGGACTCGTTCGCGTCGGTTACTTCCACGTAACCGCTCATACCCGCGTGGATATGACAAAAGTAGAAGAACGTCTTCGTCTTGCTGTTTGCTGGGATGGTTATTTTGACGCCGTATCCGGCGTCTCCGCCTGCTTCGACCCACTGGTCCTGCGGGCGCTGGAAGAGCGGCTCGTACACGTCCAGACCACTGACCTTGCCTTCGTTCCAGTTATCGATGCTTTCGTACACGCCGTTGATGCCGTACAGCGGCGCCTCCTTTACGCCCGCCCCAGGATCGCATGCGAATTTCGCGGTTGAGCAGTCGTCCGGCGTTGGCTCCTCCAGTTCGGGCACTTCGGGTTCCGGTCCGAAACCGTGCGCGCCGTCTGGGTAGTACGCGAGGCCAAGAGGGTGCATCCAATTGCTCTTATCCTTCTGCAGCAACGTGTACGTGACGCCCTTCTTGATGAGAAGCTTCGGCGAGACGCCTGAGCAGTTCTCCACCTCGTACTGCCCCCACTCGCCCTCGTAGGGGTTGACTTTAAATACGAATTCGTTCTTCGCGTTCGGTGAACAGTTCTGGTTGCGCATCAAAGGTGTCCCCGCCTCATTTTCAAGCACGCGATCAGCGGCGCTAACATCGCACACGCACAGCAAGAGGCCGACGAAGGAACCGAACAAAAGGATGGAACAAAACTGGCAACTCGTCGCCAACATCAAAATCGGCATAAATATCCAAAACAATGTATTTTGAATGAATATCCGCAAGATTCATTCTTCATTTCGAGAGGGCAACACCAACTAAGCTTACCTTCAATCAAGTGGTCACAAATACATCCCGCACGTGATGTAAGTACATGGCACGTGGGCACCAAAACGGCCGTCCACGTGGCCCATTCTTTTTTCGCTCGCTGGAAAGGACACGGGACCCGTGGGAAGAGTGGGAAGGTTTTCGGGTTGTCCGTCTGCCAGAAAACGTTGTCTAGCGTTACAGAACAAAACCAAAACCAAAATAACCCAACCACCTAAGGTTTCAGGCTTCTAAGCCTGAAACCTGAAACTTCCGCCATTGCACTTATCGTCTCGTGTGTTCAGGCGGTATAACTTTTACATTGCAAGTGCTCTGTAGTTAGGCATGGTCAGAATCATTTTCCTGCCAGGTGCCAGGGTTGTTGTTGTCCGTCTGCTGTCTTCGTTTCTTGTCCTGCCCACGTGTCATTTTCATTTTCATTTTCGTGCTCCACCTGGCCATGCCATGCCATGCCCGCGAGTATTGTGTGGATTCTCTCTAACACTTCTGCTTGCCGCTTTCCACTCGCTTTTCATAAATGAGTTGACTTAGATAATAAGTATGTACATGCACTTAACCATTGGTCACTTGTGGCAGTAGTGCTGCCCTTTTTGTTATTTTCTGTCCATGGCCACTGGCCAAGGCCAAGGTTGGTGCAGAACAGCAGGACGCAATGTAGTATTGGCAGGCAATGCCGCGAACAACATCTCCAGCACAGCACTGCGTATGGTTAACCACGTATTTTTGGTTGCTTCAAAGTTGCCTGAAGAAATTGCAAGCCGGGGAAACAGAAGCCTGGAGAGTGTGCGTCGTCAGCACAATAAGGGGGAGTTTAGTTCGTGCAGAAAATACGAACTCTTCGATTCAAACCGAAACAGGGGGCCGAAATTTCCTCGGACTCTGTTTTGCGCTATACGAACATGGACGGAATATCAAATAGTTCTGCTTTTCTGCGGCCCTCCTTGCTTCCCAGCCTTCTCAAACACGACCAAACCGTTCTGTGGCTCTGTGGCTGTGGCCCTATCTTCCCAAAACCGCGCGCACTAAGATCTCTCACAATTCTTCCTGTGAGGTGCGTTTTGAAAAAAAGATATGTCGCATCTCCAGAAGAAGTCTGGAGCTGCCGGCGCGTTTGCGGTGGGACTCACTGTCACGCTCGATCGCGTCAGCCTCGCCATCGACCAGCCTGGGACGTCACGGATGATGACGTGCCCAACCTTCATGAAGAAGGCAAAGATCCAAAAGCCCAAACGACTGCTTCTCAACAACGTATCGCTCTCGTTCTATCCGTTCCGTCTCGCCGCCATCTTAGGACCGAGCGGTTCTGGGAAAACGACTTTGCTTGACGTCGTCTCTCGAAGGAAGAATTTTGGCACCATCTCTGGATCCGTGCGGTTCTCAAACGTCAAGCCAACCCCGCAGCTGCTCAAGCGCGAGGTTGCTTACGTGGAGCAGCAAGACAATTTGCTGCCCAGTCTGACGGTGTGCGAAATGCTTCTGTACACCGCCGCGTTGCTAGGCATCAACAAGTGCGATGCGCACGCGCGTGTCGACGCACTCCTACGCACGCTTGACCTGTACGCATGCCGCGACGTGAAGGTGGGATCTGTGCTCCAGCGTGGCATCAGCGGAGGACAGGCGAAACGCGTTAACATCGCACTCGCGCTCGTCTCAGAGCCGCGCGTCCTGCTCCTTGATGAACCCACATCAGGACTCGATTCGTCGACGTCGCTGGACGTCATTGCAGCCCTGCGTCGTCTCGCGGACGGAGGTACGACCATCATCTCGACGATCCACAGTCCAAGCCGTGACGCGTTTGCGCTGTTCGATGACATCGTTCTGCTCGCACCGGGAGGAATTTTGGCATACTACGGCCCAATTTTCGAGGCGACGACGTACTTTCGCACGGAGGCGGCTCACCTATGTGGCGACAATGCCAGCAACGACGACAACAGCGATCGTGGTAGCTTCTCGGAAGGGAAACGATGCGGAGGGGCAGTTTTGTTCAGCAAGAAAAATAGCTTTGCTTCATTGGCAAACATCAACAAGGATGGCGACGTCGAGAACGATGATGTCATGCTTGCCGAGCGCTTGCTTGAGATTGTCGTCGGGGCTGCCAACTGCACAGTCAAAAAGCACACCGCGGAAGGCAACAGCAGCAGCAGCAACAACAATAGCAACGACAACAGCAGCATCCAAGAGGAGGAATGCAGCAGCAGCGGTAGCATCATTGACAGCACGATGGACGAGGAAGAAGAGGGGGGAATGGCGGTACGTTCTGCGCTTGGATGTGCCTGGCTCAACTCCGAAGCCTGCAAGCGTCGTGCATTCATTGGTGCTCTGCGCACGTCGCAGCTGCCCAAGACGCACAAGGAACGCGTTGATATGTATGGCAAGAAAACGGCAAAGCATCTCACGAATGCCGATCACCTGATGACACGCAACAGCCACGACGACGGCGACGACGACGGCGAAGAATCTGATGCAGCAGCTGCCGCCGTGACGGCGGATGGCAACGCAGAACAGGTGGCTGTCGTCGTCGGTGGTGGTGCCCATAACGCCAAGAAGCAGCCAATGATGTTCGATTCCCCACGTGACGTGCTGACTCGCGATTGCAGCACGCTTTCTTTTGCCACGATTTCTGCGGAGGTCTCCGCGTCGTCGTCCAACACGCTGATGAACGGCGATGGCGATGAGGAAAGTGGCGAGGTGATGAGTCACAAGAAAAACAGGAACCTGCTGCGCCTGAAAAAGAGCAAGGCTCGAAAAGTATGGGCATGGCTGCGCCCTCGTCGACACGAACACACGTGCGGTTTGACATCCTTCGCCGCCTTGCTCAGATACCGCACGCCCGCGAACCTTCGCGATTTGAAATGGGTCACCTCGAGGTTAGGTGGGCTCGTGTTTGGTGTCGTGATTGCCACGCTGTACGTGGGCGTTGCCGGTTCGCTGCAGCCTAAGCCAATCATGGACACGACTGCGCTGCTGTTCATGCTGGCCATCCTGCCTGCGTACGCGGCGGCTGGATACATGCCAAGCTTGATCGAGGAACGGCCGCTCTTCTATCGCGAGCGCAACGACGGTCTGTACGCCGTGTGGAGCTATCTGGCCTACAAGTTCGTCGAAGAGATGATCATCGCTGTTCCCGTGAGTATTCTGTTTTCGGTGATGGTTTACTACGCGGCTGCGATGTCAGGCTCAGTGTTTTACATGATTATGTGCATGCTTGCGACAACCATGACGGGTGTTCAGCTGGCGTACCTCGTCGCCGCGCTCGCACCGACGATGAATGCGGCGAATACCATTTTACCTCTAACGGTTACGATCATGCTGTTCTTCACCGGTCTGCTTCGCAGTGTGAGTGACATGCCGATATACTGGAGATGGTTCGCGGACGTCTCGTTCGTTCGTTACACGTGGAATGGTCTGATGCTGAACCAGTTCGGACCTGGTGGAACTACGCCCGAGAATCCCACCTGGCTACCAACAGACAAAGGTTCGGGAGTGCTTGACTTCTTCGAGCTCAGTGCGGCGAGCACGCCAGGCAAGTGGATGCAGTTTCTTTACGTGAGCCTGTTCGGCATTGCGTTTTTGCTCCTGACGTGGCTGAGCATGAGCCATGTGAGGCACACGACGCGGTAAATGCAGGGGATGAAAGTCAGAGGAGAGAGCATCGGGATGAACCAGTGGTAATAACGAAATAACATAAAAAATCAAATTTTGCAAACATCAATTCAAACCTTTTGAAACATTTATTATGTACACATACGTACGGGTAGTATGTGCAGTGCACATGGTGGTCAACTTTAGCTAAAGCTTTATCCTATACATATGTATGGGTGGCGCGTCGTTCTTGCCAGATGTTTTCATGATTGGAGATCATGGGATCCACCAGCCTGAGCTAGCTTGCATTACTCACTTGAGTACTGAGGTTAAGGCTTATGTGGATTAGGGATGTGGGCAAGACTTTCTAAAGGAGGTAGGGTAGGCGGGCGGTCAACCTGGCCGGTCACGCCTATAAAGGTACAGTTCGATAAAAGTTGGTTCCTGCCTTTCTCTCACCACTCTGATAGAAAATATACCACCGGTCAACCTCTTGTTAGTCTTGTAGTACTGTGCATCCCAGTGACAGAGGTGGTCAACAAGACTTTGCTTTCAAAAAACAACAAAAAACAAAAAGAAAAAGAAACAACCAAACCAAACCAAGCCCATACAGTACCCTACAGTATTGCAAACTTCAACCGACCATGTCCTGGGGAAGGTTTTTCTCCAAAATTCTCCCCAAGATCTCTCAAATAGCGAAAAATTCTCTCCGAATTCCCCTCCAATTTCTTGCTTCTAGGGTCCCTGCAGGCCTGCCGCGTTCCAAACAGTCCCCCTGAATTCTCCCCGAAAACTCTCACTTTCAGAAAAATTCTCTCTGATTCGTGACAGAATTCTCCCCGAAAAGGTTTCCCGAAAAACTTTCCCCGGACATGGTCGGTTGAAGTTTGCAATACCTTCGAGATCATTCGAGGGGGAAATCCTGAAATGGAAGGTGAAACAGGTGGGAGAAATAATACATAGGCTCGGAGGAATCGTCGACGGGTCGAGGAAAACTAAGGGTCGGCCACAGAATCAAAGAGGCGCCCTTCTGAATTTTTAGTTTTTATTGTACTCGTGAAGAAGAGAGGCGGTACATAACAAGCAAAACTTTTAATTTTAGCAATATACCGGGAGTTTAGGTCCTTTAAGAGACTTCGACCTAAACACGCATTGAACTACCTTAGTTTTTATTCCACCTACGACTTTCGGTGGGGCGGACACCCATGTTTAGGTTTACAGTCCGCCTCTTTGGTTCTGTCCCCGACCCTTATTATACAGTCATTTGTTCTCAGTTTGTCCCACTTTTCGAACTCAGTAGGTGCCGTTGAACTAAACTTTGGAGGAACTCTGGAGGAACTTTGGAGGAACTCTGGAGGAACTCTGGAGGAACTCTGGAGGAACTTTTGGAACTCAAGGAGGAACTTTTGGTCGAGGAACCCTCTCCAGCGTCCCCACGCTAGGAGGCCACGGTCCAGCGTCGCAACTCTTGTTGGTTGTACCTTCAGGTTGTACGGTTGTACGGTTGGCCCCTGTCTCGATACTTTGTCTACACCAGGAAGGTGGTACGGCTTGTGGCGCCATGGCGTCATCGCAGGCGGTGGTGGCGCGCGTAGCGGCGCAGCATGAGGTGTTCAGCTGGTGAGCTGGGTGACTGGTGAGGCGTAAGTATACTTAATGTAAGTTAATGTTGTAACAACTTCCTCAACATCAAACCAACATGGAGGGGAAAGACTAAAGAAGGCGACCTTAAGGGAGAGTGGGTTGACCTTAAGGTTGTATACAACGAGATGTTGTTGACAATGTTACAACATTAACTTACATTAAGTATACTTACGCCTCACCAGTCACCCAGCTCACCAGCTGAACACCTCATGCTGCGCCGCTACGCGCGCCACCACCGCCTGCGATGACGCCATGGCGCCACAAGCCGTACCACCTTCCTGGTGTAGACAAAGTATCGAGACAGGGGCCAACCGTACAACCGTACAACCTGAAGGTACAACCAACAAGAGTTGCGACGCTGGACCGTGGCCTCCTAGCGTGGGGACGCTGGAGAGGGTTCCTCGACCAAAAGTTCCTCCTTGAGTTCCAAAAGTTCCTCCAGAGTTCCTCCAGAGTTCCTCCAAAGTTCCTCCAGAGTTCCTCCAAAGTTTAGTTCAACGGCACCTACTGAGTTCGAAAAGTGGGACAAACTGAGAACAAATGACTGTACTATTATGTTGTTGGATGACAGATTCGATTTCGGTGGACCCGTTTCTTCCCAACCAGAGAACCTCTCCTCCCCCCCAAGGTAGTTGTTGTTCCCTCGAATCCCTCGAGGAAACCGTATTCTCCCCCCTTACCATCGGCCATTTCCTGCGATATGCCAGGTGGCGGCCACGGCCACGCACACGGCCACGTCGGCAGATACGCGTGCACGAACCCCGTGCTCGCGCGCACGTCCATGGACGTCAACGACAAGCTGGCCAACCTTGAGGTGAACGTACTGGCGGAGGGCGATCGCATTTTCGCATCCTTGGAGGAACAGAACGGAACCAAGTGGTTGCGGTGTGCCTCCGAAGGCCCGTTTAAGGGATTCTACTTCCCGTTCCACCACCCAGCCTTGGGCGGCGCCATTTTCAAGAAAATTATCGGCAACGTCACGCCAGAAGAACTCATGAAAATGTCGTCGGAATGGAGCAACGAACACAAAAAGTTCTTGTGCACCCACCCCGTGCTCGCACGTGCCTCCATGGACGTCGCGGATAAGCTCCCGGGAAACGCGGATATCAACACACTCCAAGAAGGCTTCGTGATAACCGCGTACTATTGTAAGGCTGGCAAGTGGTTGTGCTGTGTCGACGAGGGGACGTTTCAAGAACGCTACTTCCCTTTCCATCACCCAGTCTTAGGCAAAGCAATCTTCAAAGAGCAAAAACAACTTGAGCTCACGGCGGGAAATCCTGGCTACTTTAATACAACCGAAGAGAACGTACATCCGAACCGTGTGTGAGGCGTGGTGTACAGCACGTACAAACAATTTGTAAAACCAACCAACGCAGTGAAAAACAAATGATGAAAAAAAAAAGAAAAAAAAAGAAATGGAGAAACGTCCTCTTACAGGAGAAGCGCTTCGGTGTTTTTATTGAGCCAAGCGAGTGCCTCGTCGTCACCTGCGAGGCGGCTTCCCACCGACTCACGTACAGTCTCGTGGTACGCATCAATCCACTTGATTTCCTCTTTGCTCAAAGCGTCAACGTCAATCAGCACGCGGCAGAGAGGAACCATCGTCAGCGGAGCAAATCCTAGAAAGTCCTTGCCTCCGAAGCGGTACTCGGTGCTCGCCTCTTGAATCCACACGAGGTTTTCGATGCGAATGCCAAATGCGTTATCCTCGTAGTAGCCAGGTTCGTTGCTTACGATCATGCCCACCTCGAGTGGCGTGGTGTTGTAAGCCTTCGGGCTCACACCATGAGGACCCTCGTGCACCATGAGTCCCGCACCAACGCCGTGACCCGTTCCATGGCGGTAGTCGAGACCACGGCGCCAGAGCGGCGTACGCGCCAGCGTATCAAGGAGGAACCCCGGTGTACCCGTGGGAAACACCACGTCGCTGAGCGCGATATGGCCCTGCAGCACCCGCGTGTAGCAGTTGCGATAATGCTCAAACTTCGCGCGCAGCTTGCGCGCCTCAGCGTCGCCATCCTCGCCAACTTCATCCGGCTCCTCTCCAAGGTACACGGTGCGCGTAACATCCGTGGTACCGCAGTCAAACTGCGCACCGGAGTCAAGCAGCAGCATATCGTTGCGAGTGACGGGCAGCGCGGTCTGCTCGGTTGCACGGTAGTGGATGATGGCTCCGTGCGCATTGCACCCCGCGATCGTTGGAAAGCTTGGCTCGAGGAAACCCTCTTGCTTGCCTCGGAACTCGGAGATCAGCACCTCGTCGATCGTCGTCTCGTCAATGTCCGTGCGTCCATTTTTCACAACCTCACGTTCGAGCCAGCTGAAAAATCGCGCAAGAGCGGCGCCGTCGCGAAGGTGAGCCTCTTGCATACCGCTGAGTTCGGCGTCGTTCTTCACAGCCTTGAGCGCAATGATGGGCGAAGGGTGCTCCACGAGAATGGCGTGATGTGCCTCGGCATCGAGCTCAGCCTCACTCCGATTTGTATTTTCCTCCGAAGACGGCAACTTTTTGTCGCCACCCTTCTTCGCCTTCTTCTTTGCCGGAGCCTTCAGGACGTCAATGGCGGCATCCTTCGCAGCCTTTTCAAGCCACCAGCTAACCTTTGACGCGTCAATGCAAATTTTCCGCTCACCCATGTGGTGCTGCACAGCCTCCGTCGCGTACGACGCGACGTCGTCGTATATCGACTCGTACGGGCGCACTTCCACGCCAGCCTCGTCTAGATGTGCGGCGACGTCGTCCGTCACCTTCGCGGAGTCGCAGTACAGCAGGCACCGCGATTCGTCGACAAACGCGTAGGCGACGCACACGGGGCAGTGCGCCACATCGGCACCACGAAGGTTCATCAGCCATGCCACCTCGTCGAGTGTTGCAGCGATGACCGCTGTCGCGCCAATGTCACGGAGCTTCGAGCGCACGTCAACAAGTTTTTCCTGCGTGGTTTTTCCCGCGAACGTCGCGGCGTGTATTCGCCACTGGCTATCCGGCGCCGCGGGGCGATCAGTTCCCCACACCTCGTCCACGAGGTTCGCTTCGAGCGCTGTGACGTTGACATGTTTCTGCTTGAGCGCTGTCACCATGCCGCGCATTTGTCCCACGCTGTGCAACTTGGGATCCACGCCCACGACGGCGTTCGCCGGCAGGTTGTCGGCAAGCCACGCGGACACTTCAGGCGTTTCTGGAAGTCCCTGCCTCATGAGTGACCAGTGGTCGCCGTCAAGCTGCTGTTCCGCCTGCAGGAAGTACCTTCCGTCCGTCCAGAGAAGAGCCGTGCTTTCGTTATCGGTTGACGTGACGACTGCCGTTCCTGCACTTCCTGTGAACCCTGTGATATATCCTCGCTTTTCATCGCACGGCGGCGGATATTCGCTTGCGTGTGCATCCTCGGACGGCACAATGATGGCTGACACCCCCTCGCGCTTCATTGCCGCGCGAAGTGCGGCAAGTCGTTCGCCAGCGTCGACCGGCGTGCGTGTGGTTGCATCCTGCGTTGCCGAAGCCGTGCTCCTTGCGGCTGTCGTGTTGGATCGCTCCGCGGCGCCTCGTTTTCCCATAGTAGTGGTGTTTGTCAGAAGTGCGCAAGGCGCGACGAATGCGTGTCGTGTGTTGTTCGACGCCGCCCAAGGTGCTGCCGCAGCCGCAGCCGCAGTTCGTGCAAAGTTTGTGTTGGGTGCGACTGCGAGCGTTTTCTGAGCAGCAGCTGACGTCCGCGAGTGCGAACAGGTGGCTGGCCTCCTGAGCGTGATGGTGGGCCTCCTGATTGACCGCGCGGTACGGTACTGTGTGGTGAGCATATAATATGACGAGGCAGATACCACCACCACCACTAGTGCGCCCCACCCAAGCTCACTGAAGTCAAGCGAAGGCACAGCAGATCACAGAGCACAGAGCACAGGGCACTGGAACGGGAGTGTGCGCGCCAGTGGTGAAGGCAAGCAGTGCCGGGTTGTGCGTATGAATCCGCCGGGGGGGATGGGGATGGGGACGAAGGAGGGGGGAGATAAGGGGGATCCCAACCACAGAAACCTTGGGTGTAGGAACGGGATAAATACTCTTATTAGCGAAGAAGCAAACACCCGGGGGATGAGGGGAGGGGAGGGGAGTTAGGGTTATGTAGGGTGATTATTAGGGTTAGGGTGATTAGGGTTAGGGTTAGGGTTCGACCGTGTACCCGTTCTGGTTGCGTCTTCGGCTTCTCTGCTTGTGAGTTGGGACTTCTCATCAGATCGGTCGTTCTGCCGTTCCTGGCATTTGGGCATCAAAGGTTCTGCACCTATTCTACATATACCTGTGTATTGTGAAAGACGTGTTGGGCGCTGTGTTTAGGTCAGGCATGAGTGACGTCACGAAGAATGTATCGTCCCCCACATGCGCCCCCAGATCCCTCTGATTAAGGGTTTGACAGGCCATAATCTCTGCTGAGCCGAGGCCCAAGGAGGGTGCGTGGTGTGTCTCGTCATGAGGCTGCGCCAGGTGGTCGCAGGGAGGGAGCAAGGTTTGCAGTTCCCCGGGGGCCAATTGCATGGGCTGCAAGGGGCGCGTGCTCTGGCCCGTCTGCTGGGAGGTCCCGGAACCCTAACCCGCCCTTTCTCTCCTCCCTCCGCCCATCTCGGCCGGCGCTCTCGCCATGTCGTTCGACCCGATGAAGCCGTCGAAGGGCCAGCAGGCGCGCAACGAAATGCGCGAGGTGCGCAACTCGTACACGAACACGTGGAAGACGGGGCTTTTCAACGCGCCGTGCACTGACCCGCTGTGTACGTTTACCTTGTTCACTTGATTTTGATTTGCCTTCTTTCGCGTGTGTGTCAGTCCCGCGGGCCTTAAGGTGTTTTTTCTTAAATCTTTCAAGGGAAGTCGCACCAGTATTGGCACTCACACGTCGTCCGCACATACACCTTTCTCCCTCTATCTTTCGAAATGAACAGACTGCTGCTTCAGCATGTTCTGCAAGGAGTGTGCGTCGTACCAGCTGCGCCAGCGAGCACTGCACGGCAATATGCAGAACTACACGTGCTGCAACGGCGCATTCCCGTGCAGCGGAAAAATGGGCGAGCAGAACGCACCGGAGCTGTGCCTGTGCCTTGAGGCGTGCTGCTGCTTCCCCACGAGCGTGCAGGTGACGCGGTACATGGTGCAAGACGAAATGCACGTCGAAAACACGCAGTGTGATAACTGCCTGATTGGAACCATGGTGTTCTTCCAGTACCTCGCGTGCGCGTGCCGTATAGCCGCGTGCCTGACGCAGAACGAAGACCTCGAAGACCTCTCAGACCTCGTGGACCTGATTGCAGACCTTCTTTTCTGCACGGTGTGCGCTTGCATGCAGACGCAGGCGAAGGTTCAGATGGACGAGCGCGACGCGAACCCGGCGCTCGCCGTGGGTGGCGGCCCGCGTCCGCCTATGCAGCCTCCGATGCAGCAGAACATGCCCATGCAGCAGCCTGGAGGC
Source organism: Pycnococcus provasolii (assembly GCA_938743325.2). Classification (NCBI taxonomy): domain Eukaryota; kingdom Viridiplantae; phylum Chlorophyta; class Pseudoscourfieldiophyceae; order Pseudoscourfieldiales; family Pycnococcaceae; genus Pycnococcus; species Pycnococcus provasolii. The sequence goes on along the minus strand of OW568902.1, from coordinate 9,620 downwards.
TACGGCGGGTACCCGCCGCAGCAGCACATGCAGCCTCAGGGATACGGCGGGTACCCGCAGCAGGGGTACCCGCAGCAACAGCCTGGATACGGATATCCGCCGCCGCAGCAGCAGCCTGGATACGGATATCCGCCGCCGCAGCAGCAGCCTGGATACGGCTACCCTCCACCACCGCAAGGATACCCCATGCAGAGGTGATTCTCGTCAGTCAGCTGACTAAAGAAAGCGCTGACTGAAGAGGTTCTCTAGCTTAGCTCGCTCGGTGCGTTCATTCGCGATTCTTTCAGATTGATCACAGGGAGAGGGAAGAAAAGTTGTTACGTAGAGTGTTTTTTTTCGAGTGAGAAGCGCCGTTTTTTACACCAACGTGAACATTCACTCACTCAGACGAAAAAAAAAAACGAGGAAAAAAAAGACACTCCCACATGCGCGCCAAAAAGAAAAAAAACACCGAGAGGCAAAGGAAGGTTTCGGTGTCATGGTTCCACGGCCCACGGCAACTGAACTGCTTTACTCGAAGATCTTCTTGACGAAGTCGTCGACAATCTCCTTGAGTTCCTCACGGTCGGGCTTGAAGAGCAGGTAGCGGTACACGAAGTATCCCGTGTATCCGATTCCAACCAGCTCGAAGAGTCCGCTGAAGAGCGGGAGCTTCTCGATGGCGTCGACGACGCTGGACGTCGCCCACAACGCGATGATAGCCGCCGTGCCGAGCGCGATCGCCGCGGGCTTCTCCTCCACCTCGTCCCACGCCTTGGACGCCTTGTCGATGATCTCCTCAGCCTTCTCCGAGACACCGCTGGACTTGGCGTGCACCGCCACAACCGGGCGCGACGTGGATGCCGTCTGGCGCACGGCGACGGGCGAGCGGATGGCAGCACTGCAGGTGTTGAATGAAAAGAAACAAGGTAGGTTGTGGGGGAAAAAAAGTTAGTTTGTGTTTGCGAGGAAAGAGGTTGCATGCAGGTCCACTAACTCATCTGTCTCCCCCCTCCCAAGCAAAGATAGCAAAAAAAAAACACGAAAAGGCAACAACAGCAGACAAGACGACGCCCATGCTTCGCCGAATACAGGACAACGTGAGCAGTTGACATATGAGCGTACCTCCTGCTTACGGCGCGACTGGAGGCACGCACGACGGAGGCGCGCACCACCTTGGCGGCGTTGGTCTTGAGCGAGGGCAGAGCGAGCGGGGCCATGGCTTGCTTAGGAGGTAGGTTTTGTGCGCTGCTGGTCGGATCCGGACGTGGTGCGCTCACTGCGCTGCAGGCCGTGGGAGGGGAGGAAGGGGAGGGGACCAGAGACTTGTCAACAACGAGGGCAAGGCAAGGGGGGGGAAACGGTGCGCGGAAAAGCACCCCCGCGGGGTAGGGTTTTGCAGCGCAGCACGGTACCTGATTTTGAGATCTCAAAGCTCAAATCATTTCTCACGGCTCATTTCTCCGGTAAGCGTGATCCGGTATCCCGGGAAATCTTGCCAATCTGGACGTTTTCCAGTTTCGGGGTTGCACGGAACGAACCCAAGATCACACCTCTCACCTGATGACGGAGCCCACCACGCCCACTCGGTGGTCACGTGCACATGCTATATATATATGTATGTATGTATTTTTATTCGAATTCTCTTTTTAACGGTCAAAGCACGCGGCGCTGTTTCCACCCGCGACCGCTCTGGAGAGGTCGTCCGCGCAGTACGCAGGCTTGCGCCCAATCATCGCCAGCACCGCCTGCGCCTCCGCCTCCGCCTCCTCGTCGTCGTCCAAGACGTCCGCCATGTTCGCGTCGGTTCCGTCATTCTTGGACTGGCGGAACACGACTTGGCCGTCAATCAGCCGAGGCGCGCCAACAGGCTGCGTGTCGCTCGTCTTGCCAAGCACGACGAGGCTTGCGGCGCACGCAAACACGCCCAAGCCGCACGTCGTCAAGCTGCTCTTGACGCGCCTAAGCGCGGGGTTCACTTCGTAGAGGCCGAGCAGACGGTCACGAGCGAGTATTTCCGGCGGTTTCGCCCACATTTGGCCGTCGTACCAACCGCTCTCCTCGTACTCGAGCGTGGCTGTGAGCAGACGGCTTCCGACGTAACTCCAACCGAGATACACGCGCAGGGTCGCAAGCGCGGTTACGAAGCACCCACCCGCCAACGACGCCAAGAAAAAACGCACGGGCATCTCACCAGGTGAGTACGTGTAGCTAGCAATGGGCATGCCCACCATAGTCGTCACACCTCCGAGCAGCACGAAAAGTCGCGTCGCGAGTTCTCCGCTTTCGAGAAGCGCCCACGCCATGAGCGGATCCTCCTTGAGCCTGCGCAGCTCGTTGACGGGTCTCTGATCACGTGGAATCGCCATTTCCAGAGCAGGATCGAGACCGTCGCTCAGGGTATCCTGCGTTGCTGCGGACGACGACGACGACGAAGGCTCGTCGTCGGACGTCGCGGGACGCCTTATCGTGGATGTCACATCACGATCGCGTCCCGTTTGACTTTTTTGACGTCTCCTGCACGTGCGAGGATTGAACGTCGTGCGTGTTACGGATGCGGCAGCATGGCGCGTCGGCGTTTGAGTGCGCGCACGCGTCACGTGCGTGCGTACACGTGCTGTCGCGCCACCACCACTCATAGCCGTCTAAGGCTTGAGGAGACGGATGTGAAAGGGAGCGTGCGAAGGAGGGGGTCGCAAACGCGTGAGAGCCACGGAAAAGGGAACGTGGTCCGTCGCGCAGGTTTTTTCGGGGTTGCGCGGAAAATAGCCGTTAGGGTTAGGTCTGTTTGGGGTTTTCAAGTAGGGTTCCCAACCCCCCCCCTCCTTTGGCCTTTTGCCGGACACGCTCAGGATGTCCGCCGCCTTCGACCCTCCTGGCCTCGTTCTCGCCGGCCGCGTCGTCAGTAGCCCGCCGCTCAGGCTGCCAGCCAGTGCGGTGTGCGCGGAGATCAACGTCGCGTACCACGCTGACGCGCTAGGCGTGGAAAACGGCGAACACGCGCTCATCCCGAATAGTCATCCGCCGTTTACGACGACGACGGCGGCGTCGCCAACAACCATATCGTCAACTCCACCAAAGGACTCGTCGTCGGAGGACTTCGAACAGCAGCAGAAGCCCCGCATACTTCTCGTCGAGCTTACCGCACGTCTCGTGGGAACCGCGGTCACGAACCTGCACCACCGCCAGCACACCACCACGCCGCTCGCAAGGTGTGACGATGCCGTCATCGTCTCCAGTGCTGCACCCACACCACCTGGATCGGCTGTGACAGTGCCTGCTTCGCGGACGGCGTTCGCACCGACTCATTTCTCGCATCAGCAGCAGAGGAGGTACCTCGTTTCCGCCGCCATCCCCGCAGGCGTTCCTCCAAGCTTCCGAGGAACGTACGCGAAGTTTGCGTACGCCATCGAAGCAACTGCCGTGTACGTTCTGGATGGAACCACCGAGAGGAAAAGCGTAGACCTCGTCGTTCCTGTTCGCGTGTCTGCCGAGGCGCCGAATGTACAAGGACTTCCGTCCGCGTCGGACATTGTTGTCACACCGACGCTGTGGGAGCCGTCAACGAGCGTAATCGCTGAGCAGCACGGAACGCGTGCACTCGTCGAGCAGATGGAAGAGCGTGCCTTGCAGGCGACAAGAGAAGCTGCGAAGGCGCTTCAACGGCAGCGAGAGCAGCAGCAGCAGCAGCAGTCATCTCCGTCGGAAGACGAAGATGAAAATAATCCACTCCCACCGATCCTTCCACCTCGCACGTACAGCGTTCGTGTGGGTGATCATCCCTTGCTACGCGTCAGTCTCGCAAGGCCAGGCGGATGTACATCGTCACCTCTCAATGCCACGAAACAGAGATCGATCGTCACCGAGCGTGTAGCACGCCTAGCACGCGTTCCCGACTGCCAGGTTGTGGCTCCAGGCGAAACACTCGCCGTGCTCCTCGATCTTGCGAGACAGGGCCATGACATGTCGACGTCCGCGCTGAGATGTCTGCAGGTGGACGCGTCGTTGGAAACGGAAGAGACGACGACGACGAAGACGACGCAGCCCATTCGACGTGTTTGGGATGAGTGGTCTGAGGTGACGGTAGATGCGCAGAGCAGTCACATCATGCTTAGCATTCCCTCGGATGCCACACCAAGCTTCAGCGTACCAGGAGGTGTCACATACCGCTGGCTAATTCGCTTCGCCTTTCGTGCTCAACCGTGGAATAACCGTGCAGGTGCCATTGAGTCGGTGCATTGGGAACTTCCCATTTTGCTTGCCGTGTAAATCATGTGATTATTGTTTGATTTTTTTTTTCAACGACAACGACACCAACACAAACGCTTGTGTGTTTTGTGTTGTGTTGTGTGTTGTGTTGTGTGTGTGTGTTTTGTATATCAAGTTTTTTTTTTTTTGAATATGTATTTTTTTTCTAACCATTACTTAGCCCGCCGAACAAAATTAAGATGCTTTGTTTTGAGAAGAAGGAAGATAGAGCCGACACATCAAGGGCATCAATTATGATGACGCAGCCACGCCAGCCTTGAAGTTTGTGGACGCGTCACGCGCACCTCCACCGCCAGATCCCTCACCAGTCACGGAGATGTCCACCGAGGGGCGCAGATCCGAGCACATCCGGAGCGCGTCGTGCACGGGGTGCGTGAGGAATTCCTGCTTGAGCGTCGCGTCGATGTCATGGCTGCCGCTGTCGATCGACGTCATCGCCTGCTGCTCGACGATGTAGTCGAAGCGCGGCGCCCACTTGCGCGATCCGAGGCGCGCCGTGTACGAGCAGTTGTCCACCATGAATGCGACACCCTTCGCGTGCATGTAGGGGTTCAGGCTGTCCACAGCCTCGATGATAGACTCGTTGCACACCTCGCTGAACCCGTGTCCCTTCTCGCGCAGCGTGATGACCGTCGCCATCATCAGCGCGACGTACGCGCCAGCGGTGAACGGGTTGATCGGGATGCCATCATCTCCGCTCTCCGCACGCTTCTGGCGCTCGGCACGAACACCCTCACCCACTTTCCACATTGCCGTCTGGTCAATCTTTCCCATGGGGAAACGATCGAAGCGGTTGCCCGCGTTGACGACGGAGCGGATCTCGTTACCGCACGCGACATCCTCGTAAATCTCGTAGCAGATGTCCAAGCACGGTCCGAGCGACGCCGTGTACGCCTGCATGAACGTGTCCTTGTCAGCCTCGGTGGGCATCGCCTCGTAGACCGCCTTCATGCCCTGCGTGGAGATGATCTTCGTGATGGGGCCCGTGATGGTCTCGGCGGTGTTCGTGAACGCATCCTCCGCCGACATTCCCTCGCGCGTGTAGCGGCGGTACAGGCACTCGACGAGTCCGTGCACGCCGCCGAGCAGAACGCAGCGCTCGCCGTAGATGTCGCTCTTGTACTCGCTCTCGAGCGTGGTGAAGAAGGAGAACGGCGCGCCGACGCCCACCGCCCATCCGAGCGCAATGTCCGTGGCGGTGCCCGTCGCATCCTGCTGCACGGCAAACGACGCGTTGATGCCCGCGCCGTTCACCTCCTTGCCCTGCTCGTAGAGGCGGCGCACCGACGGCCCCATGCCCTTGGGCGCGACAAGCACGACGTTGATGTCGTCGCGGAAGTCGACGCCGTCGTTCTTCATGACTCCGAGAAGGAATCCGTGGCTCAGGCCGAGCGTGGATCCCGGCTTCATCGCCGCGAGCAGGCGAGGGTACAGCGACGCCTGCGCGGCGTCAGAAATAAGCAGGAGCACGAGGTCGCCCGACGCCGCCGCCTCGAAGACACCCGTGAGCGTTCCGTCCGCCTCGGTGAAACCCGCGTCAACCGCCTCGTCGTAGCTCGTGGATCCCTCGCGCAGTCCGATGACCACCTTGGTGTCCATGCCAGCCTCCGAGAACGTGTCGCGGAGGTTCTTCGCCTGCGCCGGTCCCTGCGATCCCCATCCGATGACAGATACCTGCTTGATTCCGTCGAACGCCTTGGCAACGAGCTCGAACTGGTCGCGTCCACCCTTGACGACGAACTCCGTCTCTCCCTCCGGGAAGTCCACCTGGAGCTTGGGGAACACCTTGGTGTTGAACTCGAACGAGGATGCGCGCTCGGATGGCCCGACGGACGTGGCTGCCCTGCACACAGTCGGTTGCGCGCCGCTGTACCGGTGGGTGCGCGCAACAGGCCTCCTGGTCGCCGCCGCCGCCGCCGCCGCGCGCGTGGGCTTCGTCGTGGGCTTCGTGGTGTTCATCATCATCGTCGTAGTTGCTGCTGCTGCTGTTGTTGTGAAAGGGGAAGAAGGGGAAGAGGGAAGAAGGGGGAGGGAGAGATGGGTCGTCTGTCCGGAGGGGGGCGAGCGAGCCCGGCGGCGGGGGGGAGAGAGAACAGGGAGAGGGAGGGAGAGGGGAGGGGAGGGCGTAGATCAGGTTCGCTTTTTTAGGAACCTCGTCTGCTTGCACTGGGGCAAAAGCAGAGGACGAGGACGAGAGGCGGCCCCGAGCCCCCCCTCTCACCCTTCGGAAGATCCTCCCCTTCCGCCTTCCGCCGTCCGCCTTCCCCCGTCGACGACATTACGATAGTGCGAAAAGCACAGGCGGAGGAGGTCCCTGCTGCCCTGCACCCTATTACGAAGTCTAGCTAGACTATCGTAGGGTAAGGACACCAACCTTATTCGGGACACCTTGTCAACCACGTAGCGCCGTTCAACGACGGTGCGCCGAAACCCCTTGATATTCACAGGTTAAGTTAGGAGGTATATTAGGCACGTCTCGCGTTTCGACATTTCCGTCCCGAGCATCATCAATGGCCGTCGTTGTCAAACAAGGTGCTTAAAACACCATGCCGACAACACGAGGCGCGCGTGCGCGTGCACAAGACGTGCACATCACTATGGTTTTTTTTGTTTACGTTGTCTTTGTTACGGACCTTAGGTTGACTGGGTGTGGCTTAACCCCTAATTCAGGTGGTTAACGCCGAACGAGGCTCTTGACCCCTAAGACCCCCGGGGAAGTCCCCGGGGATAGCCGCCTTAGGAACGGTTGTCTTTGTTTCCCTTTACGTGTAACTCTCACCTTTTTCCGGTTTACCTTAAGTACTCCTTCGTAAGTGTACGCGCGGCAGAGCGTACCGCGGCAACTCAAGGCGCCACCTGCCACACAAGCTTGTGTCTAAGGACCGCACGAAGGTTATACTTGGACTATTTTTTCTTTACCGAGAACCAACGAACCGAAAATCTCGAAACGTAAATCTCCTGATCCTCGAAACACAGATCTCTAGATCTACAGCATCTTTGGAAATCTCGAAGTGAAATCTCTTGGACAACACCACACGGCTGCAAATCATGGACCCTATGGCCGCTGAGGGCCTTACTGACGGTATGACGCACCTGAAGCGAGAGAAATCCCGCAACAGCACTACGGACGCCATACTAAACGCTTTGGACAAAAAGAAATACGACGGGCAGCAGAAACAGTACCGTCGCTGGTTCAAGGCGGTTGTGGAGCAGCTAGAGGAAGTTGGCTTCTACAACATCGAGAGAGACATCAAACTTGAGAACCTTGAAGAGATCGACGAAGAAACCTGGGTGCAGTACTACTCCGTTCCCGACCGACGTTATATCTATACAGCAGTGAAGGCAACGCTGTCTCAGGCTGCAAACGACGCGTACGAGAACGAGAAGAAAAACGGCATACTACTCCTTCACCGTCTTTGGAAACTTCACGGAGCTCCTAACCTCGCGAACACCATATCAGCGCTGACGGAGCTACTGAACATCGAAACCACTATGCACCAAGATCCCGCTCCGAACCTGCAGTCGCTGGAGCGTATTTTGACCGAGTTTTTCCCAGGCACACCGGACAACATGAAGATCGCCTTGCTCATGCGGACGGTGAATACCGACAAATACCGCAGTATTTTGGACTCCATGAAGATACCTGGGATGGTCATGCCGACGTATCTCGAGCTTAAGCAGGCAGTCCAGAACCACTATGCGACAGATCGCGCCGAGCACGAGCAGAAGATGAAAGGAGGAAAGCGCAAGGCGCAGCAGGAGGAAAATCGCACACCAAAGCCGAAGATCTCGCCTCATGCCGCTTTGGCAACTGCTGTCGCCGCCGAGGTGCAGAAGACCCTCACGAAAAACGCGACAGCGCTCGCTACGAATGAAGGGCTTCCTCAACTCAAGCGTCCACAGCTGTGCAACAACTGTGGGCAAATCACGATCGAACATACCACCAGCACCTGCCCCAACCCACGCCCTGGAGGAGGACGCGGACGCGGAGGCCGTGGTGCAGCGGGAGGCCGCGGACGAGGATACGGCCGCGGATACACCCAGTATGGACAGATCGACATCAAGGACGTTGAATGCTTCAAATGTGGGCAGCTTGGGCATTACGCCAACAAGTGTCCAAATCCCCCGAAAGACGGAAATCCGACATCGATACTGAAGAAGCATACACGTGCAGCACCTTCGCCTGTTCGGCGTGGGTGGTGTGTGGCTTAACCCCTAATTCAGGTGGTTAACGCCGAACGAGGCTCTTGACCCCTAAGACCCCCGGGGAAGTCCCCGGGGATAGCCGCCTTAGGAACGGTTGTCTTTGTTTCCCTTTACGTGTAACTCTCACCTTTTTCCGGTTTACCTTAAGTACTCCTTCGTAAGTGTACGCGCGGCAGAGCGTACCGCGGCAACTCAAGGCGCCACCTGCCACACTGGGAGCTACCGAGCTAACCCCCCCCCTCTTCGCGGCCAAACCCAAAATCCCACTTTCCTCCGGTTCCGACTAACATCCGGTTTCGTTCACTCAAGAGCATGGTGCTGTCATGGGAAGCGGACCGCGATGCATGCAGTCGTGCCGGCCGCCCGCCGCCCGCACCGCTAACCGCGAAAGCGCCGCTAGATGGAAACTGAACAACTCCACAACTTATTGGAAGACACGTACGACACTAAAACGGGTGACGACGTGTATAAAAACCAAAAGTGTAGAATGAGGTTACAGTGGGGAAAAAGGGGGAGGACTCGGAGTCTCAACGAGACCTACAAGTCGAGGCTTCTTTCCGTAGCACAGTAGCCAAATGCACATTGTGCTTCCACGTTCCCGTTCGTGCATTTTCTACCAAAAACTCCATTGCCCTCTCGCGCGCCTTTTGCAACTTTTGGCGCTCGTTCAGGATTTGGAGCGGCACTTGACCTACACAATTGACTCCGTGCCAAATTGGCACAACACCACAACATCACCGCGCTACTTGGTGATATGGCAAGATATCGCCGGAAACGGCGGGCTAAACAAATGGCTGTTGTTATTGGCTTCGTTCTGCACGACGCTGGCCGACGGTCGGCCGCATACCGGAGGCGAAATTTTTTTTTCAACATGTGGGTCAAACTGCCAGCCTGGCAATTAGGGTTACAATTAGGGTTACAATTAGGGTTACAATTAGGGTTACAATTAGGGTTACAATTAGGGTTAGGGTTAGGGTTAGGGTTAGGGTTAGGGTTAGGGTTAGGGTTAGGGTTAGGGTTAGGGTTAGGGTTAGGGTTAGGGTTAGGGTTAGGGTTAGGGTTAGGGTTAGGGTTAGGGTTAGGGTTAGGGTTAGGGTTAGGGTTAGGGTTAGGGTTAGGGTTAGGGTTAGGGTTAGGGTTAGGGTTAGGGTTAGGGTTAGGGTTAG